>CM061062.1:198898561-199498561 GCA_030762895.1 Sophora flavescens
GTTAGGCATAACTGAAACCCTAATACCATCATCTTGAACCCTCTGAAGTCTGAAAGATGTCCACTAGAAATTCCACCATAACGTTCGCATGCTCGAACCTCAATCTATATGATGAATCAGTCAAGCAACATCTTGATGTCTCAATCTTCTCAAAAGAATACATAAGGCACGTGGCCAGTCAACATGGGCAATATAAAAATAAGGAGGTGAGATTCCATTTATCTTACACATAAGGTAGACATGCAGTGGTATGACTCACAGGTACATAATACAACATTACTATATTTCTTTTATCACCCATTTTAATTCTGCAACTCAAAACTCCATGAATATATACCAAACTCGACAGTAAGCTTATAAAGCATACTAGACATAGTTTGTCCATCAGAGGACAGGAATAGAGAGAAACTGATTGAAACCGTATAGTCTTATTCCTACACAGCCTCAAGGAATATCGGATTCTAACATCGGAGCTAATTTGATATTTTGGAAAGAAATGGTTAGTATAGGTTTCACATCCACCCACCTTAGGCACCATGTGTGGCTAGCTGACTAGGCACACTAGGCTTGAATCATAACGCACGTTCAATCATAATCACATGTGATCTCAAACTCACCAAACATAGTATCAACTATGTATCTAGGCAAAATTACCGAAATACGTCCAATTGGTTTATCCATCTGATAACCTCATGATTTCACCAGAATCCACTTGTTGTCAATCCCTAATGGATTATATTCTCAGTTACAAATCATCGGCCCTTCACTGATCCACAGTTCTCAAACAGACTTGTCATGTTTGTATAAATATGTTTTAAGTCACTTGATTACAAGTCCTAACACATTATGAAATTGGATCGACAGTCCAATCATTTATTTCTTTACACTTTTCTAATTAAGCCTTTCTCTAGGCTTTCAAGAAACCAAATAACTCTTAGTCCATTAAATCTTATGGAGGTAAGAATAATGAATTATCCACACTTTACGACAAATGGTCTTGCTTCACCACAAGTCATAAATTATTAAGTTCATATTTTCACTAAGTCATTCATGACTTAGGTTTTGCTCTTTAATGTAAATACTAGTTTTTGAATACTAAAATATTCTTTTGTCTTAAAACCAAAATCCTTGGTTAAAACCAAACCATTTTGAAATCAGATTCCATCAAATTACTTAAGTACTAAATTCCTCCAAACAGTTTCTTGAAAAATGTCGAAACTCTTAAAATATCGTTTAACCGCTTTTTACTGTATTTCAACTTTAAATTCCATATTTTCACAAATATAATCATTTTTCTCAAATCCTTCACTTTCCTAAGTTATCATACTTATGTTAAAGTATTCAAATACTGATTTCAAACTTTACATCATGGTTTTCTCAAAAATCTTTAAAAACGTTTGACGACGGTTTCACTGCTTTTTACTGAATTTAAGCCCAAAAGCCATGCTTTTGAAAATATGGTTCTTCACCTCAAATATTGTACTCACCTAGTTTATAATACTCATATTAAGATGTTGAAACACTTATTTTACAGTTTTCTTTCCATGTATATGAAATTTCTAAAAATTTGACCAAACGCCGTTAAGTTTGTAAATCGCGTAAATCATTTTTCAACAATTTTAAACTCTAATAGTCCAAAACTCATTTTGGAGTTTTAGAAAAGTTAATTAGGTATGAAAAACAATCTCTAACTGTCCAATAACATTTATTTTCGAAAATTTCATTTTAGTCCCTAAACTTTCATTAATTACAAAAAGGTCCTTATTCACTTAAAACGTTATAACTTTTTATTTATAACTTCAAATCACACCAAACCAACTTCTATAGAAATATTTTTCAGTTACCCTCAATTTTCCAGAAATTATATTTCTGCCCCCAAATATTTTACAATAATTGCAAAAAGGTCCTTACTTACAAAAAAGCTTATAACTTTTTATGTATTAATCCAAATAACACCAAACCAATTTCTATGGGCTTATCCTATCATCCACTTCAACTGTATCACGGGTTTTCATATTTATATTTCAGTCCCACAATTTTCCAGAAATTGCATAAAAGTCCCTAAAGACTCAAAAATCCATCTTTTAACATACATATCCAAATCAATCCAAACCAATTTCTATACTCTTATATACTCATTCACTCCTTATAAAAATTATCCAAACAAATTAAATCCTCATGAACTCCCTCAACTCCAAGAGGATCACACAATCATAAATAACAATACATAATCCTAACACTTAGGATTTGAAAAACAACATACAAAAACTTTAAACCACATACATATCTACATTATGGTAGGATAGTAGTAATCTCCCCCTAACCTCTTGTAGATCACTTGAAACTCAAGTAGGAGAAGGATGTTGCTCACCTAAATCACAAGGTTTTGAACCCACAAAACCTAGCCATGAACAACCAACATGAAAACAAGTTAAAGAATGAAAAAAATCTACCAAACCCATTTGAAGTATAGGTTCGGCCAACTCAAAATAAAAGGGCTAGGGATCTCTAAATTTTTCAAGCTCTTGGATGATGAAAATAGAAGTCATATGGACATCATAGAAATTGATCTCACATTAAAATGATTTTTCTATGATTTTCTAGAATTATTTGAAACACTAGATCTAGGAATTTGAACTTGAACAAAACTTTGAGATTTGAAGAAATTTTGTGAAGAGAAGTGAAGGTATGATCATGGATTATAAGGCTATACCTTTGGAATTGGAAGAAATGAACAAGATCTTAGACTTCTTTTGAAAATCACTATGAAGAACTTTCTGTTTTATTTCAAGTTTATGAAAAACACATGAACAAATGAATTGGAATGAATGACCAAGTGTGGTCTTATGGTGTTGGTCGTGAGTATGCTAGGGAGAAAATGGTAAAATGTTGTCATGGTACACTTGAAATTATAATGAATGATTAAGGGTATTTTGGACATTTCACACATAACCATCATTACATGCATTTAATTCATGATGACTAACCCCTATGACTCACCCCCATGAGTCATCATAGATGACTCATTGTCCTCATCCGTCCGGCATCTGGTTTTGTCTCTGCACCTCCGTTCTCGATTCCGTCGATCCTTGACCGTCGAGTATTCGCCCGAATAACGTATAATAACCTATTTATTTTGAAAATTTTCAAAATAACCACTATGTTTAGAAATAAAATAAAAAACTAAACGGGTTCTTTCTCGGGTCAAAATTAGGTTTTCTGATCAGTAAAATCTTACTGTCAATTAAAACACAGACTGGGTTTCATCTGAATTTTAAACCTAAATTTTTACCGTAACCTTCTAGCATAAGGTAGAGTAAAATTATGATTTTATTTTATCCAAAATCATTTTTCTAGATCTCAGATAAAATATAAAGAATTAAAAATTCTACCGATAATGAAAAACAGTAAAAACGGGGTGTTACATCCAGCAAGGGCAACACATCAGCTTTCACGTCCGCCGTACTCCTTCCCTCGCCGTCGTACGCCTTCCCTCACCGCCTTACGCCTTCCCTCACCGTAAGTCTTCCCTTGCCGCCGCCGCTGCAGTCTGCATTTCTTAAATCCGCTGGTCGTTGCTTTTGTAAACCCGTTAACCCTTGTCTTGTTCATCATGCTTTGTAGTTTCACTTAGTTTAATTTAGCTTGTATGATCGCTGCTTATATTTTAGTGTATATATGACATTTGTTATATCAATTATTTCTTGGATTGGGTTTCTGTTCCTCCTTCTTCACCTCCTATTTCATGTCATGCTTTTCAAAACATGCTTTTTTAATTTACCAATTCAAAAAACTTTTCTGTTAAATTCGTATAAAGTTCGCCTGCACAATAATTTTGACATTTTCAGTATGCAAGGGATTGTAAAATATTTTATTCTTTTTTACAATATCTGATACCATGATTGGAGATACACACCCATGGATGCTACCGCTTCAGTAGATAATCTACTTGATCTACTTTGGGAGAGTTTCAGTTAGGTGTATTTCTGTTTATGATATTTTGCGATTTCTATTCTATGGGTGGTGCTTTTCTGAATATTCTGTATTTTACGATGTTTGGTGGGTTCTGTCATAGTGCTAAACTGGGTGATTGGTATTTCAATTTTAGACCTGTTGATGTATTATCTCTGTTGTCTTGTATCTCAACTTGTTGGATATTATCATTATGTTAATCTGTTAATTATGGTATTCTCACTCTGTGAGAATGTACAGTGTAAAGAATGTTAGGATTTTTATTATTATTGTACAAATACTGAGGAAGCTTTCTGAATAACTTCCTTTCTCTTAGGCACTTTTCGAATAATGTCCTTTAGCTGAATGATGCTAGTTCTTTCATTGTATTTAAATTTACTTCCGTCGATCTTAAATTAAAATAGTAGTCACTTTTCAAAACTATTTCAAAAGTATAATGGCTTCCTTGTAGCTTCATTAATATGCATCACGCTCAGCAGGATTTAGTGTCTGCATAAGCACTGCTCTGTGTTTAAATTTTTGTTCAACTTGAAAACAAAAAGCTTGAAGTAGGTAGGTATAAGAATATTTCCCTATCAATTTAATCCAAGTTTCAAAAACATATATTTGAAAAAACTTAGATAACATAAAGGTTGAAGTAGGAAGGTAGAAGAGCATTATCCATACATACTAGTTTCCCTATCCATTTGGTCCAAGTGCCATAAGCTAGGGAGAAACAGAACATCTACTTCAACTTGTATACTACAACACCTTGGTTGCACAATATTCATTAACTAAATATTCTTTATGTGACCTTCAGGTTTTTGGCTAAGGATTTTCTGTTTAGGAGACAATTACTTGATGGTTTGCAAGGAGTACTGTTACAAAAACAATCAAATCTCTTGACAAAAACACAGCTGGTAACATCTAAAGTAAGTGCAACTGTGTAACACCCCCCTGGGGTATTACATGACTAACTTAACTTCTTAAAATATGGACATTAAATAAAAGAAATGCTGGTTGCTTTCGGAAAATAAAATTTTCTAATATCCTTAACTTTACTCAAAAATAGTGATGAACTTTTTTTCCTCCATTCTCCATACAAACAAATGTCATTCCGCTAAAACAACATTCCACCAAACTTAATAGAAATCACTTTAACTTAAAAGTTAAATAAATTCCTGGTCATAATTTAAAGCATCCGTAAATAAACTGTCATAGACATAACAGTAACCCAAGAAAGACTCTCAGAGCCATAATACATAAAATTATGACCTTCTCCAAAATAAAAATTTGACTCGATAGACTAAGCTGGTCGTACTATGAGACTCTTACTGGAAAAGACCCCATGATTATTCCAGTAAATCAACTTTCTTCAAATGTTGGGACGATTACTTCTAGTGGGGCAGAGAACTCCTCCGCATCATCTATATGCTCAAATCCAAAATACCACAAATAGAAGCCAAACAGAAACAACGCAAAGGTGAGATACCAATATATGATTTATCATGGTAGTCACATACATGACCCACAAGACAATAGCATACAATAACAATACATAATATAACATTATAATTATATCACAGGGATTCATTCCCGACAATCAAATGCATTTTGTAAAACTTTTCATGTCACTTCAACATTCACTATCTACTTCCTAATTCTCCGGAGATCCTAACTTCCCTTCATAGAGCATGATAGGATCGGAATAATGCCTATAACATAATTATTTCGTGTTGGGTCGGCCTCTCAATTTAGGTCTGAACCCCAATTATTCTAGGGTATCGCATCTCACCTAAATAATATTGAATAGTTCCTGATTGAGTATATTACATGCTGGGTAACCGATTTCCACGGCTCGAGGTTGCAAATGCTCGAGCCTTCCGTGGTTTTTCGAGACCAAATATCCCTATAGACCCAAAAACTAACGAATATGTCTTTGGTCCGTAACTATCCAATTTGTCAGTTCACCCTTTGTGAAACTATAGCTCGATACACAATGGCATGTCTGCCACAACGGCACATTGGCCAAACTATGCATGCAAAACAATGTTTTTGTGTCCCTTCATTCTTTCCTCGTCAAGGCATTAAAGCTCCCGACTACTTTTATTCAAGTATTAAATAAACTTCAATACGAACTTAGGATTTTCAACCAAAACAATGGTTCACCATCTCCTTCTCAATCGAACACTAGCCCGACGTCTTGGAAATCTAGGTTCTTCTAAGTAGGAACACTAGCCCGACTTTACCGACACTCTGAATTCAACCCGATATCTCGGCAATCCAAATCCATCCCGGGTTTTATAGTTCGGCAATCTAGGTCATTTCCTTTCCTCAAAAACTCAAACAGGAACTCTAGCCCGTACTTCGGCAATCCAGACCTAGCCCGTAATTTTGGCAATCCAGATCTAGCCCATCGCTTCGGTAATCTAGGTCTTTTCCACTTTCCTCTGTTACACTTGGTTTTTCGTTAAGTGAAAACTAAATGGAAAAACAAAAGTTCAAAAGTTTCTCAACCTTGTGTAATAAATTCTTTTCGTTCTTGTAAATACGTTTTCATAGAAAATTTTGTTCTCTAAAATCCATTTCTTAATTCTTAGAAAACCACTGAAATCTTTTTCTCAACTTTAAACAAAATATAAAACTTTTGCAAATCGATTTATCAAAGAGATATTTTCTCTAAATCTTTCCATTTTTGAACCAACTTTTTATAAAACCTATGAGAAAATCCTTATTTCCAAAAGACTTTTCCTTTCAAAATACTTTTAAATAGTTTTCATAAGCTTTGATATTTTCCAATTTCTTTCTTTCCTAACTTTGTTATATCTTCACACTTTCATCATTTAGGATTTCCTTCTCACTTTCCAAAGAAAACAAAACACCACTTTTTCGATATTTCTGAGTTAAGGTACTTTAATGTCTTAATCTTTATTAACAAGCAATGACCAGTGTCATGCCATCAGTCAATCACAATCAAGCAATACAGTAATATCATCCTATATATATATAAACCATTCACATCATGCAACATCAACACATACAATTTTAAATTATCATCACAACACATTATAAAACAACATACAACAAGGTACATGACTAGTATGAACTCCTCAGGCAAAACTCCCTTTACCTTTGAAGACAAGAGAAATATCATTCATTCCGGGTTCCACGGTTTCCTTACTGCTCAATGAAATTTTGGAAGATTGAACACCCACTGACGACTTGACTTGACGTTACAGGTTACTCTAACACTTTGCAACATGTGCAGATGCTCTTTAAAACACAAATTCTGTCTTCCCCAAGCAAACGCAACCACGGTAACATCCCAGAGAGGGAGTCAAAGCATTTTCACAACCAGACAAAACACATAATCAGCTACTCATCATTAAACACTCACTCTACGTTGATTTTAAATACTCAATTTCACAAAATAGAGCTAACTTCAATAAAAATCAGATTTGGGACTTTAGGGTTCATAAATCAATTTGGGGAAAACTCATTTTAACTAATGAATTATGAAATTGGTTTAGGGAAACATTAATTCACATTCCCAATTGCATAAAACAAGTGTTAATTTCACACTTTGAAACTAAAATCAAAATCTTAGGGTTAGGGTTTCAAAATCAGTTTGGGGATTTGTGTTTTTTCATTACAAAATGGGGGGACGTATAAAAATGAGTGGTTGAAATTGAGTCTAGAAAAATTTAATTAATATAGGTTCATGGATATAAAAAAAAATGAGTGACAATGTATAATTTCAAAATTTGAATTAGAGTAAAGATTGATGGTTGAATTTATCTACCAAGTAAATCAGTGATCCAAAAATTAATCCCAAATCAATGCCAAAACAATTTATTTTCAAATCTAAAATTACATAGAGTAAACTTTATAATAAATTTCTTTCAATCATATCATTTGAAATATTTTTCTAAACAAACACTAATAGTGACAATAACATAATGTTATTGTTTAGTAAGCATGCATACACTGAAATAAGGCAGTGTTAACGTACTCGATAAAATAATTTTTAAAAGAGTAAATAAAATTACTCAAGATTAAGCATCAAAAAATAATTAAAAATTAATGTCCAAATAATTATCATTCCAATAAAAATAATATAAATAAACATATTTTACCGATATTTTAAAACCGTAAAAACCGGGGTGTTACAAACTGAGCCAAAACTTTATGTGAATTCCACTGATTCTGAACTAATTCTTACATCCTAAAATATCTAGCACTGAAGAGAATTGTTATAGTGATACTCGGATGAGCTATCAAAGAGTTAATATCAAGCTTTGAATTCAGACATTCCCCACTTACTTTTTTCTTCTTTTGTATTCAAACATTTCCAAAAATACATTAAAGCCAATTCTTTGTTTGTTAACGTTGTAGAATACAGAACTGTGTCTGGAGTTGTTGGACCATTCGTCATTCTTGATAAAGTTAAGGTAATGACCATGTAATGGTACTCTTTTTGCTGTGCTTATTGCATGTTCTAAGTTTATGAACTTTTATCGGTGAGTATGTATCGCTTTCTGTATGGCATGACTGAATTTTATACTGATCAACTGCATCAGGGACCCAAATATCAATAGATTGTTAATATTCATTTAGGAGATGGAACTAGATCGGCGTGGACAAGTTCTAGAAGATGATGGTGAAAAGGCTGTTGGTCAGGTGAGTGCCTAACTTCCCAGTGCGTGTGTAATCATCTTTGTTCTTTTTGGGAGAGGGTAGTTACATATCTATGAGATGTTTATTTTAATTTTTACCTGTAACTAAATTATTTTTAAATTTCCCTTCTGTCTCAATCTAAGTGAGAGAAAAAGCTTTCTACTTTTTTTTCGATGAAAAAGTCTTTCTACTTTGAAGGTACATCTGGTATTGACAATAAATTTACAAACTGTTGTCTATGTTGCTCATAAGTAATAAGTTCATGTAATATTATGTACGCAGGTTTTACTGTGAATTTTTAATGATTATATATCTGCTGTTTGATGACTTTCATCATTAACATTGGCATTCAAGTTGTGTAGGACCTAAATAGTGTGCTAAATACTTAACTGTAAGTTTGGGAGTTGTATTCTGGAAGTAGTTAATTTAGAGTCAGTCCAATTCGTCCCTAGTCTTTTATATGCTGCCTTCTAAATTAATATATTATAGTAAATAAATAAGATAAATCCGAGTATATGATAATCATCACATAAGCATGTCTAGACTATAATTGACAAAAACGACAGCGTGTTTGAGTTAGTATCAATATTAATAACATTACTTCTCTATTTTTTAATGGATATCTATAATGGTATTTACGAAAATTCTTATGTAATTATTTAATTTTAATTAAAAATAAATAAAAGAATTAATTTATTATTTTTGGTTTTATAGTGCCCCCATCTACCGAACAGCGACGACTGTGGCTACTATGTTCTGAAGTTTATCAACGATATCGTCATTCAGAACCAAAAGCAAATCCCAAACACGATATTTAATTTCAGTTCTAGCTTATATAATTTAATTACTCAGATTTGATCATTCTAATTTGGTTTAATTTCCATTTTGCAGTATTTTCCTGAATGTAAAAGCATCACATACTTCGATGATCAACTTACTCAACTTAAAGACGAGTGGTGTCGTTATGTGGTTATGAAATTTATCAACAATTAAAGGGTACGACATACTCTGATATTACGCTAGCTAGTGTCTCTCTTATAGTATTAGACTTGTGTGTGCAAGTGATTTGTATGTGTATCTTATGCAGGCCGACAACAAGGATTTTGTCTAATCAGGCAGAAGATGGAAGCCACATGCACAAATTGTTTAGAATTACTAGTGTATTGATTAGCTTGTATACATTGTTAGTAGTTAGTGGTTATTGTCTAGTGTAGGTTAGCGATCTTTTGGTTTTGGACTTAAATATTAGAATTGGTTATGTGTAAGCGTTATTGTGAATTGTGTTAAAGTATATTAGTTAATTGGTTATATATATACATGATTTGATGTTTGGTTTGGTTAATTTATATATACTTACCAATATTGTATGTAAGCTTTGTACATTATATATGTGTGTACTTAAATGCTGCATTACTGTGAATTGCTGAGTGCATGTGGGAAATATATAAAAACAAAGGGAATAATATAAAAAAAGCGTGGAATAGGTAGCGCTTCCTTAAAGAAACATTGTCTAAAGTTAAAAATAGACAACGCTTCCTTAAGAAAGCGCTATCTATTGTATACTTTAGACAGCGCTTCCTTGAGAAAGCGTTATCTAAAGAATACTATAGATAGCGCTTTCTTAACGAAGCGCTGTCTATTTCTAAGTTTAGACACTGCTTCCTTAAGGAAGAACTACCTATTCTCACTTTCAATAGTGCTTTTTTAAGCATTGTCTATTTCTTTCACCTTCAGTTGCGGGTGAATAGATAATGCTTATAAGTGCTACTAAAGGCAAACAAAAGCATTAAAGCCATTTTCTATAGTAGTACTAATCGAAAAAATGGGACATTACGTTGATGCAGTTAAAATGGCTCGAGCGGATGATGACTGCAATATATGGTGACTGTAGTTACAACGATTGCATATGGGATTAAAGTGGTGGTACTGATGTATGGTCGGAAGTACAACGATATACGGGTGAAGTGTTTGTAGGTTAATGGCGTGGTGTTGGTTTTTCTTGATGGGTTGCCATGGAGAGGTTCTTTTTTGTTTTTTGTTTTTTTTGTTTTTTTAATGATTAGTGGTTCCTAAAGAAGATTTTGAGATGGGAGTGGAGTATTGATTTTGTATGGTGGGGGTTTGGTTTTAAGAAGGTGATAGAGATGTGCTTTTGGGATTATTTCTCGCAAAACGTCAAAGTCAAAAAAGCATTCGTGAAATTTCATATGGTCTTTTTTCATATTATACAGTAATACTCAGACAAAATTGTAAAAAAAAATGTTTCAATATCAATATTTGTACTAAGTTTATGAATTTACCTTCATACCAAGTATGACTATTCAAAGAGGAAATGGATCCTCCATATTTTGTTTTTGCTTTTTGTTATGCAGATACATGAAGGGGGAAATATAGGCATAAAAAGATTTTACTAATGATTTGGGTTTTTTTATAAAAAAATCATATAAATTTAAAATATTTAAAATTGTTTCTAGAAACAATAAGCTATTTGAAAATAATAATAATTAAATTTTAAAAATTAAGGTTGCAAAAATAAAATATAAAGTGCCTCATATTAGGACGAATTTTCTAGCTGAACAAGGATCCTATTTGTAATAGGGTGGTCTATGTTGACATCAATGTCCCAGTGAGGGACCTATGGAAGCAACAAGTTTGGCTGCTGGGTGGCCTTGTCTGTACCATCCCTTATGATGACCGAACTACATTTGAGAAGACTTCCAATATGATAAACTGATAATCTTCTAAAATTTGTTAATAATAAACTGATAAGCTGGTTTAATTATACAAGAATGAAGAAAAAACCTAAAGGAGGGCGAGGGTATAAAGCTTTGAAAAGAGGGAAAAAATGAATAGCAAAGGGGTGTGGTCTTTTACTAGAAGGAAGGGTGATGCTTCAGGAATAAGAGGAGCATCGATATATATATATATATATATATCACTCACTTTCATTTTCTCTTTCAAACTTCATCTTCTCTAAGCCACCAAAGTCTTCTTCATCCTCCTTGCTCCAACAAATTCGTCCAGCCCTAACGAGCATCATCCAAGGTTGTTTTTCAAGCTCTAACATCATTTCATTGTTAGTCTTAACCATCTAAACCTCTTCTGTTTCATGTACTTCCCCCATTTGAGCTCTTCTTCCTCCATAGCAAGGAAATTTGGCCCACACTATAGCTACACCATCCATTCATTTTTTTAAAAAAAACCAACACCATATTTCCACTCCTATACATCATCTAAGCCTATATTATTTCACACAATTTTTCATTTGGAGCTCTCTAGCAAAAATGGGTATTCTAACCTAAGGACATCAAACCCTTAGTTCATCATTTTCTTCATTTCAAGTTCCTTCCCTACAAAACCGTGGTCCTAAGGGGGGAGATTATAGCCATCAAGAGAGAAGGGAGACAACTCAAACACAAGCTTCATAACCTCTACACCACTTGTGAGTTCCCTTAATTTTAGTGCTTGGTAACCATAAATCCAAGCTTAGGAGTTGTTGATACGTGCTCTAATTAGTTGATTTTCTATTTGCATGTGTATAGTAAATTGGTTTTGATTTTGTGATGGTGTTGATATGCCAATATACGAGAATAGATATGTTAGAGGATCTTGCTTGACAGATGTTTGTTATATTGCTTACAAGGAGATGTTATAGTTGCTGTCCTGAAAACCCGTATAGACATAGGTTCAGTGTTTTTCTTATAACTGTTTCTATAGAACTCTTTTGTTTATGATTCTTATTTTTTTAGAATCTAGACTCGATTTCCTACAGTTTAGGCACTGAATTTGATGTTTTTCACTGAGTATTGGTGAAGAAAAATATGTTACAAGTTAGAGGACAATTGCTGTCTTGTTTTTCGAATGCAGTAGTTTGTAAGTTAGAACTGTAATTTTTGGAACGCTTTTTACCAAAAATAAAATTATATTTATAAACTAGATTTGTTTAGCTTTCCATAGAGGGGTAGTATGTCTAAATTCGACTTCGTTTGACATTTTAATAAAATCATCGAAGTTGACTGAAAACCGAATGAATTCTGCATATGTTGCTAATGCCTGTTGATTGTTGGGTTTTGGGACCTTAGGGTGGAACTTACATGTTGTTTGTAATACTGTGATTTCAATTGGGAATAACCTGTTAATAGTAGTATTGTATTCTAATTCAGAGATTACAAAATGTTCATGTGAATGGTTTATAAGTTTTGCTTTAGGTCATTAGTTTTTAAGCTATAAATTGATATGTGAGTTAAGTTATTTAATATTATGAAGAAATGAATGTGAAACACCATTTGGCATCCAAAGGTAGTAACCGTGCTAATTCTACTCTTGAATCGAATTAGAGTGGTTATCAATGACATTTCAGATGTCAAGTACATAAGTCCTTTCAGTTTGGAAGGCAAGTATAGAGTCCTTCGCGTTTGGAAGGCAATCACAGAGTCCTTTCAGTTTGGAAGGCAAGCAAGTAAGTACAAAGCAAGTGGGATGCCGCTTGTGGTGATAGATGTATGTCCTGCCTTACAGTATAGAGCTAGTTCCTCTTAAGTACCTCGGTGTGCGGGGAACAGCGATGTTTTTCACTGACAAAATTAAAAAAAGGGATGTCCAAATGAGTGGTTCACAAATATTTTGAATGACATGACGATACCAGGATTAAACCCAAAGTTAGTCCCTCTTAAGTACCTTGGTATGTGGGGGGCAGCAATGATGTTTATACCTGATGATATGTATAAGTTTACTAATATATGTATATGTGTGGGACTGAGTGCTCTGTTTGCAGGGAATTCATTGAGATTTCATATCTCACCCCCTCACCCTTTTGTTTCAGGTTAATTCCTCCTATGTTGGAGAACTGTGAAGTATCCCCGGAAATACTTGGCAGTTGTTCCAATGTAAGTTGTTTCTGTTATTGAAGACGTTGCCGGATCGGAGTCAAGTGTCATATTGTCATTGTTTAGTCTCTAAGTATGATTTTGAAAATGTATGTGATGTTGAGAAAAAATCTAATTTCAGTGTATCTTATGTTTTTGTATCTAGTAGTATCTCAATGTACTTTGGGGTATTACATTATGGTATCAGAGCAATTCGATCCCATCGGACTGCGAGTATAAGTCTAGAACGATCCGGCTTAGGGGTTTGTATGTCAGGTTCTGTGGGCTGATATTGTTCCACTTTCTTCATGTGAATTAATAAGGTAGGCCACCTGAGGTATTCGCGTGAAGAACGACGAAGAGTATTACCCCACAAGGACAAGTCTTTTGAACAAGTCATCTTTTGAAAATGTTTTAATTGTACACCCTTCATAAATCGATTTTCAAACCCTTGAATTAGTTGAAGTTTGATGAACATAATTGTTGTTTTATAAGTTGAGCGAAGCAGTATCTTCCAGTAAATGTTTTTGACTGATACAAGTTGACAGTTTTTTTTTAATGAATGTCGATGTTATTGCGCTTCTAATTGAATTGTTGTATTTTCAAAATATGAATATATCCATTTCAGAAGTTATTTTCAGAATGATCAAATTCTTTTGTACTTTCTACACCGGTCTTCAGGAGTTCAAATTTGACAAGCCTGGCAGTGTAACAACAGATAAGATAAGGAAAAGAAAATGAAATGTAAACCAATGAATCATGTGTTGTTGCTGTGTTGTGTAGACTTACAATGTAGATCATATTGAAACAGTTATATTCTTTCGTTGTGGTAGATACACAATGTAAGAAAGTAATAATACAATTACATTCCCTATAATTTGAGTGCTTACTTTTGTGTGGTTTAATTGTTATGCCTGAGTGTGATATCAGATGATAATTCAGATTTACCCCTAAAGTTCCGAAACAAAGCTAGTCTAAGTCTAGAAAGAGGTATATCTAAAACATTAAGCAATCTTCGAACGAGACCTTTTCTCACGTTTCATATCACCAAATTAGGCTTATATGTTGCATATAAAGTTCATTGAAATAGTATATCTCAAACTTACCCAAAAAACGTAAAATACCCAAGTAATAGTTTTAAACCGAAATGTCGGTAAAAAGTATAGTTATAGATTTAATCTGACATTGAAACTTGGTTTCTTTAATTTCTTACTTGTTGGTTGTGATTTAAGTATGGTCTTGGGTTTGAGTACTGGATCATTGTTTGGGTGAGTAGATTTATGGATATAATGTTGAAATTGAAGAAGTGAGGTGTTGTCCTCAAGACCTGTATAGACATAGGACCGGTATTTTGTTCATAGCTCTTTCCATAGAACTCTTTTTTAAATGATTCTTGTTTTTTGGAAGCTAGACTCATTTTCCTTCAGTTTTGTGTACAAATCTCGTGGAATTTGACTGGGTATCGATAATTTAAAAGGTGTCATAAGTTGGAAGATAGTTCGTTTTCCTGTTTGCGAACATCGGTGTCTTCATTTGTTGAATTATACTGATTGAAGGACTATTTCATAAAATGAAAAAATTATTCGTTAACTAGACAACCTACTACTTCCAAATATTGGTCATTTACTCAAATCTAACTTTGTTTGGTATTTTATTAAGAGAACCAGAGTGAATGTATGTCTGCTATAGATGTTATGGGTGCTCATGTCTATTCCCAGGTTCTTTTGTTGCACCTTGGTAATCTAAGGTTGCCAGGATAAACGTATGTTAAGTTATCTCTTATCATATGTTGTTGTTTTTAGAATAGAAAGAGAACTGGTTGCTTTGTTTGATGCATTCTTCTGATTGTAACCATGAAGGTCCAGTGAATATGATATGTAAATGTGAAAGAAGCATGCACTATCTTTTCAGTATAGAGCGAAGTAATTGTTGCTATCCGAGAAATCTAACTTAATGGATTAGCCTTGTATGGGTTCGACTTTTGAATTGTGTTTGTTTAAGATGGTATTAAATATGGATTGACTTGCACATTGTTTTGTGTTTCCCCTTTTTGAATCTAATGAGATTGGTTGTTGTTTGTTTTTGGGTTCTGATCAAATTCTTCTTGACCTGTTTGAAACTGTGTGAACAAAGTCTATAACTCAGCTTTTGTTTTCTTTACATAACTTAACTTATGGTGAAAGTGATATACCTATTATGGTCTTGTGCCCTAGGATTTTTCATATTATATATGAGCTACCACTAAGATCAAATATCTATTTATGTTTGTGTTTTCTGAACGCTTTCCTAGCTTTACATTAAGTCAAACTAACTTCTATGCATGAGGATCTTTTAATTTTCTTGGGGTATGATGGTTGATGCAAGATTTGGAAATGGTTTAGTATATAGGTAAAGTAGAATCACATTTCAAATAAACCTTTTTGAGGAGGATGTTACATGCCATAGTCTGTAAATGGTAACGAGCTTGTTAATTACTTGACTTACATTGTTAATGGAAAAGAATGAATGCAGGCAAATACCTGACTTGTACATGATTTCTCCCTTTTGATTTTATTTAAGAGGACTGTATGATGCTTCTTTGTTCTTGAACTAGTTGATATGTTCATATGACTTTTATTTTGAGACCGTGAATCTCATAAGATGTTTGGGACATAGAATTAAATCAGATTAGCAGTTGTGTAGTATGTTGTAATGTCCTGTCGGTTGACTCACCTCCTTATTATAACATTCCTTTGAACTATTTTGTTACTTAGTTTAAAAATAGAAATTGTTCTAGGCTTCAAGATTTGTAAATGAATCCTTGCAAGTTTTAACTGCATAGTGGTTATGTTATTGATTGCATGTTCACTAGTAGTATCTTTTATGGTACCCAAGTAGCATTGCACAATTCCTTTTGTTTTAAACTTGACATACTGTGTTAGCATTGATGAGACTAGCAATAGTAGTCCATCATGTTATTGACTGTTTTTGGTTTAGTTGAAAGTAAAAAAAAAAAAAAGATGTTTAATGCAAATTGAATCATAGTATATGTGATATCAAGTTTGAGACAAGGGCACATAGGTTTGGGTTAGTAGAGTTGAAGCCCATATCGGTAGTTAGGTTTTGTAGTTCTAGTTTCTTTTTCAAAGAGCGAGGACTACATGACTTTAGAAATCAGAGTCCGCAGCAGGAGCTAAATGAGTTTAAGACTCAGCATAACCTATGCTGGTTCAAGTTGTTGACCACAGTCTGAAACCCAGAAGCTTGGTAGCTACTAGATGAAGGATCTTGTAGGAAACCATCCTAGAAACCTAAATGCAAACCGAAGTAGTTTTGTGTTTTCAATTATCACTTGCATGCTTTTAAATGCCATGAGGTGGGAAGTTTGCTAAGGCAACAACTGTTATTGTTTGAGAAATCATTGCTAATGCAATTCTCTCGGGTAGGTTTTACTAAATTTTGAGGACAAAATTTTTTTAAGGAGGAGAGTAATGTAATATCCCAAAAAAAAAAAATATTTTGCTTGATTAATTATTATTATTACTCCATCTTCAATTTCTTTGCTTTACACATTTGAATATTTTTGGGAAATGATTTCGTGAGATTTATATGAATATGAATATTTCTTTTCTTTAGATTATGAAGGTTAGTTAAATTACTAAGTTGGTATAAATAGAGATCCTTGGGAGGTAAAGCCCAAATGCACAAGCCCATAATAACTAAAATGACAAAACACTCTCCCCTTGTTTTTCTCTGTTGACAAGGCTACACACCACACACACACACTCACTTTCATTTTCTCTTTCAAACTTCATCTTCTCTAAGCCACCAAAGTCTTCTTCATCCTCCTTGCTCCAATAAATTCGTCCAGCCCTAACGAGCATCATCCAAGGTTGTTTTTCAAGTTCTAACATCATTTCATTGTTAGTCTTAACCATCTAAACCTCTTTTGTTTCATGTACTTCCTCCATTTGAGCTCTTCTTCCTCCATAGCCATGAAATTCGGCCCACACTATAGCTACACCATCCATTCATTTTTTTTTTGAAAAACCAACACCATATTCTCATTCCTCTACATCATCTAAGCCTATGTTATTTCACACAATTTTTCATTTGGAGCTCTCTAGCAAAAATGGGCATTCTAACCTAAGGACATCAAACCCTTAATTCATCATTTTCTTCATTTCATGTTCCTTCCCTACAAAACCGTGGTCCTAAGGGGGGAGATTACAGCCATCAAGAGAAAAGAGAGACAACTCAAACACAAGCTTCATAACCTCTACACCACTTGTGAGTTCCCTTAGTTTTAGTGCTTGGTAACTGTAAAGTAACAACACTATGTAACATAATATTGCATATATTGAGTAGTATTGATTATTGATACAAGACTAACATGAGCACCTATTTATACATGGCTTGGTACAGCTAAAAGAGAGGGATTCTGTTCTAACAGAAAGCTAATGGTGAGGGATTCTGGTTTACAGAAATCGGATGCTGGGCCAAGGGAAGCTGAGTCTGTTGTAACAGACTAACAGACTTACAACAGACTAACAGACTTAGGGACTAACTAACTAGGAACATAATTCTTCAGTAACCATCAATCCAAGCTTAGGAGTTGTTGATACGTGCTCTAATTAGTCGATTTTCTATTTACATGTGTATAGTAAATTGGTTTTGATATTGTGATAGTGTGATATGCCAATATATGAGAATACATATGTTTAAGAATCTTGCTTGACAGATGTTTGTTATATTGCTTACAAGGAGATGTTATAGTTGTTGTCCTGAAAACCCGTATAGACATAGGTTCAATGTTTTGCTTTTAACTGTTTCTGTAGAACTCTTTTGCAGTTTAGGCATTGAATTTGATGTTTTTCACTGAGTATTGATGAAGAAAAATATGTTACAAGTTAGAGGACAATTGCTGTCTTGTTTTTCGAATGCAGTAGCTTGTTGGTTAAAACTGTACTTTTTGGAAGGCTTTTTACCAAAAATAAAATTTTATTTATCAACTAGACTTGTTTAGCTTTCCATATAGGGGTTGTTTGCCTAAATCCGACTTTGTTTGACATTTTAATAAAATCATCGAAGTTGACTGAAAACCGAATGAATTCTGCATATGTTGCCAATGCTTGTTGATTGTTGGGTTTTGGGACCTTCGGGTGGAACTTACATGTTGTTTGTAATACTGTGATTTCAATTGGGAATTACCTGTTAATATTAGTATTGTATTCTAATTGAGAGATTACAAAATATTCATGTGAATGGTTTATAAGTTTTGCTTTAGGTCATTAGTTTTTAAGCTATAAATTGATATGTGAGTTAAGTTATTTAATATTATGAAGAAATGAATGTGAAACACCATTTGGCATCCAAAGGTAGTAACCATGCTAATTTTACTCTTGAATCAAATTAGAATGGTTATCAATGACATTTCAGATGTCAAGTACAGAAGTCCTTTCAGTTTGGAAGGCAAGCAAGTAAGTGCAAAGCAAGTGGGATGCCGCTTGTGGTCATAGACGTATGTCCTGCCTTACAATATAGAGCTAGTTCCTCTTAAGTACCTCGGTGCACGGGGAACAACGACGTTTTTCACTGACAAAATTAAAAAAGGGATGTCCAAATGAGTGGTTCACAAATATTTTGAATGACATGATGATACCAGGATTAAACCCAAAGTTAGTCCCTCTTAAGTACCTTGGTGCGTGGGGGGCAGCAATGATGTTTATACCTGATGATATGTATAAGTTTAATAATATATGTATATGTGTGGGACTGAGTGCTCTATTTACAGGGAATTCACTGAGATTTCATATGTCACCCCCTCACCCTTTTGTTTCAGGTTAATCCCTCCTATGTTGGAGAACTGTGAAGTATCCCCGGAAATACTTGCCAGTTGTTCCAATGTAAGTTGTTTTTGTTATTGAAGAAGTTGCTGGATCGGAGTCAAGTGTCATATTGTCATTGTTTAGTGTCTAAGTATGATTTTGAAAATGTATGAGATGTTTAGCGAAAAGTTAATTTTAGTGTATCTTATGTTTTTGTATCTAGTAGTGTCTCAATGTACTTTGGGGTATTACAGGTGATGCTTCAGGAATAAGAGGAGCATAGAGAGAGAGAGAGAAGGGGGGGGGGGGGGGGGAGCTGCACAAACGAGTGCATCAAATTTTTTCTATAGAAATATAGATTTAATAAACTGATAAACTGGTTTGATTATAAGAATGAAGAAAAAACCTAAAGGAGGGCGAGGGTATAAAGCTTTGAAAAGAGGAAAAAAAAATTAATAACAAAGGGGTGTGGTCTTTTACTAGAAGGAAGGGTGATGCTTCGGGAATATGATGAGATATATATATAGATATATATATATAGATATATATATATATATATATATAGAGAGAGAGAGAGAGAGAGAGACAGCTACACAGACGAGTGCATCAAATTTTTTCTATAAAAATAGAGATTTAATATATATATATATATATATATATATATATATATATATATATATATATATATATATATATATTATAGAGCAATACAAACAACCCTTTCATCAATACATGTTAGGCTGGAGTTCTACCTTTGTAGCTTGTGTCTCTGTTTACTGGTCTTTTTTTAAATAGCTTACATGGCCTCTGACTTTTATTCTGGGGATGTAATTAGCTCTGTGGAGGTTATAAGTTGGGGCATTGTATATGGATTGAGAACTATAAGTACTCTTATAAATATACTTTTGGTTTATTTAAAAAAAACTCTGTTATGAGATAAATTTTATGTGGGACCGTAAATTTTATCTAGGATTCACTCTATTTAGTGAGTCTCATATGAAATATTCACTCAACAGTCCATAGTGTGTTGGAGAGAGTGTTAAAAAAATGTGTTGCTAGGACTTCTATGTATACTAATATACAATATGTATCATCATATTCATATAATCAATATGTTTTTAATTATTTATATAATTTTTATATATTAGAATAAATTATAAAATTAATTATTACTATAGATAAAATAATTAATAATTAATTATTATAGACAATTCTATATTAAATATTCTATTGAATATTAGAAAACATTTATTTAAAAATAAATAAATAAATAAATACTATGAAAGTTTTGAAAAAATATTTATTTACCTTAAATTTTTAATTTGAAGTCCAATTTATTGGCCCGTTAAAATTATTTCAAACCCATTGTTAGCCCATTTTTTCTTCTTTTATTTTTTTTTAACATTTTTAAGAAAAAGAACCTTAAAAAATTGGAAGACTAATTTTGTGATCAGTTAGGTTTCAGGGCCTTGTTTAGTGGACCGAAGAAGTTGGTCTTCTTCTACTACTGTCTTTGGCTAAATGATAGATAAGTTTCCTATTTTTTAAAAAAATATAAAGAATAATTAATTTTTTTTACGCCGAAGTCAGTGCGAGAGACCAAGATATTTGAGACAATTTATATCTCCGTCTCGCTCATAAGAATTTGCCACCTAAGAAAAAATTGTTAAAACGGTCTTTTTGATTCTGTAACTTATTTCTAGGTTTATATTAAGTAATATTCTATTTTGGTCCTCTAATTTAAGAATGTTAATTAACGTTAGTTGGCCTTGACGTTAAATATGTTATAATAGTGTTAGATTCTCATCGATAGTGGCCGAAAATCTCATCAGAATTTCCTTCCCTTTCCATCTCTCTTCATCCCCACCACCATTCTTTCTCCTTCCTCCTTCCTCTCCAAGTTGAAAAGAATTTCCACATGTGAAAAAAATTCTCAAAGCATCTTCTTAGAGTGTCTTCTTTTCCAATGACTTATGCATCATATGCCCGATCAATGAAAAATCAATTGCACAATAAAAAAAATTAACTATCACGTCGGCTCTAGTGCAAATAGTAAATACCATGACTTGGAATAAAATATTATCAAAATGATTTTGGTTCCAAACCACAACATTATGCAGCAAACTACATGAAACATAGAAATACATCAAATTATTTGGCATGGTAGATGCCCAATACAACATTTATGTTGAAAATTCATTATCAAAATATATTGATATAAAAAGTTGGTAACTTTCTTTTTAACTTGAGAGGCACATTTCAATTTATAAAACTTTCTTAATCCAATTTATAATATGAAGTACTGGAGATGCTTGATGATCTCACCATTCTTCGTAACACCCCAATTTTTCGTTGTTTTCTTTTTAGATAAAGAATGTGCAACTGTTTATATATTCATATGAGTATTAGAAAATTATTTTAAATAAACGGAGGCTACCATTCAATTCTACTTGAACGTAGAAGGCTACGATTAAAATTTAGGTTGACACGACGGGCGAATCACGACCCGCTATTTTCACGGAAAGTATATTTATACTGACCAGAAGACCTAATTTTAACTCGTGAACGAAAAACTGAAGGTTTTTATTTTATTTCCTATGAATGTGTATTTTTAGAATTATTTCATTAAAAGTGAAATAATTTATGTTTTACGGGTGAAACACGTAATCGGGTAAGTAACGGATCCAAATACGGGATTTTTATGGAGCCACTAACGGATAATATCGGCGACTCACACACGATGACTCACATGGTGAGTCACAATGTGAACACATTAAGTGTTGCACATGGTCATCATTACAAACTATTAGGAATTTGCAAACTAGTCCCTATACTTTTGGAATTTTGTAAAATGGTCCCTATGAGTTATTTCCACCTAAGTCCTTGAAGAAGCCACCTCCTTTCCACTTAGTCCTTCAAAAGTGGCGCAGCCCACACTCTCTAAAGGCATACTTTCACTTCATTACTTTACAAAAAAACACCCAAAAGTTCTAAGTTCATATCATCATTTTGTGAAGCAAGTCCTTGGATCTTCACTTGTTTTTGATCTTCAAGAGGTGAATCCTATTCTCCTTTCCTAATCATGTCGATGTTCTTCAATAAGTTTCATGATTAAAAGTCTATTTCATCTATGTACATCACTTTTAAGTTTCTAGATCTAGAACTTTGAAAATTCATAACAAATTCTAGAAAAATCTCATGATGTTGAAACCACTTCCTATGTTCTTATAATCATGTATATTGTCTGTATCTAAGAGCTTGTGATGTTCAAAAATTTTCTTCCCTTGAAACCCATCTTGGCCAAATCCTAGAGGAAATTATGAATGGAGTTTTTGTTCTTGCTTTTGATGTATGATCATGTCTTTCATCATACATACTTGTATACTTGTTGAATCCTAGTTGGTTCATTAAACTAAAAACCCTAGCCTCATGGACATGTCTTGGCCGAATCTACCATTTAAAGGGTTAGGATGGTTTTCATTCTTAACTTTGTGGTTTAGCCTTGATCCATTTCCTTAAGTATATTAGAATCATTAATCCATGACTTAAACAACTTTGGAGTTTGTGTTGTCCTTAAACACTATGAGGCCATGACCAACATAGGAGGATTTTGATGTTTTGTGATTGTTTATTTATGTGGTTGTTTGGTTGTATTGTTGAAGGTTAAGTATAATGTGGTGTACGTGAGTTTCTGGCTTCCGACGAATTAAATTCAACTTGCTATGAATCTTCGAGAGGTAATAGGGGTTACCTGACGCATTATTCGGATGGCCATATGTCCATGTTTGTGGTCTGTATAAATTTGATTAGGTGGTTGTGGTGTTCTGGGTTATTTTATTTGGCTATGTGTTTATAGCTGTAAGCTTTTTATCTATGTTTCAGTTATTTGTCTGCTTTTAATTTATTTTGATTATCTGAAGATATATATTATATTGCTATGATGTATGATTTGTCTGGTAATATAGTTCTGATGATGATGTTGGATGTTGTTTGTGAAGCCTGACAGTGGTCAGTGCACAACCGATTAATCAGATAAAAGCTTTAATAAGTTGTATAAATTACATTCAATGTTTTATGGGAAATGTTGGAATATAATGTTTATGGAAATTATTATTTGGACAAAATAACAAGTATTTGAGAAATATTATTATTTTAATGATTTATATTTGAAAAAGTGAACTACGTGTAACAGAGAGGGGGTAACCGTGAGAATATTTTACATAAGATATTCCGCAATATTATAAAAAGTTATTTTGTGAAGTTAATCTGCGAAAATAACTTAACTGTGAATTTAGAAAATTGTTTAAGCGGAAAAAGCTAAGTTTTACCTTAAAATACTTTAAAATGACTTAACGACGGCAATTTGGAAAACCGACAACGGCAAGTATTTTAGAAACACCAACGTGTATTTTTTATGAACTTCAAATCTCTGTGACCCTCTTTTCCGAAAATGATGTTTTTCGGTAATCGGTGTTTTATTACAGAAATCTTCTCACTTAACAAATTTTTCGAAATCAAGTTTTAAGTTGAAATTGTTTTAAAGAGGTTTGAACTTAATAACCGAGACGTCGGGGTATTAAGGTTCGTTGTGTTGTAAACTGGGTATCTACTTAAAAGAGTTAAAACATTTTGAGATTTTTTCTATTACCACGAACCTAAGCCTGATGCATCAGTCTAGGGTTTCGTGATTGAGCACTCGGACTTTGAGGTCCTGTGTTTTAACGAAAGTTTTAAAGATCTTTGAAACTATGTTTGGTCGAAAGCTTTTGAGAGCTTTGATAAAGAAATATATAACACAAAGAAAAGTGTCGAGAATAAAGTGTTTTTCTTGCATGTATTTGGCAGACGTGCTATAATTCTATGAGTGATTACCTTACGACGTCAGGTAGATCCTGCTACGATGTTCTTCATTATGCCGGGAGGACAATGAGACCTCATTCACGATGTTATCACTGTGCCACGATGTTGGACAGTGTGCGATGGGTTTTGGCTGTGTGCTTGTGGCTGCGTGCCTGTGGCTGTGTTCCTTTTTGCCTGGTGTGGCATTCGAGTCTGATCAACTCATCACGAGGTTGGGATATCTCATGAGATTAAGTACGGAATTTTAGAGCCTGAATATTGAAGTGTTCATGCATTCATATTTTAAAACGACGATGTTCGGTTGTGAGACCCATTGATATATTGCGCTGTATGCTAATTTAATTATGAGAAATTAGCTGATCTGGGTTTGTACATGTTTTGTTGTGTCGTACATATGGTTCTCGTGTTATGATCCAATTGTCGATTTCTCACTCTTGCAAGTTTTATTTGTGGTTTCTCTTATGGGTTCTATGTGGTGGAATTTAGATGAACCTCTTAAGGACTATGGCCTCTACAAGAAGAAGAATTCTGCTTCTTTTTGTCGTAGTGTTTGACCAGCTTAGGTTTACATTAAGTTATGTTTTGGGAATAATCTTTTCATTATAAAAGTTTATGTGTGAAACATACGAGGCAGTATAGCTGTATGACTTATATATATATATATATATATATATATATATATATATATATATATATATATATATATATATATATATATATATATATATAAGTGGGATTATGTGAACGTTGTTGTGACGATGTTGAAATGAAAAAATTTTATCACCCCATTTTGTTTAAGACAAATGTTGAGAAAACATTATTTTCCGAAAGAAACCAACGAATTTATGATTTTATTTTCCGCAAACGGGTAATCATGTGATGATCCAAGTTAGGGTGTCACATTATTGGTATCAGAGCTGGTCGAGTATTTCGGGAATGTTGGGGAATCGGTCTGTTATTTTTTTGATGTGTGATCTCTGGTTGGACCTTGTTTGGATTGTTTCCTTGTCAAAACAATGTGTGTTAACACACAAATATGTGTGTTTTGGTGAGTTCTAATTGGATTGAGATCTTGTGAGAACCCCTGAATTGTAGATGATATGTTGATTGAATTACTTCTTAGAAGTAATGTGTGTTAACCCACCAATGCACGTTTCATTTTCTGGTTGTCGTCTAACTGATTTTGTTCTGTAGGTCAGTTATGGAACTCGCACCAGAAGGTGGACGTGGACGAGGTCGTGGACACAGTCGTGGACGTGGTCGCAGAGGTGGTCCTATTGGTGGCCATGGTAACATGAATGAAAACTATGAGGAAGGAGGGGACTATGCTGCTCAGGCTATGGAACATGTGGCAGCTGCTATTGCCAATCAAACTGCATCTATGAATGCCCAGAATCTACAAGCCACGGAAGGCAAAGCTCTGATTGCGTTTCGAAGCCAAAATCCTTCACAATTTGGTGGGGATGCTGATCATGAGAAAGTTGATTTATGGATTCGGGAGCTGGAGAAAATCTTTGAACTGGTGGTTACTCCTGCAAAAGCAAGGGTTACTTATGTTGCTTTCCTGCAGATAGGAGATGCGGAGTATTGGTGGAAGGGTGTTCAACAACTGCTTGAAGTTGATCATCAGGAGATTACCTGGAACGTTTTTCGAACTGCATTCATGGATAATTATTTTCCGGAAAGCGTTAGGATCGAGAAAGAGATGGAATTTCTAGGATTACAACACAAGACCTGTGGGTGGGAGAGTATGCGGCAAAGTTTGAATCGCTTGCCAAATACTTCCGATTCTTCCAAGCACAACCAAATGAAAGCTGGAAATGTGAGAGATTTGAAGCGGGCCTAAGGTTTGAGATTAAGGAATCTGTCTTACCTTTGTAACTTCGAACTTTTCAAGCTTTAGTCGAGATGAGTCGGAAGATTGAGCAGATGAGGAAAGGAATAAATGATAAGGAAAATGTTGGAGGACCCTCTAGATCCAAGGATCAATCTCAGAATCAGGGAGAAAAGCAAGTGCAGAGAAAACCTTATTTCCGACCATCAGGAAATGACCAAAATCGACAACAACATCATTCGAATTTTGTTGCATCGGAAAGTGGTGGCCAAACGAACCAAAGTCAGGGCCAAGTTAGAAGGTGTTATAGATGTGGAGATCCAAGTCACATGAGGAATACTTGCCCTGAAAATGGGACTAAGTGTTTCAATTGTAATCAAGTGGGACATTTGGCGAAAGATTACAATACGCCAAGGCGTGGATCAACTGTTAATAACACCAATGTTGTTAAACCGAAGACTGCAGGGAGAGTTCATACTATGGTCAGAGCTAAGACTCCAAACTACGACAGTAATCTCTTAGCTATAATTTTCAAACTTGTGTACAATTCATACTTGTTTCGATGGATTGTGTGTGGATATGTTGAAATTATCTGTTTCTTTGATTCTCATGATGTCATTGTTTTAAACTTCAAGGTGGAATTCTATATGTTTAGACTGTGCTATTCTTGTTCGGGATAGACACTTTCTTGACAAAACTAGTTTCTCAAAGGGACTTGCTCTAGTCACTTTTACCTTTGGTAGAAAATGATTCAGTCTGAATTCTTGTCGGACCATAGTTCTTTTAAATTGTTGGCAAGGAAATTCTTGTGAGAGAAGAAACTTTCTTAGATTCATGTTTGTAAACGTGTACCGATCATACATTTTTACTTCCCTGAACCAATCAAAGAATCTTTATTCATGAGATATTCTTGTATTCTTTTCAGTTGTATGAACTTATTATGTGTTTTTTCTAGTGAGAGTAAAGTGTTGGGAATAAGAAATCATGTTGTTTTTCGAGTCACGAAATTTCGAGGACGAAATTTTTTAAAGAGGGGTAGTAATGTAACACCCCGGTTTTCCGCTGTTTTCTTTTTCGATAATGAATGTGCTACTGTTTATATATTCGCATGAGTATTAGAAAATTATTTTAAATAAATGGAGGTTACCATTCAATTCTACTTGAACGTAGAAGGCTATGATTAAAATTTAGGTTTAAACGACGGGCGAATCCTAGCCCTCTATTTTCACTGACAGTATATTTATACTGACCAGTAATTTTAACTCGTGAACGAAAAACTTAAGGTTTTTATTTTATTTCCTATGATTGTGTATTTTTAGAATTATTTCATTAAAAGTGAAATGATTTATGTTTTACGAGCGAAATACGTAATCGGGTAAGTAACAGATCCGAATACGGGATTTTTCGGGAGCCGCTAACGGATAATATCGATGACTCACACAAGATGACTCACATGGTGAGTCATAATGTGAACAAATTAAGTGTTGCACATGGTCATCATTACAAACTATTAGGAATTTACAAAATAGTTCCTATTCTTTTGGAATTTTGCAAAATGGTCCTTAGGAGTTATTTGCACCTAAGTCCTTGAAGAAGCCACCTCCTTTCCACTTAGTCCTTCAAAAGTGGCGCAGTCCACACTCTCTAAAGGCATACTTTCACTTCATTACTTTACAAAAAAACACCCAAAAGTTCTAAGTTCATATCATCATTTTGTGAAGCAAGTTCTTGGATCTTCACTTGTTTTTGATATTCAAGAGGTGAATCATATTCTCCTTTCCTAATAATATCTATGTTCTTCAATAAGTTTCATGATTCAAAGTCTATTTCATCTATGTACATCACTTTTAAGTTTCTAGATCTAGAACTTTGAAAATTGATAACAAATTCTAGAAAAATCTCATGATGTTGAAACCACTTACTATGTTCTTATAATCATGTATATTGCATGTATCTAAGAGCATGTGATGATCAAAAAATTTCTTCCCTTGAAACCCATCTTGGCCGAATCCTAGAGGAAATGATGGATGGAGTTTTTGTTCTTGCTTTTGATGTATGATCATGTCTTTCATTATACATACTTGTATACTTGTTGAATCCTAGTTGGTTCATTAAACTAAAAACCCTAGCCTCATGGACATGTCTTGGCCGAATCTACCATTTAGAGGGTTAGGATGGTTTTGATTCTTAACTTTGTTGTTTAGCCTTAATCCATTTCCTTAAGTATATTAGAATCATTAATTCATGACTTAAACAACTTGGGAGTTTGTGTAGTCCTTAAACACTATGAGGCTGTGACCAACATAGGAGGATTTTGATGTTTTGTGATTGTTTATTTATGTGGTTGTCTGGTTGTATTGTTGAAGGTTAAGTATAAAGCGGTGTATGTCAGTTTCCGACTTCCGACGAATTAAGTTCAACTTGCTTGAATCTTCGAGAGGTAAGAGGGAATACCTGACGGATTATTCGGATGGCCATATGTCCATGTTTGTGGTCTGTATATATTTGATTATGTGGTTGTGGTGTTCTGCTTTATTTTATTTGGTTGTTTATAGCTGTAAGCTGTTTATCTGTGTTTCAGTCATTTGTCTGCTTTTAATTTATTTTGATTATTTGCAGATATATATTATATTGCTATGATGTATGATTTGTCTGGTAATATAGTTCTGATGATGATGTTGGATGTTGTTTGTGAAGCCTGACAGTGGTCAGTGCACAACCGATTAATCAGATAAAAGCTTTAATTAGCTGTATAAATTATATTCAATGTTTTATGGAAAATGTTGGAATATAATGTTTATGGAAATTATTATTTGGGAAAAATAACAAGTATTTGAGCAATATTATTATTTTAATGATTTATATTTGAAAAAGTGATCTATGTGTCACAGAGAGGGGGTAACCGTGAAAATATTTTACTACTTCTAATTTTTACATAAGATATTCCGCAATATTATAAAAAGTTATTTTGTGAAGTTAATTTGTGAAAATAACTTAACTATGAATTTATAAAATTGTTTAAGCGGAAAAAGCTACGTTTTACCTTGAAATACTTTAAAATGACTTAACGACAACAATTTGGAAAACCAACGACGACAAGTATTTTAGAAACGGCAACATGTATTTTTGATGAACTTCAAATCTCTGTGACCCTCTTTTCTGAAAATGATGTTTTTTGGTAACCGGTGTTTTATGACAGAAATCTTTTCACTTAACAAATTTTCCGAAATCAAGTTTTAAGTTGAAACTGTTTTAAAGAGGTTTGAACTTAATAACCGAGACGTCGGGATATTAAGGTTCGTTGTGTTGTAGACTGGGTATCTACTTAAAAGAGTTAATACATTTTGAGATATTTTCTATTACCACAAACCTAAGCCTGATGCATCAGTCTAGGGTTTCGTGATTGAGCACTCAAACTTTGAGGTCCTGTGTTTTAACGAAAGTTTTAAAGATGCTTGAAACTATGTTTGGTCGAAAGCTTTTGAGAGCTTTGACAAAGAAAAATATAACACAAAGAAAAGTGTCGAGAATAAAGTGTTTTTCTTGCATGCATTTGGAAGACGTGCTATGGTTCTATGAGTGATTACCTTGCGGCATCAGGTAGATCATGCTACGATGTTCTTCATTGTGTCGGGAGGACAATGAGACCCCATTCACGATGTTATCACTGTGCCACGGTGTTGGACAATGTGTGATGGGTTTTGGCTATGTGCCTATGGCTGTGTTCCTTTTTGCCTGGTGTGGCATTCGAGTCTGACCAACTCATCACGAGGTTGGGATATCTCATGAGATTAAGTACGAAATTTTAGAGCCTGAATATTGAAGTGTTCATGCATTCATATTTTAAAACGACGATGTTCGGGTGTGAGACCCTTTGATATATTGCATTGTATGATAATTTAATTATGAGAAATTAACTGATATGGGTTTGTACATGTTTTTTTGTATCGTACATATGGTTCTCGCATTATGATCCAATTGTCGATTTCTTACTCTTGCAAGTTTTATTTGTGGTTTCTCTTCTGGGTTCTATGTGGTGGAATTCAGATGAACCTCTTAAGGACTATGGCCTCTACAAGAAGAAGAATGTTTAGTTCGGGGCATGCTGTTGCTGCTTCTATTTGTCTTAGTGTTTGACCAGCTTAGGTTTACGTTAAGTTCTGTTTTGGGAATAATCTTTTCATTATAAAAGTTTAAGTGTGAAACATACGAGGTAGTATAGCTGTATGACTTTTATATATATATATATATCGATATATCTATGTTGGATTATGTGAACGTTGTTGTGACGATGTTGAAATGAAAAAAATTTTATCACCTCATTTTGTTTAAGACAAAGAAAACATTATTTTCCGAAAGCAACCAGCGAATTTATGATTTTATTTTCCTCAAACGGGTAATCATGTGATGACCCAAGTTAGGGTGTCACATTCTTCATGGGATTGAAGCATTTACTTTAGTGTATAACAAATCCAATGCTAATCAAGAGTTTTGGCCATGCCCAATTGAGGCCCTAAGTGTGGCTAGAGGTGTCAGGAATTTTCCTGCAACGATGTTGGACAATCTGAGCATGACTAAGTCGTTTGAAATGGGAAATCAGATTAGCCAGAAGAAGTATGAAACCATGGTGGTTAATAACGTTCAAAATCGTGGTTAATTACGTTTAAAATCAATGTTAATTACGTTCAGTGGATTCTTAATGAGTTGCGACACCTTGTTATAACCATCCACTGAAAGTATTTAACCACGTATCTGAATTGCGTTAACCATAAAAATTGTTGTCCATTTTTGTGTTCAAATAACACAACTACAATGGAAATGACTCCTTTATAGTGGGTAAATAAGAATGTATCTCTTTTTAGATTATTTGGGGAGTTGAAATCTAGCTATATACACTTTATCAAATCAATGTTATATATATATATATATATATATATATATATATATATATATATATAATATGTCATTACTTATTTATTTTGTAGACAAACTCATTTTACAGAATCTTCTCCCTTAGGCCGATTGGAAAAAGGAAAAAAGGAAAAAATATTTGTAAAGGATATAAAAGTATTGGTGGTGTTGAATGCTGGTAGTGAATTCTGGTATTGGTCAACAAGTGATGTAGTTGAAGTTTTTTTGTAAGGCGCAAGACAGGAAAAGGAAGACCATATGGTATTATAGTTGGCTAGCATCTTAACTGGAGGTGATTTGTAGCAACTTTGACTGTGAATCATCGCAGATTTCAGCTTTAAGGAAAGAAAACGTTCTTAGCTGCGATGAGAACATGGAAGATATCAAATCTACAACCTTCTCTCTAGCTATTTTTTAATTCTTAAATTCGGGTTTCATCAAGGATCTTGGAGAATTTGTGTGGTTGGTTATCATGTTATTGGTGGATTATAGTATGGTCACTACAAGAATTACTTGCGTTATCGACAAACCATTACCGACGGTCCCAAGCTCATCGGTAAAATAACACTACCGTCTGCTTATGCCATCGGAACCGTGAGTGATGAAGCATCAAAGTTACTCACGACATCAACCATCGGTAAGGGTAGTGAGAAGTTACCGACGACCTATACCGTTGGTAATGTTGAAATATTTTGGTGTCCTTTTCTGCAACTACCGACGATTGTTCCGTCAGTATGGTTATTTTCACTTTACCGACGGTCAGCCCGTCGGTATTTTGGGTTTCTGGGATCGTCAACGACTCTCAGTTGTTACCAACGGCATAAATCGTCTCTAAGTGATTTTTTTTGATTATCGACGACTAAGGGGCAATTGGATTTTCGAGGTTGCATGTGTTATTGATGGCACAAATCGTCGATATAGAATTTTTTTTTTACTGACATCCAGGTCATTGGTAAATTCACCTCTCAAGGAAACTTGATTTTTAAAAATAGATGTTTAATTTAATAAATAATTAATAATATTATTAATTTCCTCTCAGTACAATTACTTAATATGATAAAGTTCCTAAATGATACTTAATGCAGTCTCCTTCTCAAATTAATGTTACATTTAATTTAATAATTAATTAAAGATATTATTTCCATCAAATTTAATTATATTATAAATTTCCTCCTAATGCAATTAATGGATAGTATACTTTATTGCCTTTTAAGGCAGTTACTTATGTATTTGGTATTATTGCTTTATATTAAAAGTTAATATTAAATATGAATTCCTTCTCAAAGAGATGTATCAAAAAATTTTAATGCATTTCTGAGTGCATCGTAACTATGAATTTAATTTTTGTTCAAAGTACCATCGGTTACAATACTATTTTAAAATTTATCCGTTGCATGAATCCACATGAGTTAGTGTGATCTATTTTCAAAATAATGGGATCCACATGAATTTCAACCAATATGATAGATGTGTTGGGAAATAGAGTGTTCAAAGAGTGTGCTGCTAGGACTCCTAAAAAATTTATCCGTTGCATGAATCCAACCAGAATTTTTATTATAAATTCACATGTTAACTCTCACACACTAACTCAAGGCATCAAATTGCTCACTTATATTTGCCTATATAAAGAACATTAGGCTTGGAGTAAGAAAACCACCCACAAAATTTCATCCTTCAATTTTCACCATGAAGAGAAAGAAGCTGAAACTTGCATTCATGTATGAAGCTCCTCAAAAGAGGAAGATGGCGTACTTGAAAGTGAAATATGAGGTACTGGGGATGCTTGATGTCCTCACCATTCTTCGTGGGATTGAAGCATTTACTTTAGTGTATAACAAATCCAATGCTAATCAAGAGTTTTGGCCCTGCCCAATTGAGGCCCTAAGTGTGGCTAGAGGGGTCAGTAATTTTCCTGAAACAGTGTTGAACAATCTGAACATGACTGAGTTGTTTGAAATGGCAAATCAGATTAGTCAGAAGATGCATGAAACCATTTCGAGGATGAAGGCACGATACCATGCTTTCATCATTAAGAACCAACAAGCTCAAATGGCAATGGCTGCTAACAAAGGACAGGAGGGACAAGTGGATGGTGGCCAGATGGTTGATATGGACAACTTTCTGATGATCAATGGTGGACCTGGAGGACTTGCAATGCTGCCATTTGTTTGAATCTAGCAAATGGAAGGGGAAACGTGATATTTAGGAGGGATTATTTATATTTTTCTAGAGTCTCATTCCTCCTTAATTGTATGAATAAAAATATTATAATAATACTTCTTCATCCCTTTGACTGGATTTCGGGGATCTCTTAATTAGCCAATGTTTGATTTAAGTTACTTGCAATGTTTTAAAATTGGAATCAAGTTATTGAATCGGTGAAGACAATAGTTCACAGTTCATCGTTAATCCAGTCACAATCTAATCGATCATGGTCGGGTCGATTATAATTAAATATATATTTTTAAATTTATATAATATATTCAATAATCAATAAGAAATAAAAAATAAACTACAAAAAAATATGAAAAATGCTAAGAACACACTCTTTGTCGCGCTCCTTTTCAACACACTCTTTTATTGGGTGGATTTCATGTGAGACCCACCAAAACACATGGTCCCACATGAAATCCGCCCAATAATAAAGGGTGTGTTGAGATGAGTGTGAAGAAGAGTGTGATGCTAGCATTGCTAAAAAAATATTAATCGTGGTCAAGTTCGACTTTTATCAAAAATGGGTTGGATTGTTATTTTTATTCAAAAGTGGGGTTAATTATCATTTCATTAAAGCTCAATAGGGGTTAATGCAAATTATCTCAAAATTTATTATTCTTTTCATGAAGTGCCATGTGAGACATTTACGGTCAATTGATTCTCATAAAAGACAACTACACTGATGTTCTTACCATCCTTATATTAAGGTTACACAAACCCATTTATGCCTCAGCCACACAGCACATTCGTTATCTTACTTTTTCTTTTGCCATGAAGGCTTCAGTTTCACCAGTTATAGAGAATATGATCATAAACAAACCATAGAAGCGTCCAATTGGTAGAGATGGTCATCCCAGAACAAAGAAGATGAAATGGACAAGTATGGGATGCACTTGCTGGCTGCTGACAAGTATGAAACCATCATTTACGATCCACATTTCGTCTCTAAAATTGTATCTAGAAATATAACCAATTTGGGCAAACCTTTGGACCGCTAGTTTTCGTCGGTTTGGTCGATTCTCCACCGATTTTCAAGCCAAATGGTTTTCAGGGGCACTCGGACCAGTAGTAGGATCGATTCATCGGTTGAATATTTTCACGGATTCTATGCCCTCCATCTAATCTAATCTCACTATAAAAAAAATAGATGTTTAGCGACCAAAGAATTCGATCGCTAAACATAAAAATTCGGCCGTTATTCAGTTTAGTGACCGAACTATGGGCATAGCAGAAACCCTGGTTGCTAAGGATTTAGCGAGCGAATTTATATTTTGGTCACAATACAGTGATCGAATTTTCGGTTGCAAAATAATACAATTCGGTCGCAAAGTGGATTGGTCGCCTGCTCTGGTTAACCAAAATTGGTGACTGAATTTCAGTCGCCAATTCGATCGCTAACGTTGGTTAAATTATCCAATTTAATGATCGAATATTCGGTCTCTATAAAATAATTAATTTAAAAAATTATTTTATTAATGACTTTTATTTACACCTAGTGACCGATATGTTGGTAGCTATTTCGATTGCTAATAAATTTATTTTTTTATTTTTGTTTTTATTTTAAAATGATTTTAAATTTATAATTAATTTTTTTTACTTTAAGATTATTCAATTGATTAATATAAATTACTATTAAAATCAGATATAAAAATAATCACAGTATCATATAAATAAATATAAATGTGATACAAGAAAAATATGTAAACTCTAGAAAATGAAACAAATACAAATGAAAGTCACTCATGATGCGGAGGCAGTCACGGAGGCGACCAACCGTCCGTGCCGCCGTCGTCTGCCATGTCCTCATCCTCTGGAACAACATCATCAGTAGCAGCAGGTGGTGGAACTGGAGGAGCAGCAGGTGGCACAATTGGAGAAGCAGCACCCTGAGCAACTGGAGGCTGGATCCTCATCTGTTCCAACACCAACCACGGTGTCTGGCCCTGCTCCATCATCCTCTACATCAGCTGCTGGTGTGCATGCGTCAAATGTGCAATCTGCTCCGCCATCACCCGCTCCCTATCCCTCTTCTCCCAAAGCTCCGTGTTCAGCTGGGTGATGGGGTCCTGCATCTGCTTGAACTGCTCCGGAGGGACGATATCCGCTTAGGAAGGAGCATCCGTGCCGAACGATGAAGCGATAAAATCTTTTCCCAAGTGTCCGAGGCCATACGCGTGCCTCTTCTTGTTCCTGCCCCCGACAACCTCCAGATATATGGCATTGACGTCGACGGAGACAGGAGTGCGAGGCCCAGGCCTCATCCTGTGAGGCACGTGATATTGCATCGTCCTTCTTATCGTTAAAGTTGACCTGTGAAGTATAGTTGAAGAGATTTAGTTACACTTATAATCAATATTAACGAATTAATAATAATAAATTACTAGTTTTAACTAAAATGGATTTTTACTTACAACATAGTTACGGGCCTTGTCGTTGACCCATTCCCCCGACTTCAACTTCTTCGTCCTCTCCACCAACTCTATAGCGGTGGGGAGTCGTTCTATAGTAAAAAATGAAAACTAATTAAATAGTACCCTAAAATAATCAAGTTTAAAGTATTACCATCTCGTCGAAGTGAACAACGGCTGATTTAGAGCCGCTGGTGTAGGTATATGCGCCACCATCAGCAGCTCGATTATGCCGAGTTGTGGCGGCCTTCTCCTGGAACTTCTCAATAGCCCATTACTGTTCCAGCCCCTTCCTAATCTCAGGATCCAACCACTTCCCCTTATCCTTACCCTTCCTGAGCTTGTTCGTGGTGTTCTTCATGGCCAATGAACCTTTATGCTCAAAGTCGGACCTGATGATGTTCTCCAATTGTGGGGCCCACCGATACTCTTTCAGCAACAAACACTTGTTAGACAGTTCTTTTATATATTAAAATTAAATTTAAAATAATAGGAAATGTAATTGAAATTTAAATAATATAATAAATTGTTACCTTAAATACTTTAAACAATTGATCCCTATGGTCCAGAGGGATGGCCTTCCAGGTAGGCCGTGGACCATCAAACTTCTGCTTTATGATCTTAGAGATCGAATCAGAAGGGCCCTTCGGAGGCAGAAAGATGCAGGAAAATTAGAGCATTAATAAATGTTATGAATTATTAAACACGTAATATGGAAATTAATGATATTTATATATATAAAAAATAAATTAGCTTACTCGTTATCCCCATAGGGATAAGAAGAGTCCTCCGATCGGATGAATCACGGCTCTCCTGCACCGCTGATGATGATGGTCGTGGAACGAGTGTGGATGATGACAATACAGCCTGTGTCCCGATATCTGAGAGCTACGTAATGGGTACTGATCCATTACCATGAGGCCTGCCCACAGAGGTACTAGTAGGGTGGTCTCAATCAGAAGTTGGTGGGTCGGTCGAGGGAGGATCTCTCGCAGCACGACCTCTGCCACGACCACCACGCTGCCCCCTACCTCTAGCGGAATCTGCCATCTATGTAAAAAATGATTTAAAAAACACATAACTAGCCAACACATGGATCATTTCTAAACTATCAGCACACAAGCATCTTGCCTTTCGGACAGGATCACGTCCTATTGAGCTCCACTCTCCACTAACAAACATCACATATTGGCAAACACATGCATAAACTATAAATTATCAGCACACAAATCTTATTGAGCTCCGCTCTCCATAGACTAATTTTGTGATTAATTATGTTTCAGGCCTTGTTTAGTGAGCCGAAGAAGTTGGTCTTCTTCTGGTATTGTCTTTGGGTAAATGAGAGATAAGCTTTCTATTTTATTAAAAAAACAAAGAAAAAACAATTTTGGTATAATTTAATTTATTTAGGCTGAAGTCACTGCGAGCGACCAGGATCTTTGTCACGGTTTATGTCTCTGCCTCACTCATAAGAATTTTGCCACCTAAGAAAACATGTTAGAATAGTCTTTTTGATCCTGCAACTTATTTGTAGGTTTCCATTACGTAATATTCTATTTTGGTCCTCTAAGTTAAGAACGCTAATTAACATTAGTCGGCCTTGACGTTAAATATGTTACAATAGTGTTAGATACTCATCATTACTGGCTGGAATCTTGTCAAAATCTCCTTACATTTTATGTCTCTGTTCATCCCCACCACCATTCTTTCTCCTTCCTCCTTCCTATGCAAGTTGAAAACCAACTTCTTGGAGCGTCTTCTTTACCGATGACTTATGCATCAAATGTCTGATCAATGAAAAAAAAAATTCACAACAAAAAAATTAAATATACAAGTCAGCTATGTTACCGAGTGGCTTCAATCTCAAGAGAGAGGGGTAAATTGAGATCTTTAAATTTTTGTCCCCTTTTTCTAAACAAGACCAATTTGTAATGAACAAATAAAAATATAAGGAATGAGAAAAGCACACAATCAATTTATACTGGTTCGATAACTTCATTGAGTGACCTACATCCAGCCCCACAATACATTTGTGAGTATTTTCCACTAATAATCAATTCAAATTTTACAACACTTAGAGCACTCTCCACTCGGATACCCCACCTCGTGCAAGAGCCTCAATACTACTCACCAAAGGGATACACCACCCTTTGGACTTAAGGATACCTTACCCCAAGATTTTCTCTCAATACAAGAAGGATACCTCACCTTCTTCTTCTAAAGGGATTCCCCACCCTTTTACAAAGAGCCATCTTCACTTGGGATACCTCACCCTTGTGCAAGAGTCTCCAAATCTACTCAAGGGATACCTCACCCTTTTTACAAATCAAACTAGATAGATTCCTCACTCTCTTTAACCAACACAAATCAAGCAATAAGTGATTACAAAGAAGAATACCTCAAAAGGTTGAATCAATACAAGTTGAAGCACTATGACTCTTGTGTAGGATTGGCTCAAATCTTGATTTCAAGAGTGAAAGATTGAATCTTGAGGTTAGAGATGTTGGGCAAGTGTTCTTAGATTGTTAACCTAGGGATTTTCGGGCTGCTACTGAGTATTTATAGTGGGGTTTCAAAATATGGCCATTTTGAACAGCTGTCACACATTTTCTGCACCAAAAATCACTTTTTCACGACTGGTAATCGATTACAGATGTACTGGTAATCGATTACGAGCTGTCAGTTTGAAATATTGAGCTTTGCAGAAAGCTGGTAATCGATGACGGGAGTCTGGTAATCGATTACTACTGATACTTTTAAATATTGATTTTCCAGAAAGTGGTAATAGATTACAAGAGTTCTGGTAATTCAATTACGAGACGTTCTTTTATAAGAAAAATGATATTTTTCAATCTAAAGAACATTCTAACACTTATGAAAAACAATTTTCCAATTCTTTGAAAAACCTTAAGCCCATTTTCAATTTTAAAAACAATTTTTAATTAATTCAATTTTAATAGCCAATCCTACATTTGAGCCTTACAAATAATCCTAAGACCAAACTTAAGCTATATACCCTTGAAGTTCTTCTCTTGGTCTTGGATGATCTTTCTTTGATCTTGTACTTCTCATTTCTCAATTAATTGCTTTGCTTTTGTTGCTCATCGTCAAAATTAATTACCTGAAAGTACATAGCATCCACATTCTCCCCCTTTTTGATGATGACAAAACAATATCGAGTTTTTCGAAAAACTAAGGTGGGAGGTTAGTCACAAATATCATATAAAAGATAATCAGAGTGGTAAGCATATATGAGAAGCATGAAGTGTAAAAACTCCCCCTTACGAATTGCATATATCAATGGGGTGTAGAAAATAAATTTAACATTTATAGCTCCCCCTTACTTAGTGCCATATAATAAGGATATGAAAATTAATTTCAATGACACAAGAAATGCCATTTAAGTCACTTTGCATTCAAAGTGTTTTCAAGTTCAAGTGCATTGAGAAAATGACATAACTATGTTTTTCCAAACATGCAAATATGTCCATTCAACCATATCCATTTTCCAAGCATACTCATCCCTCATACATCTCCCCCTTTTTGTCATTATCAAAAAAAATGGTTTTCAATATTTAGCAACATAGCATAAAGTGGTCATACAAAGTGATTCATTCACCAAGTAAACTTAAATCACCAAGAATCAATCTGTGACAAGATTTGTCAATTTATTCCAATGATCCTACTTTTCTCTCCCCCTTTTTGTCATAATAAAAAAATGTAATAGGGCAAAGAGAATCCAATAAATCTAGTAAGTGCATTTGAAATAATTATCATATTTGTCCAAAATCCAACATATGCCAATATATGCACAATAAATGTCAATTCATGAACAATGGTTGGTTATCCATCAACCAAAATAGCATTCATGCCATTTTTTAATAATTTATTCAATTATGAATCAACACATCACAATGGCAATCAAATATGCCAACAATGTCAACAAAGTAATGCAACAAGATAGTTTGTTTGATAGTAGACAGTCCAACAAGAGTGTCCATTCAACACATTAATTCAAGCATTGCACAAAGATTACATCAAATAAATGATTTAGCAATATAGTTTGTAAATGTAACACCCCGATTTTCGCTGCTTCGTAATATCGGTAATAAATATATAAATATAAATTTTTATCCGAGACTTAGAAAATGATTTTAGATAAACCAAGGTCATTTCCTTGTTATACTTATTTTTATAAGGCTACGGGGAAGTTTTTGGTTGAAAACTCAGACGGAAGCCGGTCTGCTGTTTTGTGTTTTCACTGACAGTAAAAGTTTACTGCTCATAAGACCTAATTTTGAGTCGTGAACGAGATGAAAAATATTTTTATTGTATTTACTACGATATTGGAAGTTTTGAATATTTTGGTAAAAAAATTAAAATATTATATTTGTTGCCGGCGTATACGTCGAGATGTCTCTAGGAAAAGCTTGCGCCAGATGAATCGGGGAGTCGGCAACGTAGCAGAGATGTTGGATTGACCGACTTGATGAGCATTTATGATGAGTTTATCCGTATCATAATGGCCATAATGGCACATTTATGACAAAGTTAATTTTTCCTACGAAATGACCAAATTGCCCTTGTCTTTTTATGACAATTTCAACAAATGCCATTGGAAAAAGTTGACCAACCCTTGCCCAAAACCCACGGCTCCAATGCCTTCTTCATTAAGTTTGGTTTCTTCTTCATTTAAATAGGTTGTCTTCTTCATTAAGCCATTTTCTTCCATTTTCATGTTCTTTTCTCCAAAGAGTTCATAATTCGTCAGATTTTGATTGGCAATTCTGACCATTTTCTATTCTGAATCTCGGAAAACTTTCAACATGAAAGTTGTTCATCTTTCTCTCTTCTTTCCAACGACATAAAGATCATTCAAAACGGACAAGTATGTGGAGAGATCCCCCCAAAATACTAAAACTGTTCTAAAACCTAACTATGTTCATCTTCTTCCTTAAGTTTCTCAAGAACATCATGAAAAATTTGTGAAGAACATCATCCAAATCTTGATTTCATTGAATCATCAAGAGGTAAAAACTTCTTCTCTTGACATTTGAATCATTTCTCTTCACAACTTTTGTAGATTCATGGCTAAGATTCATATGTTCTTCATTTGTTCAAAGTTCTTGGAGCTAGATTCAAAAATTCATAACTAATTCTAGCAAAATCCTTTTGACATGAAACCAATTGCTATGATCTTATAATCATATATATTTTCATCATCTAGAAGCACAAGATCATGTGAAATTTCTTTCCCTAAATTCTGGTTAAGGCCAAACCTAGGTTAACTTTGTGTTCTTAGGTTTTGTTTCATTTTCATGACTTGATTCATGATTCAATCCTTTTTTATCTTGCTAGTTCTTGTATTCAAGTATATATAAGATCAAAAAAATAAACCTTTAACCTATTGATCTCATCAAAAAAAAAACCGAAACCCTAGGTTTGTGTACTTAAGGGTTTTGTGATTCAAAAGTTGTTTGTAATTACACTTGAATCAAACTTTAACCTTTGTATGTTGATTTAAATCCAAGAGTTGATGAAATTCCAAAACTTCTAGCCTATAGATCTTGAGGAAACCGAACCCAAGTTCTTAGAACTAGATGAGTTTAGTTCATGTTCTTGATTCATAATCATGGTTTAAGTGTTTAATCGTGCTTAAGTAACTTATGGATCATTAATCCTTAAGTTAACCAAATTTTAATTTTCCTAACCTAGATAATTGGTTGAAGCCGAACCCTAACCTTCATGATCCAAGTGTATTGTTGTTTGATTTAATTTATTTTAATTGCAATTCGTTTGAAGGAAACAACTGAGTTAGTTGATTTACACTGACGAAGAGGAATCGGATCGAGTTCGGGAGATTAACAGAAACTATAGTGTAGTCTTCAAGAGGTAAGGGGGGTATGCCTGAGGAGTTTAAGATAATCTCATGTTTGTTTGTGGAGTCATTTATTAATTTTCTGTATAAAATATTTTATTATATTGTACTGTTTACTATTAATTGTTAGATTGATGTGATGTTTATCTGAGTAATTGAATTGATGTGATGTGTGAATTTACATGATTATAATTATTTGTTTATATTATAATTGTGATGCATGTCATGAATTGATATATGCCATGCTATTATGTGATTGGAATTTATCTGCTGTTGAGTGTTGGACTGAGTAACCTGACATTGGTCAGTGTTAAAATTTTTAATTAAGGATAAAAACCTTAATAAGCTTGGATAATTAATCAGAGGGATTAATTTGGGAGATTTTGAGAAAAATGGAAAAAAAATTATTATTTTAATAATATTTTGTGGAAACAGTGTAAATAAGCCATAGTAGGGGCGAAACCGTGAAATTTTTTCACAGGCTCTAATTTTTATATAATAAATTCAATTTTATTATAAAATGTTATTTAAAGTGATTAAGTTCCGAAAATAATAGTTATAGCAGTCAGAACAATTACTTCTGATGGAAAAGTGATACAAGTTATTTAATATTATTTAATATTATTTATTTAATATTATTAAATATTAAATATTTAATTTTCGAAATTTATTTATTAAATTTTTTTTGTTTTGTTGACCTTTATTGAAAAATAATTTCTGAAGTGAAACAATTTAGAAATGAAAGGAATTTATCAATGATTTTCAAGATTTATCAACGTTTTAACAGAAAAAGGATTTCTGTAAAAATATTTTATCCAGTGAAGTTATTCCGTTAAACTTGGATAAGTTTTTGGAGCTGTTGTTTTGTATTTGATTTTCACTGAGCGAAATGTTTTACAAGCAGATAAATAAGCCTAGAAACCAAGACGTCGGGGTTCTAGTGTGGTATGGACACGTAGATCAAGGATCTGTGTCATGGGACGGAGTGTCCTGTAAAGTGGTTGTTTTTGGACATTGTGTCCTAAGTTGATGTGGACAGTGTGAGTTCCATATCCGCGAGCCTAAAACTGGTGCATCGGTTTAAGGGCCTCGTGATTGAGCATTCGGACTGTGTGTCCTATGTTGAGATTAAAAGATTTGGACTGTGGGTCCTGTATTTGTTTTAAGTGAAAAGTCTTAATTAAAGAAATTAAGCATGGTCGTTAAGCTTTGTGCTTCGACAGGAAAAGATTATTACGACAAAGAAAACAAAACGAGAATAAAAGTTTTTCTCATGCATTCAATGGCAATTGTGTCATGTGATTATAGGCATTGAATCCAGAGTGGATCAATGTATATGGCAGACGTGTCAGGAGATGATGATCATTGTGTTCTGTGGAGACCAGTGAGTTACCCTGTATATGACTACAACAATGGTAGGGTAATTGTCATAAGGGGCCGTATGACTGAGCTGCAATAGCTGTTTGAGTGGCTATCATACGAGGTCGGATAATATTTGTGCATAGCTGCAATAGCTGTTTGAGTGGTTATAGCACAAGTGACCCTGTACATAACTGCAATAGCTGTTTGAGTGGTTATGTATCTCTGTACAACTGCAATAGCTGTTTGAGTGGTTGTCCGAGTCGTGTGAACAATTGCAAAAGCGTTTGACATTGGTCACATGTGATGAGGTGGATTACCTTGTACAACCGCAATATAGCTGTTTGAGTGGTTGTCACAGAGGGGTCGTGTGAACAGTTGCAATAGCTGTTTGAGCATTGGTCACATGAATGTGCCGCTATTTCCTAACTGGAATGGGGGAATAGTGTCATTGCTTTGCATGAGCATCCTAACGGGAATGGGGATGTGCACAATTGTGTTAGGTGCTGGCATGAACATCCTATTAGGAATAGGGATGTGCACCATTGATTTTCTTGGGCATTGTTTTGTTCGTTTTTACAATGCGCCATGTGCGAGCCTGATCAGCTTGAAATGAAACAGAAAGTTGTGGGATCTCCGGAGATTAGGTATCAAAATAGAGTTGAATATTGAAGTGTCATGCATTTTTATAAAATGACGATGACTGTCGGGCATGAAGCCCTGTGAATTAAATAATTCTACTGTTTTGAATTAATGTTATTATATTGTGAATATTTGGTAATTGCTATTTGAGAGTCGTGCATGGGGTTGTCTTATTAAAACTCATATATTGGAAACTCACCCATACAAACATATCAGGTTTATGTTAGACTAAGGTAGTACTTCGGTACACTAGTACGGATAAAGCGAAGAATTCACTGAGTTGTTCGAGGACTTAACTCCTAGATGCTTGAAGAGGTATGCGTCAGTGGGAATGTCACGAGGGTGATGATTCAGTACCTACATCAAGTACGTACCAGACTTTGACCGTGGAGACATCTTTACCGCATTTCTGATTTCTTACCGGTTTTTCTTGTAGAGTAGGAACTTGTATGTTCTAATACTTCCATAGTTTCGGAAGTAGAGGTATCCTCACCTGATATTTCGATAGGTTGGGAAAAACTATGGTGGTCTTCCCAGCAGTGATTATTTGTTCTGACCAGCTATAGGAAGTAGTGGTACTTGGTTAGTCTGGACGTTTGACTATTGAAAGTCATTCTTTTGAGTTGTAATTACAGATTGCCACTACGTTACAATTACTCCTTTATTTTCTTATGTTAAGTATTTTGGAGATGACCTGTTATGTGAAGGTCTACGTGTAAAATTCTCATGATACCTATTTATATTATGTTAATGGTGTTGGATTATATATATGGAGTAAAAGAAAAAGAAAAAAATTTATCACTAATTTTGAAAGGGATTAATAACTAGAAAATTATATTTTCCGAAAGCAACCAGCAAAACTATTTTATTGAGTGTATTTCCGCAATAAGTTACGTAAATGTGATAACCTGAAAATGGGGTGTCACATTAGTGGTATCAGAGCTGGTCGAGTCTTTCAGGAAACCTTGGGGAATAGGTCTGTTAGGTTTTTGTTGTGTGATCTCTGGTTGAACCTTGTTTGAATTGTTTCTTGGTTGAAACAATGTGTGTTGACACACAAGTAAGTATGTTTTGGTTGGTTCTGATTGGGTTGAGACCTTGAGAAATCTCATGTTTAGTAAAGGGTACTCATGTTCATGTCGATACATTCGTTTATCCCTTAGGACAGTATCAGACATTTGAATAAGGTACCTGTCATTGAAAGTTTTTGGGGAAAATTTTCTGAGAATGTCCCAAGTTTGTACGGACGGACGGATGTTGAGTTTCTGATTGATCTAGTTTCTAGATTTAGCCAGATCTCAACCGCTTTGTGTAGGATATCGCCAACGAAGTTAGTTGAGTTAGACTTCAAGAAATAGAATTTTCATTCATTTCTTGATAAGTTAGTCATCATTTTCAATGATGATGTTCTCGTTTACTCTAAGAGTCACGAGGAGCATGAGAAACCATGGATAGTAGATGGTACATTTATTGAATTGCTTCTTAGAAGCAATGTGTTTTGAACACGTAAGTATATGTTTCAGTTTCTGGTTGCCATTTAACTGATTGTGTTTTGTAGGTCAGTTATGGAACCAGAAGGTGGACGTGGACGCGGCTGTGGCAGAGGCCGTAGAGGTGGTTGTGTTAACGGTCGTGGTAACTTCGAAGAGAACTATGAGGAAGTCGGAGGCATGGATTATGCTGCACAAGCAATGGCAGATGTTGCTGATGCTATTGCACAACAAACTGCTACAATGGTTGCCCAGAATTTACAGGAACAACTTCGAGCGGAACAGGCTGCTGAGGGCAGAGGTCTTACTGCTTTTAGACGCCAGAATCCTTCACAATTTCATGGAGATGTGGATCCTACAAAAGCTGATTTGTGGATTCAGGAGATAGAGAAAATATTTGAGTTGATTCATAGTCCAGAAGGAGTGAAGGTGCCTTATGCTACTTATCTGCTGTTTGGAGATGTTGAGTATTGGTGGAAGGGCACTAAGCAACTGCTGGAAGCAGAAAATCAGGAGATTACTTGGGAGATATTTCGGAACTTGTTTCTGAACAAGTATTTTCCTCAGAGTGCTCGAGCTGAAAAAGAGCAAGAATTTTTGCGTCTGCAACAAGAGGATATGTCTGTTGGGGAATACGCGGCAAAATTTGAGTCACTTGCCAAGTATTTTCGCTTCTTCCAAAATAACCCGGATGAAGACTGGAAGTGTGAAAGGTTTGAAGAAGGACTACGATTTGAAATCAAGAAGTCGGTACTGCCACTGGAAATCAAGAATTTCCAAGCTTTAGTTGAGAAATGTAGAAGAGTAGAACTGATGAGGAAAGGGAGAGATAATGGAGGGAATGTTGGAGGACCCTCTCGAATCAAGAACCAGTTTCAAAATCAGAATCAGGAGGAGAAACAAATCCAGAGAAAACCATATTTCCGATCACCAAGAAATGACTAGAACCAACAACTATATCGTCCAGTTATTTCGGCATCAGGTAGTAGAGGCCAAAGGAACCAAAGCCAAGGCCAAGGTAGGAGATGTTTCAAATGTGGAGATCCAAATCACATGGCAAATAACTGCCCTTTTAAAGAAAGGAGATGTTTCAATTGTGACCAAATAGGACACTTATCAAAGGATTGTAATGCACCAAGGCGTGGACCAGTTGTCAATAAAACAAGAACCAATAAACCAACGGCTAAGGGGAGAGTTTATACCATGGGTGGTGCCGAAGCTTCAAATTCTGAGTTTTGTCATCGCTGGTAATCCTTTAACTGAACTTTTAAATTCAGGTGCGATGCAAATTCTTTTCTTTTCTCAATAGATTGTGTGAAACTTTTGAGTTGTCTATTTATTCCTTCTCATATGATGTGATCGTTTCAAAACCCCTAGCTGAACCAATTTTTGTGGAATTTTATATGTGGGAACTATCCTATTTTTGTTTAGGATAGACACTTTCTGGATAAAAGAAGTTTCTTGATGAGACTTAGTCAATTCACTTTTACTTTTGGTGGAAGTGATCCAGTCTAAATTTTGTCGGACTGATGTTCTTTTAAATCATTGTATAGTAAAGTTCTTGTGAAGAAAGAAACTTTATTAGAGTCATGTTTGTAAACATGTATTGGCCATGCATTTTTACACTCACGAACCTATTGAAGAATCTTTTTACATATTGGACACTTGTATCTTTCAGATTGATCAAATTATTCTTTGTGCTTTCTTGTGAAAGCAAAATCAAGAAATTTCTTGTCTTGAAAATCTCTTTTCAGATTATTGGGAGTAGGTTGACGAAGTCGACATCTTTTCACTGCTTAGGTCCACGGTGTAATGGAAAAAACCAACAAAGGCATGTATCAGAGGACTGATCCAACATGATAAAGAATCTTCCAACATCGTTTTGAGTAAAGCCCGAAAAACTTACTTCGAGTGTTGGGTAAAGTTTACATCAAGCGTTAAGATCCAAGTTGAAGTTAATGTTCAGTTTATCATCCTAAGTTAGATGGATAAAGAAGAATGGAATTGATCCTTAGAAGGTTAGCTGAGAGTAAGTGTAATACCTAAGTACGACAAGAGGTGAGTGGATTTTTATTAAGGTGTAGATGTGATTAGTGATCTGAAAATTTTCGGAAGTAAGATTAGTAAGTAAGATGATTTCGGTATATTTGTTATGATCGAGGTAGAGTTTACTAAAGGAACTAGGATAATGATAAATGATCATCGTTAAGATTTAATAGTATGATTGGAAGAAATTACATAAAGATGTCTATGGTAGTTTTACCTAAGTTGAATGTGAATGGAAAAGAGAAGTTCTTGAGAAAAAATTTTAATTGATAGATAAGTTTGAAAGCTAAGAGTTACATAATTCTGTTCTATGTAATCCTTTTTGGTTTAATTGCATTAAGATATGCAATGAAGTGATTTTGAGGATAAGATGTGCGAGGTGATATCAAATTTGGGGTGGTGAATTTTAATGAAGAGAAATTAAGACTATGATTAAATATTTTGAGTAAAGAATTGATACGTGGTGCTGTGTAGATATTGTTGGTATTAGTGATAATATTCAGAGTGAGATGATTTGAATAAAGGTTTCTGGTGGAATCATGTTGATAAGAGAAGTGATTAAGTTTTGATTTTGTTTTTTTTCAAGTGTGATAGACTCTGATGAAATTTTGAGGATAGTATGAATATGTAGAAATGACATAAGAATGAATTGTGTTTTGGAGGGAAATGTAAAATCTTAAGGTTAAGAATAGATTTCAAAATTTTGTGTAGTTTGAGTGATGAAATTTCGAGGACGAATTTTTTTTTTTAGTGGGGTAGTAATGTAACACCCCGATTTTCGCTGCTTCGTAATATCGGTAATAAATATATAAATATATATTTTTATCCGAGGCTTAGAAAATGATTTTGGATAAACCAAGGCCATTTCCTTGTTATACTTATTTTTATAAGGCTACGGGGAAGTTTTTGGTTGAAAACTCAGACGGAAGCTTGATCTCATTGCTTTTCTGTGTTTTCACCGACTTGTGAAAAAGTTTCTCTGCTCAGAAGACCTAATTTTGAGTCGTGAACGAGATGAAAAATATTTTTATCGTATTTACTACGATATTGGAAGTCTTGAATATTTTGGTAAAAAAATTAAAATATTATATTTGTTGCAGGCGTATACGTCGAGATGTCTCTAGGAAAAGCTTGCGCCAGATGAATCGGGGAGTCGGCAATGTAGTAGAGATATTGGATTCCAGTAGAGATTTATTGGATTGTTATCCGACGTAATGGCCATAATGGCACATTTATGACGAGTTTATCCGTATCGTAATGGCCATAATGGCACATTTATGACAAAGTTAATTTTTCCTATGAAATGACAAAATTGCCCTTGTCTTTTTATGACAATTTCAACAAATGCCATTGGAAAAAGTTGACCAACCCTTGCCCAAAACCCACGGCTCCAATGCCTTCTTCATTAAATTTGGTTTCTTCTTCATTTAAATAGGTTGTCTTCTTCATTAAGCCATTTTCTTCCATTTTCATGTTCTTTTCTCCAAAGAGTTCATAATTCGTCAGATTTCGATTGGCAATTATGACCATTTTCTATTCTGAATCTCGAAAAACTTTCAACATTAAAGTTGTTCATATTTCTCTCTTATTTCCAACTACATAAAGATCATCCAAAACGGACAAGTATGTTGAGAGATCCACCCAAAATACTAACACTGTTCTAAAACCTAACTATGTTCATCTTCTTCCTTCAGTTTCTCAAGAACATCATGAAAAATTTGTGAAGAACATCATCCAAATCTTAATTTCATTGAATCATCAAGAGGTAAAAACTTCTTCTCTTGATATTTGAATCATTTCTCTTCACAACTTTTGTAGATTCATGGCTAAGATTCATATGTTCTTCATTTGTTCAAAGTTCTTGGTGCTAGATTCAAAAATTCATAACTAATTCTAGAAAAATCCTTTTGACATGAAACCAATTTCTATGATCTTATAATCATATCAATTTTCATCATCTAGAAGCACAAGATCATGTGAAATTTCTTTCCCTAAATTCTGGTTAAGGCCGAACCTAGGTTAACTTTGTGTTCTTAGGTTTTGTTTCATTTTCATGACTTGATTCATTATTCAATCCTTTTGTATCTTGCTAGTTCTTGTATTCAAGTATATATAAGATCAAAAAAATCAACCTTTAACCTATTGATCTCATCAAAAAAAAACCGAAACCCTAGGTTTGTGTACTTAAGGGTTTTGTGATTCAAAAGTTGTTTGTAACACTTGAATCAAACTTTAACCTTTGTATGTTGATTTAAATCCAAGAGTTGATGAAATTCCAAAACTTCTAGCCTATAGATCTTGAGGAAACCGAACCCTAGTTCTTAGAACTAGATGAGTTTAGTTCATGTTCTTGATTCATAATCATGGTTTAAGTGTTTAATCATGCTTAAGTAACTTATGGATCATTAATCCTTAAGTTAACCAAATTTTAATTTTCCTAACCTAGATAATTGGTTGAAGCCGAACCCTAACCTTCATGATCCAAGTGTATTGTTGTTTGATTTAATTTATTTTGGTTGCAATTCGTTTGAAGGAAACAACTGAGTTAGCTGATTTACACTGACGAAGAGGAATCGGATCGAGTTCGGGAGATTAACAGAAACTATAGTGTAGTCTTCAAGAGGTCACGGAGGTATGCCTGAGGAGTTTAAGATAATCTCATGTTTGTTTGTGGAGTCATTTATTAATTTTCTGTATAAAATATTTTATTATATTGTACTGTTTACTATTAATTGTTAGATTGATGTGATGTTTATCTGAGTAATTGAATTGATGTGATACGTGAATTTACATGATTATAATTATTTGTTTATATTATAATTGTGATGCATGTCATGAATTGATATATGCCATGCTATTATGTGATTGGAATTTATCTGCTGTTGAGTGTTGGACTGAGTAACCTAACATTGGTCAGTGTTAAAATTTTTAATTAAGGATAAAAACCTTAATAAGCTTGGATAATTAATCAGAGGGAGTAATTTGGGAGATTTTGAGAAAAATGGAAAAAAAATTATTATTTTAATAATATTTTGTGGAAACAGTGTAAATAAGCCATAGTAATGGCGAAACCGTGAAATTTTTTCACAGGCTCTAATTTTTATATAATAAATTCAATTTTATTATAAAATGTTATTTAAAGTGATTAAGTTCCGAAAATAATAGTTATAGCAGTCAGAACAATTACTCGATGGAAAAGTGATACAAGTTATTTAATATTATTTAATATTATTTATTTAATATTATTAAATATTAAATATTTAATTTTCGAAATTTATTTATTAAATTTTTTTTTTTACCTTTATTGAAAATTAATTTCTGAAGTGAAACAATTTAGAAATGAAAGGAATTTATCAATGATTTTCAAGATTTATCAACGTTTTAACAGAAAAAGGATTTCTGTAAACATATTTTATTCAATGAAGTTATTCCGTTAAACTTAGATAAGTTTTCGGAGCTGTTGTTTTGTATTTGATTTTCACTGAGCGAAATGTTTTACAAGCAGATAAATAAGCCTAGAAACCGAGACGTCGGGGTTCCAGTGTGGTATGGACACGTAGATCAAGGATCTGTGTCATGGGACGGAGTGTCCTGTAAAGTGGTTGTTTTTGGACAGTGTGTCCTAAGTTGATGTGGACAAAGTGAGTTCCATATCCGCGAGCCTAAAACTGGTGCATCGGTTTAAGGGCCTCGTGATTGAGCATTCGGACTGTGTGTCCTGTGTTGAGATTAAAAGATTTGGATTGTGGGTCCTGTATTTGTTTTAAGTGAAAAGTCTTAATTAAAGAAATTAAGCATGGTCGTTAAGCTTTGTGCTTCGACAGGGAAAGATTATTACGACAAAGAAAACAAAACGAGAATAAAAGTTTTTCTCATGCATTCAATGGCAATTGTGTCATATGATTATGGGCATTGAATCCAGAGTGGATCAATGTATATGGCAGACGTGTCAGGAGATGATGATCATTGTGTTCTGTGGAGACCAATGAGTTACCCTATATATGACTACAACAATGGTTGGGTAATTGTCATAAGGGGCCGTATGACTGAGCTGCAATATCTGTTTGAGTGGCTATCATACGAGGTCGGATAATATTTGTGCATAGCTGCAATAGCTGTTTGAGTGGTTATAGCACAAGTGACCCTGTACATAACTACAATAGCTGTTTGAGTGGTTATGTATCTCTGTACAACTGCAATAGCTGTTTGAGTGGTTGTCACAGAGGGGTCGTGTGAACAATTGCAAAAGCTGTTTGAGCATTGGTCACATGTGATTGAGGTGGATTATCCGACAGTGTATCTGTGTACAACTGCAATAGCTGTTTGAGTGGTTGTCACAGAGGTGTCATGTGAACAGTTGCAATAGCTGTTTGAGCACTGGTCACATGAATGTGCCGCTATTTCCTAATTGGAATGGGGGAATAGTGTCATTGCTTTGTATGAGCATCCTAACGGGAATGGGGATGTGCACAATTGTGTTAGGTGCTGGCATGAACATCCTATCGGGAATGGGGATGTGCACCATTGATTTTCTTGGGCATTGTTTTGTTCGTTTTTACAATGCGCCATGTGCGAGCCTGATCAGCTTGAAACGAAACAGAAAGTTGTGGGATCTCCGGAGATTAGGTATCAAAATAGAGTTGAATATTGAAGTGTCATGCATTTTTATAAAATGACGATGACTGTCGGGCATGAAGCCCTGTGAATTAAATAATTCTACTGTTTTGAATTAATGTTATTATATTGTGAATATTTGGTAATTGCTATTTGAGAGTCGTGCATGGGGTTGTCTTATTAAAACTCATATATTGGAAACTCACCCTTACAAACATATCAGGTTTATGTTAGACTAAGGTAGTACTTCGGTACACTAGTATGGATAAAGCGAAGAATTCACTGAGTTGTTTGAGGACTTAACTCCTAGATGCTTGAAGAGGTATGCGTCAGTGGGAATGTCACGAGGGTGATGATTCAGTACCTACATCAAGTACGTACCAGACTTTGACCGTGGAGACATCTTTACCGCATATCTGATTTTTTACCGGTTTTTCTTGTAGAGTAGGAACTTGTATGTTCTAATACTTCCATAGTTTCGGAAGTAGAGGTATCCTCACCTGATATTTCGTTAGGTTGGGAAAAACTATGGTGGTCTTCCCAACAGTGAATATTAGTTCTGACCAGCTATAGGACTTTTGGTGTCTTATAAAGTAGTGGTACTTGGTTAGTCTGGACGTTTGACTATTGAAAGTCATTCTTTTGAGTTGTAATTACAGATTACCACTACGTTACAATTACTCCTTTATTTTCTTATGTTAAGTATTTTGGAGATGACCTGTTATGTGAAGGTCTACGTGTAAAATTCTCATGATACCTATTTATATTATGTTAATGGTGTTGGATTATATATATGGAGTAAAAGAAAAAGAAAAAAATTTATCACTAATTTTGAAAGGGATTAATAACTAGAAAATTATATTTTCCGAAAGCAACCAGCAAAACTATTTTATTGAGTGTATTTCCGCAATAAGTTACGTAAATGTGATAACCTGAAAATGGGGTGTCACATTAGTGGTATCAGAGCTGGTCGAGTCTTTCGGGAAACCTTGGGGAATAGGTCTGTTAGGTTTTTGTTGTGTGATCTCTGGTTGAACCTTGTTTGAATTGTTTCTTGGTTGAAACAATGTGTGTTGACACACAAGTAAGTATGTTTTGGTTGGTTCTGATTGGGTTGAGACCTTGAGAAATCTCATGTTTAGTAAAGGGTACTCATGTTCATGTCGATACATTCGTTTATCCCTTAGGACAGTATCAGACATTTGAATAAGGTACCTGTCATTGAAAGGTTTTGGGGAAAATTTTCTGAGAATGTCCCAAGTTTGTACGGACGGACGGATGTTGAGTTTCTGATTGATCTAGTTTCTAGATTTAGCCAGATCTCAACCGCTTTGTGTAGGATATCGCCAACGAAGTTGGAAGTTAGTTGAGTTAGACTTCGAGAAATAGAATTTTCATTCATTTCTTGATAAGTTAGTCATCATTTTCATCAATGATGTTCTCGTTTACTCTAAGAGTCACGAGGAGCATGAGAAACCATGGATAGTAGATGGTACATTTATTGAATTGCTTCTTAGAAGCAATGTGTTTTGAACACGTAAGTATATGTTTCAGTTTCTGGTTGCCATTTAACTGATTGTGTTTTGTAGGTCAGTTATGGAACCAGAAGGTGGACGTGGACGCGACTGTGGCAGAGGCCGTAGAGGTGGTTGTGTTAACGGTCGTGGTAACTTCGAAGAGAACTATGAGGAAGTCGGAGGCATGGATTAATGTGCACAAGCAATGGCAGATGTTGCTGATGCTATTGCTCAACAAACTGCTACAATGGTTGCCCAGAATTTACAGGAACAACTTCGAGCGGAACAGGCTGCTGAGGGCAGAGGTCTTACTGCTTTTAGACGCCAGAATCCTCCACAATTTCATGGAGATGTGGATCCTACAAAAGCTGATTTGTGGATTCAGGAGATAGAGAAAATATTTGAGTTGATTCATAGTCCAGAAGGAGTGAAGGTGCCTTATGCTACTTATCTGTTGTTTGGAGATGCTGAGTATTGGTGGAAGGGCACTAAGCAACTGCTGGAAGCAGAAAATCAGGAGATTACTTGGGAGATATTTCGGAACTTGTTTCTGAACAAGTATTTTCCTCGGAGTGCTCGAGCTGAAAAAGAGCAAGAATTTTTGCGTCTGCAACAAGAGGATATGTCTGTTGGGGAATACGCGGCAAAATTTGAGTCACTTGCCAAGTATTTTCGCTTCTTCCAAAATAACCCGGATGAAGACTGGAAGTGTGAAAGGTTTGAAGAAGGACTACGATTTGAAATCAAGAAGTCGGTACTGCCACTGGAAATCAAGAATTTCCAAGCTTTAGTTGAGAAATGTAGAAGAGTAGAATTGATGAGGAAAGGGAGAGATAATGGAGGGAATGTTGGAGGACCCTCTCGAATCAAGAACCAGTTTCAAAATCAGAATCAGGAGGAGAAACAAATCCAGAGAAAACCATATTTCCGATCACCAAGAAATGACCAGAACCAACAACTATATCGTCCAGTTATTTCGGCATCAGGTAGTAGAGGCCAAAGGAACCAAAGCCAAGGCCAAGGTAGGAGATGTTTCAAATGTGGAGATCCAAATCACATGGGAAATAACTGCCCTTTTAAAGAAAGGAAATGTTTCAATTGTGACCAAATAGGACACTTATCAAAGGATTGTAATGCACCAAGGCGTGGACCAGTTGTCAATAAAACAAGAACCAATAAACCAACAGCTAAGGGGAGAGTTTATACCATGGGTGGTGCCGAAGCTTCAAATTCTGAGTTTTGTCATCGCTGGTATTCCTTTAACTGAACTTTTAAATTCAGGTGCGATGCAAATTCTTTTCTTTTCTCAATAGATTGTGTGAAACTTTTGAGTTGTCTATTTATTCCTTCTCATATGATGTGATCGTTTCAAAACCCCTAGCTGAACCAATTTTTGTGGAATTTTATATGTGGGAACTATCCTATTTTTGTTCAGGATAGACACTTTCTGGATAAAAGAAGTTTCTTGATGAGACTTAGTCAATTCACTTTTACTTTTGGTGGAAGTGATCCAGTCTAAATTTTGTCGGACTGATGTTCTTTTAAATCATTGTATAGTAAAGTTCTTGTGAAGAAAGAAACTTTATTAGAGTCATGTTTGTAAACATGTATTGGCCATTCATTTTTACACTCACGAACCTATTGAAGAATCTTTTTACATATTGGACACTTGTATCTTTCAGATTGATCAAATTATTCTTTGTGCTTTCTTGTGAAAGCAAAATCAAGAAATTTCTTGTCTTGAAAATCTCTTTTCAGATTATTGGGAGTAGGTTGACGAAGTCGACATCTTTTCACTGCTTAGGTCCACGGTGTAATGGAAAAAACCAACAAAGGCATGTATCAGAGGACTGATCCAACATGATAAAGAATCTTCCAACATCGTTTTGAGTAAAGCCCGAAAAACTTACTTCGAGTGTTGGGTAAAGTTTACATCAAGCGTTAAGATCCAAGTTGAAGTTAATGTTCAGTTTATCATCCTAAGTTAGATGGATAAAGAAGAATGGAATTGATCCTTAGAAGGTTAGCTGAGAGTAAGTGTAATACCTAAGTACGACAAGAGGTGAGTGGATTTTAATTAGGTGTAGATGTGATTAGTGATCTGAAAATTTTCAGAAGTAAGATCAGTAAGTAAGATGATTTCGGTATATTTGTTATGATCGAGGTAGAGTTTACTAAAGGAACTAGGATAATGATAAATGATCATCGTTAAGATTTAATAGTATGATTGGAAGAAATTACAGAAAGATGTCTATGGTAGTTTTACCTAAGTTGAATGTGAATGGAAAAGAGAAGTTCTTGAGAAAAAAAATTAGTTGATAGATAAGTTTGAAAGCTAAGAGTTAGATAATTCTGTTCTATATAATCCCTTTTGGTTTAATTGCATTAAGATATGCAATGAAGTGATTTTGAGGATAAGATGTGCGAGGTGATATCAAATTTGGGGTGGTGAATTTTAATGAAGAGAAATTAAGACTATGATTAAATATTTTGAGTAAAGAATTGATACGTGGTGCTGTGTAGATATTGTTGGTATTAGTGATAATATTCAGAGTGAGATGATTTGAATAAAGGTTTCTGGTGGAATCATGTTGATAAGAGAAGTGATTAAGTTTTGATTTTGTTTTTTTTCAAGTGTGATAGACTCTGATGAAATTTTGAGGATATTATGAATATGTAGAAATGACATAAGAATGAATTGTGTTTTGGAGGGAAATGTAAAATCTTAAGGTTAAGAATAGATTTCAAAATTTTGTGTAGTTTGAGTGACGAAATTTCGAGGACGAAATTTTTTTTTTAGTGGGGTAGTAATGTAACACCCCGATTTTCGCTGCTTCGTAATATCGGTAATAAATATATAAATATATATTTTTATCCGAGACTTAGAAAATGATTTTGGATAAACCAAGGTCATTTCCTTGTTATACTAATTTTTATAAGGCTACGGGGAAGTTTTTGGTTGAAAACTCAGACGGAAGTCGGTCTGCTGTTTTCTGTGTTTTCACTGACAGTAAAAGTTTACTGCTCAGAAGACCTAATTTTGAGTCGTGAACGAGATGAAAAATATTTTTATCGTATTTACTACCATATTGGAAGTTTTGAATATTTTGGTAAAAAAATTAAAATATTATATTTGTTGCGGGCGTATACGTCGAGATGTCTCTAGGAAAAGCTTGCGCCAGATGAATCGGGGAGTCGGCAACGTAGCAGAGATGTTGGATTGACCGACTTGACGAGCATTTATGACGAGTTTATCCGTATCATAATGGCCATAATGGCACATTTATGACAAAGTTAATTTTTCCTATGAAATGACCAAATTGCCCTTGTCTTTTTATGACAATTTCAACAAATGCCATTGGAAAAAGTTTACCAACCCTTGCCCAAAACCCACGGCTCCAATGCCTTCTTCGTTAAGTTTGGTTTCTTCTTCATTTAAATAGGTTGTCTTCTTCATTAAGCCATTTTCTTCCATTTTCATGTTCTTTTCTCCCAAGAGTTCATAATTCGTCAGATTTTGATTGGCAATTCTGACCATTTTCTATTCTGAATATCGAAAAACTTTCAACATGAAAGTTGTTCATATTTCTCTCTTCTTTCCAACGACATAAAGATCATCCAAAACGGACAAGTATGTTAAGAGATCTACCCAAAATTCTAAAACTGTTCTAAAACCTAACTATGTTCATCTTCTTCCTTAAGTTTCTCAAGAACATCATGAAAAATTTGTGAAGAACATCATCCAAATCTTGATTTCCTTGAATCATAAAGAGGTAAAAACTTCTTCTCTTGACATTTGAATCATTTCTCTTCACAACTTTTGTAGATTCATGGCTAAGATTCATATGTTCTTCATTTGTTCAAAGTTCTTGGAGCTAGATTCAAAAATTCATAACTAATTCTAGAAAAATCCTTTTGACATGAAACCAATTGCTATGATCTTATAATCATATCTATTTTCATCATCTAGAAGCACAAGATCATGTGAAATTTCTTTCCCTAAATTCTGGTTAAGGCCGAACCTAGGTTAACATTGTGTTCTTAGGTTTTGTTTCATTTTCATGACTTGATTCATGATTCAATCCTTTTGTATCTTGCTAGTTCTTGTATTCAAGTATATATAAGATCAAAAAAATCAACCTTTAACCTATTGATCTCATAAAAAAAAAACCGAAACCCTAGGTTTGTGTACTTAAGGGTTTTGTGATTCAAAAGTTGTTTGTAACACTTGAATCAAACTTTAACCTTTGTATGTTGATTTAAATCCAAGAGTTGATGAAATTCCAAAACTTCTAGCCTATAGATCTTGAGGAAACCGAACCCTAGTTCTTAGAACTAGATGAGTTTAGTTCATGTTCTTGATTCATAATCATGGTTTATGTGTTTAATCATGCTTAAGTGACTTATGGATCATTAATCCTTAAGTTAACCAAATTTTAATTTTCCTAACCTAGATAATTGGTTGAATCCGAACCCTAACCTTCATGATCCAAGTGTATTGTTGTTTGATTTAATTTATTTTGGTTGCAATTCGTTTGAAGGAAACAACTGAGTTAGCTGATTTACACTGACGAAGAGGAATCGGATCGAGTTCGGGAGATTAACAGAAACTATAGTGTAGTCTTCAAGAGGTAAGGGGGGTATGCCTGAGGAGTTTAAGATAATCTCATGTTTGTTTGTGGAGTCATTTATTAATTTTCTGTATAAAATATTTTATTATATTGTACTGTTTACTATTAATTGTTAGATTGATGTGATGTTTTTCTGAGTAATTGAATTGATATGATGTGTGAATTTACATGATTATAATTATTTGTTTATATTATAATTGTGATGCATGTCATGAATTGATATATGCCATGCTATTATGTGATTGGAATTTATCTGCTGTTGAGTGTTGGACTGAGTAACCTGACATTGGTCAGTGTTAAAATTTTTAATTAAGGATAAAAACCTTAATAAGCTTGGATAAGTAATCAGAGGGATTAATTTGGGAGATTTTGAGAAAAATGGAAAAAAATTTATTATTTTAATAATATTTTGTGGAAACAGTGTAAATAAGCCATAGTAAGGGCGAAACCGTGAAATTTTTTTCACAGGCTCTAATTTTTATATAATAAATTCAATTTTATTATAAAATGTTATTTAAAGTGATTAAGTTCCGAAAATAATAGTTATAGCAGTCAGAACAATTACTTCTGATGGAAAAGTGATACAAGTTATTTAATATTATTTAATATTATTTATTTAATATTATTAAATATTAGATATTTAATTTTCGAAATTTATTTATTAAATTTTTTTGTTTTGTTGACCTTTATTGAAAATTAATTTCTGAAGTGAAACAATTTAGAAATGAAAGGAATTTATCAATGATTTTCAAGATTTATCAACGTTTTAACAGAAAAAAGGATTTCTGTAAAAATATTTTATTCAGTGAAGTTATTCCGTTAAACTTGGATAAGTTTTCGGAGCTGTTGTTTTGTATTTGATTTTCACTGAGCGAAATGTTTTACAAGCAGATAAATAAGCCTAGAAACCGAGACGTCGGTGTTCTAGTGTGGTATGGACACGTAGATCAAGGATCTGTGTCATGGGACGGAGTGTCCTGTAAAGTGGTTGTTTTTGGACAGTGTGTCCTAAGTTGATGTGGACAGTGTGAGTTCCATATCCGCGAGCCTAAAACTGGTGAATCGGTTTAAGGGCCTCGTGATTGAGCATTCGGACTGTGTGTCCTGTGTTGAGATTAAAAGATTTGGACCGTGGGTCCTGTATTTGTTATAAGTGAAAAGTCTTAATTAAAGAAATTAAGCATAGTCGTTAAGCTTTGTGCTTCGACAGGGAAAGATTATTACGACAAAGAAAACAAAACGAGAATAAAAGTTTTTCTCATGCATTCAATGGCAATTGTGTCATGTGATTATGGGCATTGAATCCAGAGTGGATCAATGTATATGGCAGACGTGTCAGGAGATGATGATCATTGTGTTCTGTGGAGACCAATGAGTTACCCTGTAGATGACTACAACAATGGTTGGGTAATTGTCATAAGGGGCCGTATGACTGAGCTGCAATAGCTGTTTGAGTGGCTATAATACGAGGTCAGATAATATTTGTGCATAGCTGCAATAGCTGTTTGAGTGGTTATAGCACAAGTGACCCTGTACATAACTGCAATAGCTGTTTGAGTGGTTATGTATCTCTGTACAACTGCAATAGCTGTTTGAGTGGTTGTCACAGAGGGTCGTGTGAACAATTGCAAAAAGCTGTTTGAGCATTGGTCACATGTGATTGAGGTGGATTATCCGACGGTGTATCTGTGTACAACTCGCAATAGCTGTTTGAGTGGTTGTCACGAGGAGGTGTCATGTGAACAGTTGCAATAGCTGTTTGAGCACTGGTCACATGAATGTGCCGCTATTTCCTAACTGGAATGGGGGAATAGTGTCATTGCTTTGCATGAGCATCCTAACGGGAATGAGGATGTGCACAATTGTGTTAGGTGCTGGCATGAACATCCTATCGGGAATGGGGATGTGCACCATTGATTTTCTTGGGCATTGTTTTGTTCGTTTTTACAATGCGCCATGTGCGAGCCTGATCAGCTTGAAACGAAATAGAAAGTTGTGGGATCTCCGGAGATTAGGTATCAAAATAGAGTTGAATATTGAAGTGTCATGCATTTTTATAAAATGACGATGACTGTCGGGCATGAAGCCCTGTGAATTAAATAATTCTACTGTTTTGAATTAATGTTATTATATTGTGAATATTTGGTAATTGCTATTTGAGAGTCGTGCATGGGGTTGTCTTATTAAAACTCATATATTGGAAACTCACCCTTACAAATATATCAGGTTTATGTTAGACTAAGGTAGTACTTCGGTACACTAGTACGGATAAAGCGAAGAATTCATTGAGTTGTTCGAGGACTTAACTCCTAGATGCTTGAAGAGGTATGCGTCGGTGGGAATGTCACGAGGGTGATGATTCAAGTACCTACATCAAAAGCACGTGCCGGACTTTGACCGTGGAGACATCTTTACCGCATATCTGATTTCTTACCGGTTTTTCTTGTAGAGTAGGAACTTGTATGTTCTAATACTTCCATAGTTTCGGAAGTAGAGGTATCCTCACCTGATATTTCGATAGGTTGGGAAAAACTATGGTGGTCTTCCCAACAAGTGATTATTAGTTCGACCAGCTATAGGACTTTTGGTGTCTTATAAAGTAGTGGTACTTGGTTAGTCTGGACGTTTGACTATTGAAAGTCATTCTTTTGAGTTGTAATTACAGATTACCACTACGTTACAATTACTCCTTTATTTTCTTATGTTAAGTCTTTTGGAGATGACCTGTTATGTGAATGTCTACGTGTAAAATTCTCATGATACCTATTTATATTATGTTAATGGTGTTGGATTATATATATGGAGTAAAAGAAAAAGAAAAAATTTTATCACTAATTTTGAAAGGGATTAATAACTAGAAAATTATATTTTCCGAAAGCAACCAGCAAAACTATTTTATTGAGTGTATTTCCGCAATAAGTTACGTAAATGTGATAACCTGAAAATGGGGTGTCACAGTAAACAAAACTTATTTTGCTATATTCACACTCTCAAAATTGCATCACTCAATAGGATAGTCCATAACAAGACAACATATTATTGCATTCAACATTACATTCACATTTTATAGCATTCAAGAGCAACACTAACATAGCACAATTATAAGATATCAAAAGATAGGCATTGCAATAAAATGTGGTCCAACATCCAATATGTGCAATCGAGTGATGATGCAACATAGAACATGCACATAGTGGCAAAGCCATAACATTTATCTCGCATTTACATTTGTCAATTCATCAAATTGCATAGTTATACTATGGTTCATACATTCATTGAGGCACAATACCAACATATTCATTTTAAACTACCACATTTAGGCATAATCCAAACATCACGAAAATGGTATGGAAATATTATACCTAATGTAGTTCACATTTTAACATCCAATATGCATAGTCAAGCAACATCAATATTCTTTGGCTTGTCATGAAAATTATAATTTCTAAGAATCACACTGAGATTCTCATGACTCATATCATTATTATTCATTCTATCTCAAGTAGGGAAACAATTTCAACATGAGTATGATTTGATTTCTCCACTTGATATTCAAGGTTGATGCAATCTTACAAGACATAGAATTTTTACAACACATGCTTTTCACCATTTAAAGTGGCATAATCATCCTTTAACTTCTTAAAATGAAATGGATAAAACATTTTGCAAGTTGTTTGAATTTATCATTCTCTAAACCCACTCTCTCATCATACTATGTATTCATTTGACATTTCGATTTTCATATAATTGAATTTAGCACTATCTATTTCCAAGTTTGCTTTGATATTTCATATTTCTAGAATAACCATCGAAGTTCCTCTCTCTGTGGCATGTTTCATGATCAGTGAGAATTCCATTAATTGATTATTTATGCATGCTTAATCTATTATTTTTCTGCATATTCACAGAGCACATGATTTTGACAACTTCAAATGCTACAAGTCTTTCTTATCTAGTCTAACACTTAAGATCCAATGATAATTACGCTCAAATTGGAACCATGTGACACATTCTACATGACAAACACATCAATCCTCAATCACAAACAAGATTTCACACGATTTTGAAAATAATCAAGCATTCTATTCACAATAAATCAATACAAGATTGGTCAATATTTCAAACAAGCATGAGCTAGTCAATGAAGTGCAACCTTAAGTTCATTTAGTGGCAAAATTCACCAAAGAACATAGCTTATCATACTAGTGCACTATATATATTGAGCAAACTATCACTTTGAATCAAACATTCATACAATATTAATGATTGGCAATATTACCATTTTTTTTGTGTGGAAAGAAGTTGGAACTACATGCAAATCAAACTTGAAGCACACCTACAAAATAATTTCATTGGGATTTTTTTGGTACCCAAATCTTGTCGGGTCCTTGTTGGTTCGCATGTTAAATGTCCCCTTAGGAATCCATATCTTTTTCTCACTTGTTTTATTTCTAGCCATGCAAATGGGTGCGGTATGTCCCTTTTTAGCACAATAATAACATCTAGTGAAAGGGCTAGTAGAAACCTTGGGTTTTACAAACATGTTCTTAATTGATTTTTCATGCACAAGGGGTTTGTAACCTAAGACCGCTTTATCATAACATGCCTTTTGATTTCCAAGCAATGCATTTAGGTTATCTCTACCATTAGTGAACTTTTCTACCATGCATTGAAGGCCTTTAACTTCCTTCTCATACTTTATAAATTTTTCACCAACATAATTTCCTTTAATGTAACCATGGCTATAGTTTTCCTTTTTAAGCTCTAGTCTTTCCTTAGTTAAGGCAATCACTTGATTTTGCAAATAACTAACGGTTTTCTTTGAGTTATCTAAAGCCTTCTCTAACCTCATAGAATCTTTATGCAATTCTAAAAATGCATAATGCAATTCATTATAAGAATTAGTGGAAGAGTTAGATTCTACCTCTTTCGCTCTCATGATCGGCCATGAGACATAATTGAGCATCTTAACTTTCGGAGCTCTCCGATGAGTCCGTGTCATTTTCTTTGCGACACCCTGAAACCCGGCATCACATGGTTACCCGTTGCGGAAAAGAAACTTATTTAAAACGCTGGTCACCTTCGGAAAAATAACCTTTTATATAGGGTAATTGAAAAAGGGTACTCATTTATATTTATATATATATATATATATATATATATAATAGTTAAAAGTAGTTAAGAAAAGGTGATGAACATTCAGAACATGAAAATCAACATCACACATATAATGATAACTATCCAACATGGGATCTTAGGTTTGATTACAAGACAGGCCTTGTCGAACTGGCCAACATACACTGAAATAGCTACTGAAGGAAAAGGTAAAAAGATAACATCAAATTAGGAATAGGGAATTGGGTACAAGACTCAAAAGATGGCTCTAAAAGCCTAGGGACTATCGGGACAACTCCAAAAGTCGACAAACGATCTACCAATGCCTCATGTATCCAGAGTGACCACAGACGCTACCCTCAGACGAGATATCAGTTGCCGGATCAATAACGGCGCCGCCATCGTCGATAGGGACGTCGTCATTGCCGAGATCCTGCAGATGGTACTCTGGCTCCTCCTCCTCCTCGTCCTCGACCTCTATGAACTCAAGAGGCTCTTCCTCGGGATCCTCTTCGAGATCTTCCTCCACTGGATCCTCCGCAAGCGGTTCCACTGGATCAAAGTGCTCATGAAGCAGTCCAGTAACTTGTAGCGTATGGAGGTAGTACCATGGAGGTGGAAGTGTCACAGTACTCGTATCGACGGTATGAATCCTTCGTACGGGCACTCCGTTAGCATTTGTTTTGGTGGTCGTGACTGGTCCCCGATATGTCGCGATCGTTGCTCCCTCGTGTATAGTCCAATTCCCCACCGACCCAGCATGATCAAATACCTCGCTCCTCGAGCTCATCAGTACCAAGGGAACGTCCGGATCCATCTAAGAGCATGCGCATTCTCAATACAAGAAGAAAAGAACAGAACATACAGTTGTGCAAGAGTGAGATACCGTCATAAGATATATCCTACAACAACCATATACATGATACATACATCACAGAATCATATAATCAGTTAAATCATGCATATACATAGCATAACAGTGTTATATCAAAGGGGCTCAAACCCTCACAGTCAACCTTTGAAAATATGCATGGCACTTCAATATCAGGCTCTAACTTAATCTCATGAGATATCAACACCGTTTTCCACTGGAGAAGAATCAGAGTTGGTCAATCTCTAGCCCACCGGGCAGTTGCCTCCATACCCTCATGCATTTAAGGTCTCAGGACGAGCAACGTCACATGTGCCTCCGAACTCGGTTTACATGGACAGACTCCCAGATACCACCTTGTATCTGATATATAAGAAAGCACGTCTGCCTGGGAAAATGCACATGAGAAAATGTTTTATTTAAAAGGTTTTCTTTGTGTTCATTCTTTTTCGCTGTCGCAGCTCAAAGCTAATGACTTAATCATCATTTCCCCATCACTTGAAAGCTTAAAAGCATAGGACACACAGTCCGAATACTCAATCACAACGCCCGAGACTGATGCCGCAGTCAAGGGTTATGGTCGTAGAAAACAACATTCACCTTTAACAATGTCCATCACAACGTGGTTAGGACACACAGTGCACAACAACGTGATTAGGACACACAGTCCACAACAACGTGATTAGGACACACAGTCCACCACAACGAAATCAGAACGCACTGTCCTCAATTTCAAGAATTGGACCCTCAGTCCAGAAACATCATGAATAGGACTCATGGCCCCGAATTAACACTAATCCAAGATCACGTGCATATAACTGAATACTAGAGGCGACGTCTCGTGTACTAGATTCTCTTTCTTAAGTACTTATTTTTCGTTCAATGAAAATCAAATTCAAAACCGAATCCTCGATAACCTATCCAGGCTATCGGAAAGTTTCTAAAACATTTAGGAGAAAACCTTTCCTTTGAAAATCTTTTGTAAATCATCTTTGAAATACTTTTATCTTTGAAAATCCCCAATAGGATATTGCCAAATAATCTTGAAAGTTTTCACTTGAAGACATATAGTTCGAAAAGGATTTTTCACTTGTATAACAATAGTTCCTCAAAACCATTTCAACATTTAAAACAAGTACTTTATGTTAATGAGCTTTTGGAAAAGAACACCAATCCCTTCGTCTTCAAAGCTTATTAAGGTTTTTAATCCTTATGACAGTTGAGGACAGACACAAGACTGGCTTAGCAAACTTTCAATCAACAGCAGTATATATTATCAGTTCAATGCTAATATCACAGTTGAAAGCAGTTCATCACATATATGCATTATAACATCTAGAGCAAGTACAGTTCAACATCAGATAATAGCATAACAGTTCAAGTACATTAGATAACCAAGTAAGCTCAATCAACAAATAAATATCCAGTTAAACACCTACACACATGCATACAGTTATTGAATATCTTTAGGAAATCCCCTATTACCTTCCGTGAAGGTAAGGAGATTAGATGCTTGGAGAGGTAAACCACGAACGTCCTTGTTTCCTCCGTGATGAAAGTCTAAGGTTATGAACACAAAATCACAAGTTAAAATAAAAAAAGAACACTAAACCACAAGGTATAGGTTCGGCCAAGACTAGTTCTTAGGGTTAGAGATTCCCGAAAATTATACAACTCATGGATTTATTAAGTGTTAGGAGTTCATAAACAATGATCTTTTAACAAAGTTGAATTAAAAATCCCACTAAGTACTTGACTTAGGGTTTCGGCCAAGCATAGATAAATAGGCTAGGAATTTCTAAACTTTCCAATCTCTTTAGGTTAGCATCCATACATAGTGAGGAGCTTGAAACCATGATCATTTTGGAAAATGGAAAAATCAAATGTCTTAGACCATGAACTCTTAGGTTAGGCCTTAACAAGTTTGTGAGGTTAGAGATCTTTAAATCATCCAATCTTTTGGACATATCATCCTTTAACATAAAGGAGCTTTAATCCATAATCATCTTGGAAAACAAAATAAAATAACACATCCTAGGTCAAATGTTACATTCGGCCATCATAGGAAAATAGAGCAAGAAAATATTTTAAACTTTCAAATCACTTAGACATAGCATCCTTTAACATAAAGGAGCTTTTTAGTCGATGATCACTTTGGAAAAGAAAACTCAACATCTTTGCCATAACTATTGAAGGTTTCGACCTTGTCAAGAAATAAGGGTTAGAAATCTTCAAACTTTCCAATCTCTTGGACCTAGCATCCTCCTATATCAAGGAGTCTTAATCCATGATCATTTTGGAAAACAAAACTTAAACACCATTGCCTTAAAACTCATTGGTTTTGGTCTTTACATAAAATAGAGTAAAAATCTTTAAACTTTCCAATCACTTAGATATAGCATCCTTTAACGTAAAGGAGCCTTGGTCCATGATCATTTTGGAAAACAAATATTTAAATTTTCCAATCACTTAGACATAGCATCCTTTAACATAAAGGAGCCTTGGTCCATGATCATCTTGGAAATGAAACTTGAATACAAACTCATACATGTAAAAGTTGAATTAAGATTCATCCAAACCATATACATGGTTTCGGCCTCGTTAGAAAGAAGAGGTTAGGAAACTTTGTTTTACACAACCTTTTAGTATGTGATAGTATGAGTAAATATAAGAATATAGAAAGTGGTTTCAACTCAAAAGGAGTTTTCTACCATTTTTAAGAGATTTTAGAAGTTTGAAAGCTTAAAGGAAACTTAAAGCAAAACTATGAACATAAAGACAATAACTTCAAAAATAAACAACATAGGATCATTACCCTCAACAATATGAAGAACTTTGATGAAAAACGTAAAGCAAAAAGCTTGATAAAAATGTAAACTTTGTAAGAAAGAAGAAGAAGAAGAAGAAAGGTAGTAAAGTGAAAATGGAGGAAAGTGATGAATGGTGGAAATGAAGGGTATTTATAGAGAATGAGGGAGGGGGTCACGGTTTTGAGGGGAAAGAAGAAGAAAGAAGAGAAGAAAGAAGGTGGGTTGCTTGTAGAGAGGATAAGGAGTTAAGGTGATGTGATATGATTGGAGAGAGAAAGATAAAAAAGTGAGATTTTGAAATAAAGTCAAGATTCACTTTTTCTTAGGTGCGTCATAGCCTTCACATCAAGTCACTCCATGTCACTTCATCCTCTTGATGCTCTGCTCCATTGCATATCAGATGACTTCCCCGATCGTATTTCCCGACGATTTCTCCCAGGAAATCCCTAAGATTTGGCCCCGAACAAGATTTTTCGAAAAACTCCAAACCCACACAAAACATCATAAAAACACTAACCGTCTCATTCACGAATTAAAATTTTGTCTCTAGCTCAGTAAACTTGTACTGGCAGTGAGAACCCAGATCAGTTTTCGTCTGAATTTTTGATCGAAAATTTTACTGTGACTTCATACGGTAAATGATCCCCTGTCGCACACGGGTCAAAAATGAGTGATTACAAAAAAAAAAACTGTAGTTAGGGCACGACAACTCGAGTATCGTATCTCAAGGACTCTTTGATTGTTATTAACCTACAAATCATTTTTGGTTGGTGGGGGGTAGATTCAAGATTCGACTAAGAAAACAGTGCAATTAAGTGATTATCAATAAGCTAGAACGATTAATTTACTGTTTCGATTTCCCAACTATCATTGATTCACATAATCTCCATGCCCTGAGCGGATTCTAATCTCTTTTCGATTGTAGCAGCAATTAAACAAGCGCAATTGCTACTACGAGATATATGTTCCTAATTTCCGAATTAAGCAAATGGATTGAAGCTCTCGTGAATTAAGCAAACACGACCAAACACACACGAATTAAGCAAACGCAATCAAGGTATAGGAACAAAGAATCATCGAAATCAATCAATACTTATTCTATATAACTTGAACTAAGCAAACAAGGCATATAGCATAATATTGAAAGAGATAAGCAAATTGATCGGGAATTATGGAACCTCAAGTGTCGGCGGAAATCGATTACAGCAGACTAATCCCTGGTGATTAGTTCTCCATCGCAAACATAATAAAAACCCTAGAAATAAATTATAAAATAGTGAAAAACTATTTTTTTCTGTCTGCCCTGGTGCCTTTTTATAGATTAGGTGGCCGTCACGGCCGTGACCAATTCTGACAATGGCGCGCATTCAAATTCCAGTGTGTCACGGCCGTGATGCCCATCACGGCCAGGCCGTGATCAATTCTGTCCATGGGTGCTGATCTGTCACGGCCGTGACCTCCATCACGGCTAGGCCGTGATCAATTCAGACTTTCAGGGTCTTCTCATCACGCCCGTGATAGGTATCACGACTGGGCCGTGATGCTTTCTGGTCTTCATGGGTAGCTCATCACAGCCGTGACCAGTGTCACGGCCTGGGCGTGATGGCTTCTGCTTTTAAGTGTCCTTCCCTTTTTGCTCTGTTATTAACCTGAAAATATGAAATAGCAGTAAATGCTTTATTGGACTCAAAATTAACTAAAATATCCTAAAACTACTTAAGAGACTCAAAATGTTGCTTGAGGACAATTAAATCCAAATTTGGGCGAAAACGAGATTGGACTCGAATAATTAGTTCGAAAACCATGGTCTTACTAGTTATAAAACTAGATGAGCCAGAGGCTTATCAAAATACCACAAACTTAAACTTTGCTTGTCCCCAAGCAAACTAAAACTCAAAAAGACTCAAACTTGGCAAGCTTAAAGGATTCAACCAATTTCACACAAATTTCATGCAATTTTGACAAGACAATTTTTCTTCAATGTTTCCCCCCTTTTCAACAATGTAATCCCCACATTCATTTACTTTAAACAATTGAGAATTCCATCATTCATGCAATCAGTAATCTGAGTTGAGGATCCAAGTTACACATAAAAGGGAGATCACCAATTTCAAACAATTGCCTTCCTCACAAGGGCATTTAATATTGCACTCATTCGCTCAATTTGTCTAGGCTATCAACTTTTCACTCAATTTCACATTTCAAGAGCACTTACCATGAATTTGATTTCCATCTCAAACAAAGTTCCCACGAAAACATGCATGCAATATCAAAAGGTCTTTTAACGGTTGTAATGGGGCCTGGCTAAGGACAGGATATTCAAAGGTACTAGGCTTTACATCCCTAGGAATTAAGAGAGCATGAAACTTTTTACCTTGACTTCCACTCTTATTCCTTTTTTCATTTTCCTTTTTGATGCTTTGGGTGACTACAGCCCTTTTCCTTACAATACCCCTTTTTTTGACATTTTTGTACTTTTCTTTTTTTTTTTTCTTTCTTTTTGCCTTTGGCTCCAACCTTTATTTTTCTTTTTCTCAACCCAAAATAACATATCGTATCCTTGTAGCCACCCCAAACTTAGTTTCTTTCAACCATTGTCTTGCTAAGCATCCATGCTCTCCTAATCCTAAGATTGGTTAACATGGTTTTTCTTTCAGATTTTTGGCTTATAACATAAGGTCATCAAGAAACAATAGGCTTATTAGGCTCAATGTGGCTAACTAGGGAACATGCATTAGGGATGGTTCTTTTTAGGCCAAGTAGTTATTTCAAAGAAAATTGCCTAAATCATTTGATGCAACCACATAAGCATGCAAACCATGAAGAGATTCAAGCAAATCCGGGAAAGTGCAACTTAAAAGTGATTCACACAATTAAAAACATGTTGGAGGCTCAAATCCTCACCTGGACATTTTTCACAAATTGTTTGACCGAGATTTAATCCCTAGTGTGTGCATCCCTTCACCCCCAAACTTATCATAAATCATGCAATCACAACAAAATATCTAAAAGTTCAATTTTCAATTTTTCACATGGGGATCAATTTTCAATTTTCAAAACCTAGGTGGAAACCATCAACAGTCAGCAAATATCATGCAATCCATCTATGCTAGATTTAATTAGAATCCATTAAGTTCACCGACATAACAATCAACACACATATACGACTCAATTAAAAGGAAGCAAAATAATTAAGAAGATAAAGGTTTAGAAAAACTCATGAAGGCGCTTCCACCAGGATCCCACTGCCTGTGATACAATGGCCAAAGAATGCTCAAATTGTAACGTAATCTTCCCGGATCCCATGGCATGCAGCATGAATACGATAGTGAGCGCTTGACAATCATGGTGACTCCTTCAAGTGTGAAGGACTTTTCAATATCTCCCAGGTCAAAGATGACCTCTTTATCAACAAAGTCTTCCCAATAAAGATGGGGTTCAACCTCTTGGACTGGCCATAGTGCCTTCATATTTAAAGATGCAAAATCCAGTTTCTCAGGCAGAGGCTTACACTCCATTGTTGGTTGTTTCACAGTGGGAGGTGGCAAAGAAGTGGAGAGGATCACTGGTACTGCTTCGACTTCTGCACAATTTTCACTCACTGCATTACCAAATCCATCACCTTCTATACATGCAGTAATCTCAACACATACAGCAAAAAGGTCAGTGTTAGTACAATCAGCACATGAGTAAACATCATCAAAACCAGAAAAAGATGGAAAATCAGCAGCCGCAATCAAATCACAATAAGTGTCATCAACAATTTCAGAAAGCAACTCTATTTGAAGAACAGAATGCTCAGAAGAATTATTGCCAAGAATATCTACTTGCGAGTCTGAATGATCTTCAAGGAGATGTTGTGATTGCAGTGTAGTCAAGGTGGAGGCAATGTGACCAATTTGAGTGACCAAATTCTGAAGACTTGCTTCTGTCCTCTGTTGGAATTCAAGAGTGTGTTATGCCATTTGTTGCACCAATTCTTCCAGACTGGGTTGGACTGGTGTGGGGTCATGCTGATATTGATGCTGGCTTATTGTCAATTTATGCACCAAAGAAGCTAACTGAACGCGCTGTCGCCACGCGCCAAAAAGCGAGCGATTTACAAAATAATGTAGATAGGGAAGCGACAACTCGAGTATCGTCTCACAAGGACTCTTGGTTGTTGTTGTTAACAGAAAAGTTAGTTTTTGGGGGGTTTGGATTGAATGCAAGTAAGAAAACAAAGCTGGAAATAAAGCAAACTAAGAATTATCAAATAGAAAAAGCGATTAACCTACTGTTCTCGGTTTCCCACTATCATTGGTTCATGTAATTCCAGGCCCTAAGCAGATTCTAATCCCCTCCCGGTTGTAGCAACAATTAACAAACGAAATCACTACTACGGATATATGTTCCTATTCCTGAATTAAACAAACGGGGTGAAGCCCTCATGAACTAAACGAACATGAACGAACACACGCGAATTAAACAAACGCGATTAAGTATAGGAACATAACATCACCGAAATAAATCAACACAACACTATACACTCCTGAATTAAACAAACAGAAATGTATAATATGGTATTGAAAAGGGAAAAGCAAGTAAAATAGGAATTAGAAACCTCAAATGTGGTAATGGAAACCAATCACAGTAGATTAATCTAGGAGACTAGTTCTCCATTACAAAAGGGACACAAAAGAAAAGAAGAGAAAATAAACTACTGAAACTACTACTACTGACTCCTTAGCCTTTAGTTCTGCCTTCAAACAGGCTTATATACAACTTCTGGATTCCGCGGACTCGCGAGACGAACACCGTCTCGCGATGCGAATCTTACGAACAGTCTTCAACGTTTGGTCTTCTCATGAGGCAAAGCACGTCTCGCGTGGCGAGGAAAGGAAAAGTCATGACCTCTGGTCTTCAACCTCGTGAGGCGAGTAATGTATTCGCGGGGCGACACAGAGAGGTTTGCAAATTTTCTGGTACAGACACCTTCAGGTTCGCGAGGTGAATGCCTTCTCGCGGGGTGAAAGCTCCAGAATTATTTCCTTTTATTAACCTGAAAACAAGAAATAGCATAAGTGCTTTATTTGACTCTAAAATGGCTAAATTAACCTAAAACTACTTTAAAGACTCAAAATGCTGCTTAAAGACAATCAAGTCTAATTTGGGCGAAAATGATATAAAATTAGCACAAAGCCAAGGTTTTTCTAGTTATAAAACTAGACAAGCCAGAGGCTGATCAAAATACCCCAAACTTAAACTTTGCTTGTCCCCAAGCAAACTAAAACTCAGAAACTTAAAAAGACTCAAGACATGGCAAGGCTTAAAAGATTTAATCAACTTTGCACAAATTCCAAGCAATTCACCAAAATAATTTTGCTTCAATGTTCCCCGCCTTTCAAGCAAAGTAATCCCCACAATCATTTATTCTAAACAATTGAGAATTTCATCATTCAAACAATCAGTAATCTAAGCAAGGGATATAAGTTACACACAAGAGAGATCACCAAATTCAAACAACTGCCTTCCTCACAAGGGAAATTTGTGTTTCACTCAATCGCTCAGTTTTTGTCAGGCTAACAACAATTCACTCAATTTCACTTTTAAGAACACTTCCCATAAATTTGATTTTCATCTCCAAATGGTTCCCACAGAAAACATGAATGCAACATCAAAAGGTCTTTTATGGGTTGTAGTGGGGCCTGGCTAAGGGTAGGATATACAAAGGTACTGGCTGAAGTCCCTAGGAACTAAGAGAGCATGAACATTTTACACTTTGAATATTCACTCAAGTTCCTTTCTTCATTTTTCTTTATGCTTTGGGTGACTACAACCATTTTATTCAAATAGCCTCTTTTTTTGACATTTTTTTTCTTTTTTTTTTCTTTTTGACCTTTGGCTCCAATCTTTTTATTGTATTTTTTCTTTTTCTCAATCCCAAACAACATATCATATCCTTGTAGCCACCCCAAACTTAGTTTCTTGCAACCATTCTCTTTGCTAAGCTTCCATGCTCTCCTAATCCTAAGATCGGGTTAACATGGTTTTCCAGATTTTGGGCTCATACCATAAGGTTATCAAGAATTAACAGGCTAATTAGGCTCAATGGGGCTAACTAGCAACATGCATTAGGAATTGGTTATTTTTAGGCTAAGTATCTATTTACAAAGAAAATTCCTAAATCATTTGATGCAAACACATAAACATGCAAACCATAAAGAGATTCCAGCAAATTCAGGAGAGTGCAATCCAAAAGTGATTCTCACAGTCAAAAACATGTTGGAGGCTCAAAACCTCACCTGGACATTTTTGTAAATTGTTTGACCGAGATTCTATCCCTAGTGTGTGCTTCCTATCACCCCAAACTTATCATAAATCATGCCATCACAACAAAATCTCAAAGTTCAGTTTTCAATCACATGGGGATCACTTTTCAAAATTTTCAAATCCTAGGGGGAATCATCACATAAATCATGCAATCAATCTATGCAAAAATCAATAAAATCCAGCAAGCCAGCCAACACATGACTCAACACAACTCCTGAGCTTCTCAAATTATTCAGGAGCTAAAAGAAAACAAAACAAAAATAAAGCAAGGCAGAAACTAACAAGAAGATGAAAGTAAACTAAAGAGAAAGGGTTCAAAAAAACTCATTGAGGCGGTTCCACCAGGATCCCACTGTCTATGATACAGTGGCCACGGGATGCCCAAATTGCAGTATGATCCTCCCGGATCCCATGGCCTACAGCATAAGTATAGGATCGGGCACTTGATAATCTTGGTAACTCCACTAAGTGCTGCGGACTTCTCACTCCCTCTCAGGTCACAGTTGACCTCTTTTTCAACCTTGTCAATAAAGTCCTCCCAATAGAAGTGGGATTCAACCTCTTGGACTGGCCATGGTGAAAAATCCAACGGTGCAAAATTTTTGAACGCGCTGTCGCCACGCGCCAAAAAGCGAGCGATTTACAAAATAATGTAGATAGGGAAACGACAACTCGAGTATCGTCTCACAAGGACTCTTGGTTGTTGTTGTTAACAGAAAAGTTAGTATAGGGGGGGTTTGGATTGAATGCAAGTAAGAAAACAAAGCAGGAAATAAAGCAAACTAAGAATTATCAAATAGCAAAAAGCAATTAACCTACTGTTCTCGGTTTCCCACTATCATTGGTTCATGTAATTCCAAGCCCTAAGCAGATTCTAATCCCCTCCCGATTGTAGCAACAATTAACAAACGAAATCACTACTACGGATATATGTTCCTATTCCCGAATTAAACAAACGGGGTGAAGCCCTCATGAACTAAACGAACATGAACGAACACACGCGAATTAAACAAACGCGATTAAGTATAGGAACATAACATCACCGAAATAAATCAACACAACACTATACACTCCTGAATTAAACAAACAGAAATGTATAATATGGTATTGAAAAGGGAAAAGCAAGTAAAATAGGAATTACAAAACCTCAAATGTGGTAATGGAAACCAATCACAGTTGATTAATCTAGGAGACTAGTTCTCCATTACAAAAGGGACACAAAAGAAAAGAAGAGAAAATAAACTACTGAAACTACTACTACTGACTCCTTAGCCTTCAGTTCTGCCTTCAAACAGGCTTATATACAACTTCTGGATTCCGCGGACTCGCGAGGCGAACACCGTCTCGCGACGCGAATCTTACGAACAGTCTTCAACGTTTGGTCTTCTCGCGAGGCGAAGCACGTCTCGCGTGGCGAGGAATGGAAAAGTCATGACCTCTGGTCTTCAACCTCGCGAGGCGAGTAATGTATTCGCGGGGCGACACAGAGAGGTTTGCAAATTTTCTGGCACAGTCGCCTTCAGGTTCGCGAGGCGAATGCCTTCTCGCGGGGCGAAAGCTCCAGAATTATTTCCTTTTGTTAACCTGAAAACAACAAATAGCATAAGTGCTTTATTTGACTCTAAAATGGCTAAATTAACCTAAAACTGCTTTAAAGACTCAAAATGCTGCTTAAAGACAATCAAGTCTAATTTGGACGAAAATGATATAAAATTAGCACAAAGCCAAGGTTTATCTAGTTATAAAACTAGACTAGCCAGAGGCTGATCAAAATACCCCAAACTTAAACTTTGCTTGTCCCCAAGCAAACTAAAACTCAAAAACTTAAAAAGACTCAAGACATGGCAAGGCTTAAAAGATTTAATCAACTTTGCACAAATTCCAAGCAATTCACCAAAATAATTTTGCTTCAATGTTCCCCCCCTTTCAAGCAAAGCAATCCCCACAATCATTTATTCTAAACAATTGAGAATTTCATCATTCAAACAATCAGTAATCTAAGCAAGGGATACAAGTTACACACAAGAGAGATCACCAAATTCAAACAACTGCCTTCCTCACAAGGGAAAATTGTGTTTCACTCAATTGCTCAGTTTTTGTCAGGCTAACAACAATTCACTCAATTTCACTTTTAAGAACACTTCCCATAAATTTGATTTTCATCTCCAAATGGTTCCCACAGAAAACATGAATGCAACATCAAAAGGTCTTTTATGGGTTGTAGTGGGGCTTGGCTAAGGGTAGGATATACAAAGGTACTGGTTGAAGTCCCTAGGAACTAAGAGAGCATGAACATTTTACACTTTGAATTTCCACTCAAGTTCCTTTCTTCATTTTTCTTTATGCTTTGGGTGACTACAGCCATTTTATTCAAATAGCCTTTTTTTTTTGACATTTTTTTTTTCTTCTTCTTTTTTTTTCTTTTTGGCCTTTGGCTCCAATCTTTTTATTGTATTTTTTCTTTTTCTCAATCCCAAACAACATATCATATCCTTGTAGCCACCCCAAACTTAGTTTCTTGCAACCATTCTCTTTGCTAAGCTTCCATGCTCTCCTAATCCTAAGATCGGGTTAACATGGTTTTCCAGATTTTGGGCTCATACCATAAGGTTATCAAGAATTAACAGGCTAATTAGGCTCAATGAGGCTAACTAGGAACATGCATTAGGAATTGGGTATTTTTAGGCTAAGTATCTATTTACAAAGAAAATGCCTAAATCATTTGATGCAAACACATAAACATGCAAACCATAAAGAGATTCGAGCAAATTCAGGAGAGTGCAATCCAAAAGTGATTCTCACAGTCAAAAACATGTTGGAGGCTCAAAACCTCACCTGTACATTTTTGCAAATTGTTTGACCGAGATTCTATCCCTAGTGTGTGCTTCCTATCACCCCAAACTTATCATTAATCATGCCATCACAACAAAATCTCAAAGTTCAGTTTTCAATCACATGGGGATCACTTTTCAAAATTTTCAAATCCTAGGGGGAATCATCACATAAATCATGCAATCAATCTATGTAAAAATCAATAAAATCCAGCAAGCCAGCCAACACATGACTCAACACAACTCCTGAGCTTCTCAAATTATTCAGGAGCTAAAAGAAAACAAAACAAAAATAAAGCAAGGCAGAAACTAACAAGAAGATGAAAGTAAACTAAAGAGAAAGGGTTCAGAAAAACTCGTTGAGGCGGTTCCACCAGGATCCCACTGTCTGTGATACAGTGGCCACGGGATGCCCAAATTGCAGTATGATCCTCCCGGATCCCATGGCCTACAGCATAAGTATAGGAGCGGGCACTTGATAATCTTGGTAACTCCACCAAGTGCGGCGGACTTCTCACTCCCTCTCAGGTCACAGTTGGCCTCTTTTTCAACCTTGTCAATAAAGTCCTCCCAATAGAAGTGGGATTCAACCTCTTGGACTGGCCATGGTGAAAAATCCAGCGGTGCAAAATTTTTGAACGCACTGTCGCCACGCGCCAAAAAGCGAGAGATTTACAAAATAATGTAGATAGGGAAGCGACAACTCGAGTATCGTCTCACAAGGACTCTTGGTTGTTGTTGTTAACAGAAAAGTTAGTTTTGGGGGGGTTTGGATTGAATGCAAGTAAGAAAACAAAGCTGGAAATAAAGCAAACTAAGAATTATCAAATAGCAAAAAGCGATTAACCTACTGTTCTCGGTTTCCCACTATCATTGGTTCATGTAATTCCAGGCCCTAAGCAGATTCTAATCCCCTCCCGGTTGTAGCAACAATTAACAAACGAAATCACTACTACGGATATATGTTCCTATTCCCGAATTAAACAAACGGGGTGAAGCCCTCATGAACTAAACGAACATGAACGAACACACGCGAATTAAACAAACGCGATTAAGTATAGGAACATAACATCACCGAAATAAATCAACACAACACTATACACTCCTGAATTAAACAAACAAATGTATAATATGGTATTGAAAAGGGAAAAGCAAGTAAAATAGGAATTACAAAACCTCAAATGTGGTAATGGAAACCAATCACAGTTGATTAATCTAGGAGACTAGTTCTCCATTACAAAAGGGACACAAAAGAAAAGAAGAGAAAATAAACTACTGAAACTACTACTACTGACTCCTTAGCCTTCAGTTCTGCCTTCAAACAGGCTTATATACAACTTCTGGATTCCGCGGACTCGCGAGGCGAACACCGTCTCGCGACGCGAATCTTACGAACAGTCTTAAACGTTTGGTCTTCTCGCGAGGCGAAGCACGTCTCGCGTGGCGAGGAATGGAAAAGTCATGACCTCTGGTCTTCAACCTCGCGAGGCGAGTAATGTATTCGCGGGGCGACATAGAGAGGTTTGCAAATTTTCTGGCACAGTCACCTTCAGGTTCGCGAGGCGAATGCCTTCTCGCGGGGCGAAAGCTCCATAATTATTTCCTTTTATTAACCTGAAAACAAGAAATAGCATAAGTGCTTTATTTGACTCTAAAATGGCTAAATTAACCTAAAACTGCTTTAAAGACTCAAAATGCTGCTTAAAGACAATCAAGTCTAATTTGGGTGAAAATGATATAAAATTAGCACAAAGCCAAGGTTTTTCTAGTTATAAAACTAGACTAGCCAGAGGCTGATCAAAATACCCCAAACTTAAACTTTGCTTGTCCCCAAGCAAACTAAAACTCAAAAACTTAAAAAGACTCAAGACATGGCAAGGCTTAAAAGATTTAATCAACTTTGCACAAATTCCAAGGAATTCACCAAAATAATTTTGCTTCAATGTTCCCCCCCTTTCAAGCAAAGCAATCCCCACAATCATTTATTCTAAACAATTGAGAATTTCATCATTCAAACAATCAGTAATCTAAGCAAGGGATATAAGTTACACACAAGAGAGATCACCAAATTCAAACAACTGCCTTCCTCACAAGGGAAATTTGTGTTTCACTCAATCGCTCAGTTTTTGTCAGGCTAACAACAATTCACTCAATTTCACTTTTAAGAACACTTCCCATAAATTTGATTTTCATCTCCAAATGGTTCCCACAGAAAACATGAATGCAACATCAAAAGGTCTTTTATGGGTTGTAGTGGGGCCTGGCTAAGGGTAGGATATACAAAGGTATTGGCTGAAGTCCCTAGGAACTAAGAGAGCATAAACATTTTACACTTTGAATTTCCACTCAAGTTCCTTTCTTCATTTTTCTTTACGCTTTGGGTGACTACAGCCATTTTATTCAAATAGCCTTTTTTTTTAATGTTTTTTTTCTTCTTCTTTTTTTTTTTCTTTTTGGCCTTTGGCTCCAATCTTTTTATTGTATTTTTTTTCTTTTTCTCAATCCCAAACAACACATCATATCCTTGTAGCCACCCCAAACTTAGTTTCTTGCAACCATTCTCTTTGCTAAGCTTCCATGCTCTCCTAATCCTAAGATCGGGTTAACATGGTTTTCCAGATTTTGGGCTCATAACATAAGGTTATCAAGAATTAATAGGCTAATTAGGCTCAATGGGGCTAACTAGGAACATGCATTAGGAATTGGTTATTTTTAGGCTTAGTATCTATTTACAAAGAAAATGCCTAAATCATTTGATGCAAACACATAAACATGCAAACCATAAAGAGATTCAAGCAAATTCAGGAGAGTGCAATCCAAAAGTGATTCTCACAGTCAAAAACATGTTGGAGAATCAAAACCTCACCTGGACATTTTTGCAAATTGTTTGACGAGATTCTATCCCTAGTGTGTGCTTCCTATCACCCCAAACTTATCATAAATCATGCCATCACAACAAAATCTCAAAATTTGGGCGAAAACGAGATTGGACTCGAATAATTAGTACGAAAACCATGGTCTTACTAGTTATAAAACTAGATGAGCCAAAGGCTTATCAGTAAAACAACACAAGAAAATGATTTTATTTTAAATAAAATCATCCTCTGGATTTTATCATAAATAAATACATTCAAGCATGTATTTACTGATAAAGAAGCATACGAAAAACGTACAGGTCGTTACAACTCTACCCCTCTAAAAATAATTTCGTCCTCGAAATTACATACCTTGAAATAACTCAGGGTACTGCAACTTCACCTGGTCCTCAGCTTCCCACGTTGCTTCTCCGGTTGTCTCATTCCAGATGACTTTGACCAAAGGAATTTGCTTACCTCTGAGTTGCTTTGTCATCCTATCAGCAATTCGTGCCGGCGAAGTCACAAAGGACAGGTTCTCTTTTAACTGTACTTTATCAAGCTTTATGATATGTGATGGATCAGGAATGTATTTTCTCAACTGAGAGACATGAAAAACATCATGGATATTGGAAAGAAAGGGTGGTAAGGATACTTTATAAGCTACTGGACCTACACGACGAAGAATTTGGTAGGGTCCAATGAACTTGGGTGTAAGCTTTCTGGACTTTAGTACTCTGCCAATCCCAGTCGTTGGCGTGACTCTCAAGAATACATGTTCGCCTTCCTCAAACTCTAGAGGTCGTCGTCTCTTGTCCGTGTAGCTCTTCTGTTGGCTCTGAGTAGTCCTCATTTTCTCCTGGATCATCTTCACCTTTTCTGTTGTTTGTTGCACGAAGTCTGGACTCAACATCAAACTCTCACCATCCTGGTACCAACACAAAGGCGTCCGACATCGCCGACTGATGTGTCGCGCCGCGGAAGCGGCGCTCGTGCGTATCCGGCAAGTGTACCGGATTGCCGTCAAGTAATAAAAGATATCGAACCCACAGAGACTGTGTTCTCGAATCGCAATCGGTTTTCGAATCGATTAGTTCTGGACAGTTTTAAAGAGGGTTTTGAAAAAGGTTTGAATTGAAATTAAGAGATAGATGAGCAGAGAACAATTAAAACAGAAAACAAATGTTTTTGGGATTTTTTATCTAAACGGATTCCTAGGGATTTGGGTTACCTTTGAAGTTGTTTATGTTGCTAATCTGATTTACCTTTGTTGATTACCGAAATTGCCTTGAAGGCGAGTTTATCCTCTGATAGCTTAAGCTCCCTCTCGGGTTACAAAAGTCGTGCCCAATTGACCCGACCCCTACTCTCGTGGTAGTCGATCCCAGATTGGACCCTTTGCGTTCCGTGACAACTCGTTGCTCCTCGAGGGACGGCTTCTAACTCTCGTGATTTCAGTCCCAAGTCTGACTTCTATAGGTTCGACACCCAAGTTCACCGCTAGGTTCCTCCTTGAAATGTCTCAGTCATGCAAATAACCTAAGTTCACCGCTAGGTTCCTCCTTGGATCATTCACATCTCACAAACCAGTGGCTACCGGGATTTACGAGTGAAACACCCTAGAAATCCTAAGTTCACCGCTAGGTTCCTCCTTAGAACGTCTACGTCACGCAAATAAACGATTGCCGAAATTTATGAGTGATTAACACACTAGAAATCAGATCTAAAGCAAATCGTAATTAACAAAGAGTTTACATCAAATTTACATCATAAACAAACTTGGGCAGAGCCCTAATCCCTAGAAACAAACTACTACTCCAGTCTTGCCATGGAGATGACAAGCTGGGTTGACAACATAGTGAAAATCAGAAAAGAGAAGAGAGGAGAAGAAGAGAAGAGATCTATAATCTATGCCTAGAGTAGTAGCCCCAAAGGTCTGATGTTTTCTGCCTCTGCCTGGTCCCTTATTTATAGAATTGGGCAGTTAGAGTCCTAATCCAACTCAAATTAGATCCAATTCTGTTACTTCTGAGCCAAGTAATACGCGTCACGGCCGTGATGGCTATCACGGCCTGGCCGTGACGGATTCTGCCTTGAAAATTCTTCACTGGTTGGTCTGTCATGGCCGTGATTCTCAAGGCAGAATCCGTGACACGGCCATGATGGATATCACGGCTAGGCCGTGACAGACTCTGACTTCAGCCTTTGTTCTTTTTCAGTTTTGCTCGATCATGGCCGTGATGGGCATCACGGCTAGGCCGTGATGGGCTCTGTTTGGCTCATTTTCTTCACTTTTAAAGCCCTATCTTCATCCAAACTCCATCATGGTTGATCTTGAGCAATTTACCCTTGATATCTGCAAAACAACACACGAAAACCGCCTTACCCATTCCAAAGGAAAATTAACCTAAAATCTAATTAAAAAAATGCCTAAACTACATGAAAAATGCATGCAAAATGATAGACAAAGATGAGGTGAAATCACACTCATCAAATTACCCCAAGCTTAAAACTTTGCTTGTCCTCAAGCAATTACTCAGGCCATAAGATATAAATCAATCAAAGCATGGATAGTGAACCAAGAACCCTAGAAGCTAATCCAAGTAATAGGCATATTCAATAAGCACTCAAGAGATAGTCAAGTTCAAGTCCAATTAGAAGCTTAGGTTCTTCAAGTTCATGTCCTCACTGATTTGGGCACTCGTCTCACCTCACTCAAGTGTTTTAGGGTTTATGACAATTCACTCCATTTCCTCAAGGAAAGTATTTTACCATAGGCTTGACTATTAACCAAATCTCTACTTTATTTATGAAAACACTTAAGAATCAAGAGGTCTTTTCCTTTGGTTGTAATGTGGCCATGGGATTTATTATTAGGTGGGAAAATCAAGGAAAGGGAATTTCAAGAAGGCTAGACAGATTATCAAACATTACAAAGTATGACACCTTCTAAAATACCTTTTGGGGGCTTTGATTTACCTTTTTCCACCTTTCTTTTTTTTTTTTTTTTTTCATTTCTCACTTTCTTTGTCATCCCCTTCTCCAATTTTTTTTTTCCTGTTCATTTCATTTTTATTTGTTTGGAGAAGGGGAGATTTATAGCTCAAGAGAAATATTTTCTAACTTTTCATCCCATACTTTTTCCAACTACCAATCACCCTTTTTGTAATACTTTAAAAGGTGCCATACCAAGCATTATTTATCAAAGCAATTCAAGGTACCAAGAAAAGTATTTTATCTTTAGGCTCAAAATTGGGCAACTAAGGGGTAGCATTTATCATTCAAAGCTCGGGAGGCCGGAAAATACCTAGTGCCTCAATCATTTCCAAAAATGTTTTCAGAAATTTTTAAGTTTTGAAATGGTTTCAAGTCAAGTTCTAGAAAATACAGTCCATGAGGAATTAAATCACTCTATCACAAGAAATGGGGTAGATTTAGTGAATACCCCTTTTTGGCTCAAAATCTTACATTTAGTAGTTCAAAAATCAGTGAGGTACACAAGTTTAAGGAACCACATGCTAATTATCAACTATCAAATGACTATCTCAAGAATTTTTATTTTTAGCCATATCACAAGAATAATGAAAAATTGGGTTCAAAATTCACTATCTCAATTCATTTGGCTCCAAGTTCTCACAATCGGATGCATGTTCTAAGTGAGAGGCAATCTAGAGAATGTGATCATACCAATCTATGCCTATGTGAATGCAACATGAATGCAACAATGCAAATGCAAAAATAAATACCCCCACCCCAAGCTTGATTACTTACATTGTCTCCAATGTAAATAATCAAGTCGGAGAGAGGAGAAAAATGGAACAACTTACCGAGTCGGTAGCGGGTGTTGGCTTCACATTCCAGTCAAAACTTGGGTAGAAATTTTATCACGGCCGTGAGGCTCATCACGGCTAGGCCGTGATCGTTTCTGGTCCTCAGGAGTTGCCCTGTCACGGCCGTGATCTACATCACGGCTGGGCCGTGATGCTCTCTGGCCTTGGCATCCTACTCATCACGCCCGTGATGGTTGTCACGGCTAGGCCGTGTTCCTTTCTGTGCTCTTGTTTATTTCATCACGGCCATGACCACTGTCACGGCCAAGGCGTGATGGCCTCTGACTCTATCTTTTTTTATGCTCTTCTTCTCTTTCTCAATCCTGAAAACACTAGACAAACCTATTAATGATATTTTTGCCTCTTGATCTTCTCAAATTATTCAAGAGGTTAAATCAAAAACAAAAGGAAAAAGGGAAAGAAAACTTGGGTTGCCTCCCAAGAAGCGCTTATTTATGGTCTTAAGCTTGACCATACTTCCTCAAGTCAACCGGGGTCAGCTGGGCGTAGAAGTGCAGGCACACTTCTCTTCCAAGGAACTCCTTCAAATAGCCGTTTCTGCTCATACGGCCAATAATGCTTCCGCTTCGCTCTTTTCTCTCGGAGCTTCCTAGCCTTCCTTCCTCTCGGCGGAAGTTTTGTTTCAGTATGGACAGCAACTCCACTTCCTTCACTGCTGGGTGCATCATTAGCCATGCATACCTTCGGAGTTGCTTCCATGTTCAGTTCTTCTTTTACCATTGGAGACGTTGTATCAATTCTGCCCACATGGCTCTCAAAAGGAGGGTTGTTATAAGAGTTAGTCAATTGAAAATCGATCCTACCTTCCTCTACAGTTAGAGAGAGCTTCCCATTCCTTACGTCTATTACTGCTCCAGCAGTTGCCAAAAATGGCCTTCCTAAAATGATGGGGAATTCAGAATTCCCTTTCATGTCTAATACCAGGAAGTCGGTAGGGATGAAGAATTTCCCTACCTTCACAGGAACATTCTCTAGTATGCCTAGAGGAGTCCTAGTTGAGCCATCCGCAAATTGTAAGGAGAATTTGAACGGACTCAACTTTTTGCTTCTCAACCTTTCCATGATAGTGAGGGACATCAAGCTCGTGCTAGCCCCTAAGTCACATAAGGCTTGGTCTATTTGCACTTGTTCAATCGAGCAAGCGATGGAGAAACTACCTGGGTCTTTCAGTTTAGTAGGCATTTTAGTCTCTACATCTACTTGCTTTTTCCTGACCAACCTCTGTGGGAAAGGTATCGGGGGTTGGTACGGTGGTGGAGGGACGTATTTCGGTTCTAGCTCTTCTTTTTCGCTCATGTCTTCCTCCGGTTCCACCTCCATTTCAGCTACCCCCACCCCAAGCTTATCATCCCTCAAGTGTATGACATTGCAATGCTCATTGGGATTTGCTTCGGGTTGCCCCGGGAATGTACCCTTAGGTCTCGAGTACGTGATGGCTTGTTGGGCAATCTGGGTTTCTAGCATCTTGTTATGAGTTGCTAAGTTGTCTACCTTAGATGCTAGATCCTTTATTGCCTCACTCACTGCCCTTCCTTGTTGTCTAAACTGCTCATTCTGTTTTGTCTGAGTTTCAACAAAACTTTCGAATAAAGTCTCGAGTTTAGATCTTTGTACCTGAGGATACCCCGGTGATGCTCTCTTATTACCTTGACCCTCTTGGAACTCATGATTAAGCGTGTTGCTGTAGTTGCCGTAGGAGAGGTAAGGGTTGTTTCTTCTTTGGTTGTAGGGATTTGGGGGAGCATAGTTGGGCAGCTTCGGGTTCGTATCATAGTAGTTGTTACAAGAGTTCACTTGTTCACCCGAAGCGTCGGATCCATGTGGGCATCCCATCATGTCATGTCCCTGCATTCCACAAATCTCACAAACAAGGTTCGTAGCACCTAATGCACTCACATTAGCTCTTTCAAGCCGATCAAAACGTTTATTAAGTGAGTCTATCTTTGACATAATAAGATCTGTGCTATTTACCTCAAACTTACCCCCCGAAATCTTGTTCGGGTTATTACCTCTTTCGGATCCCCATTGGTGGTAGTTGGTGGCGACATTCTCGATGATGTTGAATGCCTCAGTGAGAGGCCTATTCATAAACGCTCCACCGGCTGCAGAATCTAGTGACACCTTCGAAGAGTAGTCCAATCCGTTATAGAAGGTGTGCACTATTAACCACCTCTCGAGTCCGTGATGTGGGCACGACTCCAGCAGTCCCTTGTATCGATCCCAAGCTTCCGATAATGATTCTCCGTCTTTCTGGAAGAAGCCGGTGATCTGGGTTCTTATGTAGGCCGTCTTGGATGGAGGGAAGAATTTCTCCAAGAACGCCTGTTCCAATTGGTCCCAAGTAGTCAAGGTGTTAGCGGGAATTTGCTTAAGCCAGGCCTTCGCCTTTCCAGTGAGAGATGAAGGGAACAATCTCAAACGCACAACATCGACCGAGGCTCCATTAATCCTGATTGCGTCGGTGAACTCTAAGAATGTTTCTATATGATCGGTCGGGTCCTCCGAAGGCAATCCTCCGAATTGATGTTGCCTAATCATGTTGATTAGCATAGGTGGTATGGTATAGTTTTCCGCCTCAATCTCTGGCCTTGCAATCCCAGTTCGCAAGCCTCTCGCATTTAGGGCTGCGTAATCCTTCAAAGGCTTTGTATCCGGTTGATTCGCCATGTGTGGAACGGGACTCAACCTTTCTCCCTCTCTTTGTAGTCTTCTACGTCTGTGGAAGGTCCTCTCGATCTCCGGATCAATCTCACTAAGGCTCCCAAGACTTAGAGATCTTTGCATATAACACACAGAGAGATAGATACAATAGAAGGAAAAGAATGTTTTTGAATTTTTTTTTTTTTTTAAATTTCAGAAATAAAAATCAAACAAAAAGAAAAGGTCCAGAAAAATCAATTCAAAATTTGAATTGAGATTCGAAAAGGCACAGTCCCCGGCAACGGCGCCAAAAACATGATGTGTCGCGCCGCGGAAGCGGCGCTCGTGCGTATCCGGCAAGTGTACCGGATTGCCGTCAAGTAATAAAAGATATCGAACCCACAGAGACTGTGTTCTCGAATCGCAATCGGTTTTCGAATCGATTAGTTCTGGACAGTTTTAAAGAGGGTTTTGAAAAAGGTTTGAATTGAAATTAAGAGATAGATGAGCAGAGAACAATTAAAACAGAAAATAAATGTTTTTGGGATTTTTTATCTAAACGGATTCCTAGGGATTTGGGTTACCTTTGAAGTTGTTTATGTTGCTAATCTGATTTACCTTTGTTGATTACCGAAATTGCCTTGAAGGCGAGTTTATCCTCTGATAGCTTAAGCTCCCTCTCGGGTTACAAAAGCCGTGCCCAATTGACCCGACCCCTACTCTCGTGGTAGTCGATCCCAGATTGGACCCTTTGCGTTCCGTGACAACTCGTTGCTCCTCGAGGGACGGCTTCTAACTCTCGTGATTTCAGTCCCGAGTCTGACTTCTATAGGTCCGACACCCAAGTTCACCGCTAGGTTCCTCCTTGAAATGTCTCAGTCATGCAAATAACCTAAGTTCACCGCTAGGTTCCTCCTTGGATCATTCACATCTCATAAACGAGTGGCTACCGGGCTTTACGAGTGAAACACCCTAGAAATCCTAAGTTCACCGCTAGGTTCCTCCTTAGAACGTCTACGTCACGCAAATAAACGGTTGCCGAAATTTATGAGTGATTAACACACTAGAAATCAGATCTAAAACAAATCGTAATTAACAAAGAGTTTACATCAAATTTACATCATAAACAAACTTGGGCAGAGCCCTAATCCCTAGAAACAAACTACTACTCCAGTCTTGCCATGGAGATGACAAGCTGGGTTGACAACATAGTGAAAATCAGAAAAGAGAAGAGAGGAGAAGAAGAGAAGAGATCTATAATCTATGCCTAGAGTAGTAGCCCCAAAGGTCTGATGTTTTTCTCGCCTCGCCTGGTCCCTTATTTATAGAATTGGGCAGTTAGAGTCCTAATCCAACTCAAATTAGATCCAATTCTGTTACTTATGAGCCAAGTAATACGCGTCACGGCCGTGATGGCTATCACGGCCTGGCCGTGACGGATTCTGCCTTGAAAATTCTTCACTGGTTGGTCTGTCATGGCCGTGATGCTCATCACGACCTGGCCGTGATGGCAATCACGGCCGTGATGGCCATCATGGCCTGGCCCTGAGAGCTTCTGACTTGTGGTGGTTTTGGGTCACGGCCGTGATGGATATCATGGCTAGGCCGTGACAGACTCTGACTTCAGCCTTTGTTCTTTTTCAGTTTTGCTCGATCATGGCCGTGATGGGCATCACGGCTAGGCCGTGATGGGCTCTGTTTGGCTCATTTTCTTCACTTTTAAAGCCCTATCTTCATCCAAACTCCATCATGGTTGATCTTGAGCAATTTACCCTTGATATCTGCAAAACAACACACGAAAACCGCCTTACCCATTCCAAAGGAAAATTAACCTAAAATCTAATTAAAAAATGCCTAAACTACATGACAAAATGCATGCAAAATGATAGACAAAGATGAGGTGAAATCACACTCATCATCGACCATACAGGGCTTCATAAGGTGATATTCCAATGCTTGAATGGGAACTATTATTGTAGGTGAATTCTATCAATGGTAGGGACTTGTCCCAACCCCCGACATCCTCCAAAACACAAGCTCTCAGCAAGTCCTCTAGTGACTAGATTATCCTTTCTGTTTGTCCATCCGTTTGCGGATGATATGCGGAACTCAATCTGAGTTTCATTCCAAGCGACTTTTACAAACTCTGCCAAAACCTCGATGTAAATCGTGGGTCTCGGTCTGAAACAATGCTTGAAGGCACACCATGCAGTGTAACAATCTCTCCGACGTACAGTTGGGTTAGCTTTTCCATAGAGTATCTCATATTGATTGACAAAAAGTGAGCTGACTTAGTCAGTCGGTCCACTATTACCCATATAGCCTCATACCCCTTCTTAGTCCTTCGTAAACTAGTCACGAAATCCATTGAGATTCCATCCCATTTCCATTCTGGAATATCTAAAGACTGTAACATTCCTTCTGGTCTCTGGTGTTCTACTTTGGCTTTCTGACATACCAAACAAGAAGCGACGTATTCCATCACATCTCTCTTCATCCCATACCACCAGTACAACTTCTTAAGATCTTGATACATCTTCGTGGCCCCTGGGTGCATACTTAACCTACTCTAATGAGCCTCTTCTAAAATCAGCTTCCTTAGCTCAGCATCATCAGGTACACAGATTCTCTCTCTCCAAACCTCAAGATTCCATCTGTTCCTTCTCTAAATTATGACAGAGCTCCTTGACATACCAAGTCTCTTTCTATCTTTAGATACTGGTCAGTCTCTTGCTTCTCCTTTATCTGCTCCATTAATCCATTTGACACGGTGGTCCTATTCAGACACAGTTTTCCTGGTGTACTTTCCACTAACAAACTTAGATCTCGGAATTGTTCCAGCAATTCCTGCTCTTTAACCATCATCACCGATGCGTGAATTGTCTTCCCGCTCAAGGCATCACCACTACATTCGCCTTTCCAGGGTGATATCAGTAGTTGAAAGTCATAATCCTTCGAGAATTATAACCAATGTCTCTCGACGCATATTCAACTCCTTCGATTAAACAGTACTTCAAGCTCTTATGGTCACCGAAAACATTAAAAGTAGCCCCGTACAAGTAATGTCCCCAAATTTTTAAAGCAAAGACCACAACAACAGCTTCTAAATCGTGCGTCGGATAGTTCCTCTCATGAATCTTCAACCGCCTCGAAGCATAAGCAACAACTTTCCGATTTTGAATCAGCACACAGCCCCAAACCTTGATACGAATCATCACAGTAAACCTCAAAAGATTCCTTGGGATCAGGTAGGATCAATACCGGTGAGGTTGTCAACCTCCTTTTCAGCTCTTGGAAGCTTCTCTCACAGGCTTCTGTCCACATGAATGCTTGGTCCTTACGCGTCAACTGGGTGAGAGGTCCTACAATCTTGGAAAATCCTTCAATGAACCTTCGGTAGTAGCCAACCAAACCCACAAAACTACGGATTTCTATTACCGTTGTCGGCCTTTCCCATTCCAAAACAGCCTCGACCTTCGTCGGATCCACAACGATTCCTTCACGGGATATTATGTGCCCTAAGAATTGAACTTGATCCAACCAAAATTCACACTTTTCTGGTTTCGTATAGAGTCGCTTTCTCTCTCGAGATCCCAAGAACAATGCTAAGATGTTCAAGATGAGTCTCCTTGTCCAGAGAATATATAAGAATGTCATCAATGAAGACGACTACGAACTGATCCAAAAAGGGACGAAAGATCCTATTCATATAGTCCATGAATATAGCAGGTGCATTCGTCACTGCAAACGGCATCACAAAATACTCATAATGCCCATAGCATGTTCGAAACACTGTCTTAGGAACATCTTCTCGCTTTTACTCAGATCGGTGGTATCCTGGCCGCAGATCTACCTTTGAAAATACTGTCGCGCCACGTAATTGATCCATAAGATCATCTATCCTTGGAAGAGGATATCTGTTTTTAATCGTGACTTTGTTTAACTGACGAAAGTCCACAAACAACCTAGCAGTTCCATCTTTCTTCTTTACTAGCAGGACTGGAGCTCCCCACGGTGACACACCAGGTCGTATAAACTCTCTCCTCTTCAGCTCCTCAAGTTGGTCCTTCAAGGTTTCTAACTCTGATGGCGACATGCGATATGGTGCCATGGATATTGGTCCAGTCCCTGAATCATATCAATCGCGAACTCGATCTCCCGAACAGGTGGCAATCCAGGTACATCCTCGGGGATTTGATAGTGTGATTTTACATCATGTTTTCTGCACACTTTTGTATGCATTTTTCATATAGATTAGGCATTCTTTATTTGATTTTAGTTAGTTTTTCTCTTGGAACGGGTGAAGCGGTTTCTTGGTGTTGTTTTGCAGGAATTAATGTAAAAATGCTCAGAATTAGCCTTGATGGAGCTTGGATGAAATAGAGCTTGAAAAGTGAAGAAAATGAGTCAAGCAGAGCCCATCACGGCCTGGCCGTGATGACCATCACGGTCATGATCAAGAAAACTGAGATGAGCAGAAGGCAAAAGTCAGAAGCTGTCACAGGAAATGCTCGCCCCGCGGAGGCTACTCGCCTCGCGAGACTGAAGACTGACTGTTCTAGAGAATGCAACCATTTCTGTCTCGCCACGCGAACCATGTCTCGCCTCGCGAGCCTGAGGACCAGAAGCCATCACGCCCAAGTCTTGATGCTCATCACGGGCGTATTTGAGAAGAATCTCACTGTCTCGCTACGCGAGAGCTCCAATCTTTGAAGCCAGATTTTTAATATTCGCCTCACGAGAACCCATTCGCCTCGCGAGTGCGTGCAGAGTCTGATTGGTATAAGCTGCTATTTTAGGGCAGAAGTGAAGAGTTCTTGGGGAGTTTTTGGAGAGTTCTTGGAGGGGGGCACTTGGAGGCACTTGGAGGCTGCGGCTGGACTAGGGTTCCAACCCTAAGAGGGAGCTGAGTTAGGGGGTTGCTGTGACGACAGTGAGAAGCTTCAATGGAGTTCTCCCTTTCTTCCTTTCTCTACTGCTTTTCTGGTTTGGCTTTCTCTTTTATGAGTAGCTAATCCCAGTTTGTTGCGATTAGATGTAACTAAACTAAACTTCATGTATTTATCTTGACTGATTATTCTGTTTTCATGCCTTCGTATTAGTGATTAATTTTCCATGCTTAATGATTGTTGTGGCTAGCACCCCCATGACTCGATTTGTGTTTTGATATGCAATTGGGAAATTCGTATTAGAACCGGAATTGAATTTAATCACCTAGTAACCCTTGCATCTAGGAATGGAGTTTGGTTTACTAGTAATCGCGTAATCCCTAATCCTAATGCAAATTCATTAATCTAGGCCACCTAAGGAATTAGGGTCTATTAGTGGATTTAGGCTCTTGCCATCCGAGGAATCGGGGCTTGAGTAGTTTAGTGGATTGATTTTAATATCTGAAGCATGAATGGGTATCTAGTCCTGGTATTGCATGAGGCAGAGGTTTGGTGAAGTCTAGTCCCAACATATCCTTTCTGCACTCCAAGTGTTTGTCAAAAGTCCCCAAAAAGACCAAAAACATTTTATTGCTTTTGTTGCTTTATTTTTCTGTTTTGATTTCTCTTGATTTTTAGTTTAGTCTAGATAGTTGCTGAGTTTGTGAACTGATAATTGACATCCAATCCCCGTGGATACGATAACCGGTCTCACCACCGTATTACTTGCATGACTGGGTATACTTGCCCAGATCCGTCACCAAGTTTTTGGTGCCGTTGCCGGGGATTGGTTTTGCCAATATCAACTAGAACAAAGGAGGCAACTAATTTAGACATTTTTATGTTTTATTTTTCTGTATATATTTGATCTTTTTGTTTTGAGTTCTGTTTTTGCAAAGTGGACGAAAGTCATGGAAAATTTTTATTATCCACCTGATGAGGAAGCTTCTAGTCATATTTTGGAGGATAACTTGTGTTGGGAAGACGATATAAATTTGGGAGAATTCTTCGAGGAGTTTTCTCTATCTCATAATATTCCATCACGAGTCGATCCTATGACTGGCGAGCTTATATATATATATATATATATATACCAAGGAGAATTGGGAAACCTTTTTGTCATATTTACCCCCTCCACCACCGTGTGTTGTGATTCCCATAGAGCCACATGAAGCAGAAGTTGAGCAGAATCTGGTTGTGGGAATGGATCAAATTGAAGATGAAGTGGTGATGGTGGATGAGCCACAAGAAGAGGAAGTACCTTTCACAAGTCCTTGGGAGATTGAGGAGTAGGAATGGAAGGAGCAACCACCTCTGAAGGCTGCTCTAAAACAATATTCCCAAGAGCTATCCATCTCTGAGACCAAGATCAGAACCAATTATGACAGTATCGAAACTGTGATGCAGAACTTCAAAACGCAAGTTGAGGAGATTTGCAAACAGCTAGTACAAGAGTCACATGGAGCGCAAATTGAGCAAAATCTGGTTTTGGGGATAGTTCAAAATGAAGACGAAGTGGTAGTGGATTCCACCATGCTTGCTAAGGAATCTGAATTTTCTGCATTAAATAAATATGTTGGCTTGCATGCATGTGTGGACACTGGTAAGTTAGTCCCTTCCACTTGTCTGTCAGACTTCCTGGTGAAAATGCCATTTGACCCGCTAGGAAGTGAGTGCATTATTGTAGTTAAAGAGGTCAATGGTGTTTTCACACAATGGCTGGGTGGAATTGCGGATAAAGTCATACTACTTCTGCAATTGCCACTCCAATTACCATTTGATCCGGGAGGAGGATCCTAGGACGTCAAGCTAGTGACGTTAAAGAAGCGCTTATTGGGAGGCAACCCAACTTTTCTTAACCCTTCTCTTTAGTTAGATTTTGTTTTTGATTTTTAACTCTTGAATAATTTGAGAAGATCAAGAGTTCTCTTTTACTAATAAAATTGCCAAGTGATTCCAGGGTAAGAAGGAAGGAGGGAAGAGCAAGAAGACAACAAAAAGCAAAGTCAGCACCCATCAGGCTCACAGCCGTGATGTATTTTCCAACAAGTTTCTGACTGGAATTAGAGCCAACACCCGCTACCGCCTCGGTAAGCCGTTCCAATTTTTCTCCTCTCTCCGACTTGATTGTTTACATTGGGGACAATGTAAATTCTTAAGCTTGAGGTAGAGGTATTTTGCATTTGCATTTTGCATGTTGCATTCATATAGTTTTGTATGATCACACAATTAGATTGCCCTTGTTTAGATGTTGCATCCAATTGTGAGAACTAAGTGCCAATTAAATTGAGATAGTGAATTGTTGAACCCAATTTTTTCATTCTTGTGATATGGCTGCAAATGAAAATTTTTGAGATGATCTTTGGATAGTTGATAATTAGCATATGGTTCAGTAGATTTGTGTTTCTCATTGATTTTTGAACTACTAAAATATGAGATTTTGAGCCATAAAGGGGTACTCACCAAATATACCCCATTCTTTGTGTTAGAGTGGTATTCCTCTTGGTTTGTTTTCTCTAGAACTTGACTTGAAACCGTTTTGAAGCTTAAAAATTTTTGAAAACATTTTTTAAAATGATTGAGGCACTAGGTATTTTTTCCAGCCTTCTGAGCTTTGAACGACTAAATGCTACCCCTTAGTTGCCCAATTTTGAGCCTACATGAAAAAAATGCTTTTCTTGGTACCCTGAAATATTTTGATAAATATGCTTGGTAGGATATCTTCTAAAGTATTACAAAAAAGGGTAAAAAGGTAGTTGAAAAAGTTTGGGATGAAAGAATCAGAAAAAAATATTTCTCTTGAGTTGAAAAATCTCCCCTTATCCAAGAAAAAGAAAAACAAAAGAAAAAGACAAATATATAGAGAAGGGGATGACAAAAAGAAAAGTGAGAAATGAAAAGAAAAAGAAAGAAAGAAAGGTGGAAAAAGGAATCGAAACCGAAAAGGGTATTTTAGAAGGTCATGTTTGCAATGCTTGATATTCTGTTTAGCCTTTTGAAATGTCCTTTTCTTGATTTCCCCACCTAACGATTAATCTCATGGCCCCGTTACAACCAAAGCAAAAGACCTCTTGATTCTTAATTGTTTTCATTAATAAAGTAGAGATTTGGTTGATAGCGAAGTCTATGGTAGAATTCATTCCTTGAGGAAAATGGAACGAATTGTCATATGTCCCTAACACTCGAGTGAGGTGAAAAAGAGAGCCAAACAAATGAACAAGCTTGGGGTGAGCTTCAGGTGAGAAAGAGTGCCCAAATCAGTGAGAATATGAGTCTAAGAAACCTAAGCATCTAATTGGACTTGAATTGATTGTCTCTTGCTGAATTGTTTGAAATGCCTATTACTTGAATTATTTGCTCGGGTTCTTGGTTCACTATCCATGCTTTGATTATTTTGATCTTCTGGCCTTAGTGATTGATTGAGGACAAGCAATTGAATAAGCTTGGGGTGATTTGATAGTGTGATTTTACATCATGTTTTTTGCACACTTTTACATGTATTTTTCATATAGATTAGGCATTCTTTATTTGATTTTAGTTAGTTTTTCTCTTGGAACGGGTGAAGCGGTTTCTTGGTGTTGTTTTGCAGGAATTAATGTAAAAATGCTCAGAATTAGCCTTGATGGAGCTTGGATGAAATAGAGCTTGAAAAGTGAAGAAAATGAGCCAAGCAGAGCCCATCACGGCCTGGTCGTGATGACCATCACGGCCATGATCAAGAAAACTAAGATGAGCAGAAGGCAAAAGTCAGAAGCTGTCATAGGAAATGCTCGCCCCGCGAGAGGCTACTCGCCTCGCGAGACTGAAGACTAACTGTTCCAGAGAATGCAACCATTTGTCTCGCCACGCGAACCATGTCTCGCCTCACGAGCCTGAGGACCAGAAGCCATCACGCCCAGGCCCTGATGCTCATCACGAGCGTATTTGAGAAGAACCTCACTGTCTCGCCACGCGAGAAACTCTCGCCTCGCGAGAGATCCAATCTCTGAAGCCAGATTTTTAATATTCACCTCGCGAGAAGCCATTCGCCTCGCGAGTGCGCGCAGAGTCTTATTGGTATAAGTTGCTGTTTTAGGGCAGAAGTGAAGAGTTCTTGGGGAGTTTTTGGAGAGTTCTTGGAGGGGGGCACTTGGAGGCTGCGACTGGACTAGGGTTCCAACCCTAAGAGGGAGCTGAGTTAGGGGGTTGCTGTGACGATAGTGGGAAGCTTCAATGGAGTTCTCCCTTTCTTCCTTTCTCTACTTCTTTTCTGGTTTGGCTTTCTCTTTTATGAGTAGCTAATCCCAGTTTGTTGGGATTAGATGTAACTAAACTAAACTTCATGTATTTATCTTGACTGATTATTCTGTGTTCATGCCTTCGTATTAGTGATTAATTTTCCATGCTTAATGCTTGTTGTGGCTAGCACCCCCATGACTCGATTTGTGTTTTGATATGCAATTGGGAAATTCGTATTAGAACCGGAATTTAATTTAATCACCTAGTAACCCTTGCATCTAGGAATGGAGTTTGGTTTACTAGTAATCGCGTAATCCCTAATCCTAATGCAAATTCATTAATCTAGGCCACCTAAGGAATTAGGGTCTATTAGTGGATTTAGGCTCTTGCCATCCGAGGAATCGGGGCTTGAGTAGTTTAGTGGATTGATTTTAATATCTGAAGCATGAATGGGTATCTAGTCCTGGTATTGCATGAGGCAGAGGTTTGGTGAAGTCTAGTCCCAACATATCCTTTCTGCACTCCAAGTGTTTGTCAAAAGTCCCCAAAAAGACCAAAAACATTTTATTGCTTTTGTTGCTTTATTTTTCTGTTTTGATTTCTCTTGATTTTTAGTTTAGTCTAGATAGTTGCTGAGTTTGTGAACTGATAATTGACATCCAATCCCCGTGGATACGATAACCGATCTCACCACCGTATTACTTGCACGACTGGGTATACTTGCCCAGATCCGTCACCAAAAACCTCCGGAAACTGTCGAACGACAGGTACGGATTCCAAGTCAAACTCGCTCTCGACGTCCAAGGAAAACAACAGCATGTAACCTTGAGCTCCTTCTTTAAAAGAAGCTCTTACCTGGTAAGCAGCTAAAAATCCAGAAATCTCCTCCCTAAAGATTAAGGTTTTCTGAGCACGGTCTATTAGGATATGGTTGAAAGATAACCAATCCATGCCTAAGATTACATCTAACTGTACTAAAGGCAAACAGATCAAGTCTACAAGGAAATGTTTGTTCTGAACGATGATAGGACAATTTAAGAAAACCGAATTAACAGTCACAGGCTCAGCAGTTGGGGTAGAAACAATCAGATTATATGGCAAGGAAGAAACAGGAAAGTCTAGAATTTTCACACGATCCATCGAAATAAAAGAATGAGTTGCACCTGAATCGAAAAGTACAGACAAGAGATTACCAGCAATGTCACACTTACCTTGCACAAGATCATCGGAGTTCGATGCCTCAGCACCACTCATGGTATACACTCTTCCCTTAACGGTTGGCTTGTTTACTTTGGCATGGTTGACAGAATGCTCCCTCTTTGGTGAACGGCACTCCTTTGCCAAGTGTCCCACACGGTCACAGTTGTTACACTTGTAATCCTTCTTCGGGCAAGCATTGGCCAGATGGCTCAGGTCTCCACACCTGAAACATCTCCTTTCTTGGCCTTGATCGTTGTTTCTTTGACCTCCACTTCCTGTCCCCGAAACACTGGGATGAGCTTGTTGTTTCTGGTTGTAGCTAGATGCCTGGTGATACGGCTTTCCTCGTTTCCGCTTCCATTTTGAATTCTGGCCTTGATTCTGGCTCTTAGGACGAACAGGTCCTCCTGCGCTTCCCTTGTTATCCCTTCCTCTGCGCATCATCTCAATTTTCCGGCACTTCTCCACTAGTGCTTGGAAGTTCCTGATCTCCAACGGTAATACCGATTCTTTAATCTCAAGCATAGACCGGCTTCAAACTGCTCACACTTCCATTCCTCACTGGGATTGTCTTGAAAGAAACGGAAATACTTGGCAAGGGATTCAAACCTCGCTGCATACTCCCCTACTGTCAGGTCCCGCTGACTCAGCCTCATGAACTCTTGCTCCTTCTCTTTTCGGGTACTCTAAGGAAAGTATTTGTCTAGAAACTTTCCACGAAATACTCCCCAGGTGATCGCCTGGTGCTCAACCTCCAACAATTGCCTGGTGCCCTTCCACCAGTACTCAGCATCTCCCACTAGCTGGAACACGGAATAGGGTACCTTAGATTCCTCTGGAGTGTGTACCAGATCGAAGATCTTCTCTAGCTCCTGAATCCAAAGATCAGCCTTTATTGGATCCACGTCTCCATCAAACTGCGATGGATTCTGACATCGGAAAGCGTCCAGATGCCTTCCCTCTGCAGTTTGTTCTGCCCTCTATTGCTCCTATTGGTTCTGGGCAGCAGCATTAGCTGTCTGAAGAGCTATGGCAGCAGCCACGTCAGCCAGTGCTTAGGCAGCAAAATCCGCTCCTCCGTAGCCTCGTTCACGTCCACGAGCACCTCTCTGGTTCATACTGACCTATACCACGCAAGCAGTCAGATAACAGCCAGAAAAGGGATGTGAACCACGGTTTATCATACATTACCTCAAAGAAGTAATTAAAACAACATCCAGACAGAGAAAACACAACTTCAACACAACGGACCTAAACCCAAACATTCCCGAAAGACTAGACTAGCTCTGATACCAACTAATGCGACACCCTGAAACCCGGCATCACATGGTTACCCGTTGCGGAAAAGAAACTTATTTAAAATGCTGGTCGCCTTCGGAAAAATAACCTTTTATATAGGGTTACTGAAAAAGGGTACTCATTTATATATATATATATATATATATATATATATATATATATATATATATATATATATATATATATATATATAATAGTTAAAATTAGTTAAGAAAAGGTGATGAACATTCAGAACATGAAAATCAACATCACACATATAATGATAACTATCCAACTTGGGATGTTAGGTTTGATTATAAGACAGCCTTGTCGAACGCCAACATACATCCAAAACAGCCATCAAGAAATAGGTAAAAAGATAACATCAAACTGGGACTAGGGAATTGGGTACAAGACTCAAAAGATGGCTCTAAAAGCCTAGGGACTATCGGGACAACTCCAAAAGCCGACAAACGATCTACCAATGCCTCCTGCATGCAGAGTGACCACAGACGCTACCCTCAGACGAGATATCAGTCGCCGGATCAATAACGGCGCTGCCATCGGCGATAGGGACGTCGTCATTGTCGGGATCCTGCGGATGGTACTCTAGCTCCTCCTCCTCCTCGTCCTCGACCTCTATGAACTCAAGAGGCTCTTCCTCGGGATCCTCTTCGAGATCCTCCTCCACTAGATCATCCACAAGCGGTTTCACTGGATCAAAGTGCTCATGAAGGAGTCCGGTAACTTGTAGCGTCTGGAGGTAGTACCATGGAGGTGGAAGTGTCACAGTACTTGTCTCGACAGTATGAATCCTTCGTACAAGCACTCCGTTAGCATTTGTTTCGACGGTCGTGACTGGTCCCCGATATGTCACGGTCGTCACTCCCTCGTGTATAGTCCAATTCCCCGCCGACCCAGCATGATCAAATACCTCGCTCCTCGAGCTCGTCAGTGCCAAGGGAACGTCCGGATCCATCTAAGAGCACGCGCATTCCCGATACAAGAAGAAAAGAGCATAACATACAGTTGTACAAGAGTGAGATACCGTCATAAGATATAGCCCACAACAATTATATACATGATACATACATCATAGAATCATATAAGCAATTAAATCATGCATATACATAGCATAACAGTGTAATATCAAAGGTCTCAAATCCGCACAGTCAACATTTGAAAATATGCATGGCACTTCAATATCAGGCTCTAACTTAATCTCATGAGATATCAACACTGTTTTCCACTGGAGAAGAATTAGAGTTGGTCAATCTCTAGCCCACCGAGAAGTTGCCTCCATACCCTCATGCATTTAAGGTCTCAGGACGAGCAACGTCACATATGCCTCTGAACTCGGTTTACATGGACAGACTCCCAGATACCACTTTGTATCTAATATATAAGAAAGCACGTCTGCCTGGGGAAATGCACATGAGAAAATGTTTTTTTTAAAAGGTTTTATTTGTGTTCATTCTTTTTCGATGTCGCAGCTCAAAGCTAACGACTTAATCGTCATTTCCCCATCACTTGAAAGCTTAAAAGCATAGGACACACAGTCTGAATGCTCAATCACAACGCCCGAGACTGATGCCGCAGTCAAGGGTTGTGGTCGTAGAAAACAACATTCACCTTTAACAATGTTCATCACAACGTAGTTAGGACACACAGTCCACAACAACGTGATTAGGACACACGGTCCACAATAACGTGATTAGGACACACAGTCCACCACAACAAAATTAGAATGCACTGTCCTCATTTTTGAGAATTGGACCCTCAGTCCAGAAACATCATGAATAGGACTCATGGCCCCGAATTAACACTGATCCAAGATCACGTGCTTATAACTGAATACTAGAGGCGACGTCTCGCGTACTAGATTCTCTTTCTTAAGTACTTATTTTTCATTCAGTGAAAATCAAATTCAAAACCGAATCCTCGATAACCTATCCAAGCTATCGGAAAGTTTCTAAAACATTTAGGAGAAAACCTTTCCTTTGAAAATCTTTTGTAAAGCATCTTTGAAATACTTTTATCTTTGAAAATCCCCAATAGGATATTGCCAAATAATCTTGAAAGTTTTCACTTGAAGACATATAGTTCGAAAAGGATTTTTCACTTGTATAACAATAGTTCCTCAAAACCATTTCAACATTTAAAACAAGTACTTTAAGTTAATGAGCTTTTGGAAAAGAACACCAATCCCTTCGTCTTCAAAGATTATTAAGGTTTTTAATCCTTATGACAGTTGAGCACAGACACAAGTCTGGCTTAGCAAAATTTTAATCAACAACAGTATATATTATCAGTTCAATGCTAATATCACAGTTGAAAGCAGTTCATCACAGATATTCATTATAACATCTAGAGCAAGTACAGTTCAACATCAGATAATAGCATAACAATTCAAGTACATTAGATAACCAAGTAAGCTCAATCAACATATAAATATCCAGTTAAGCACCTACACACATGCATACAGTTATTGAATATCTTTAGGAAATCCCCTCTTACCTTCCGTGAAGGTAAGGAGATTAGATGCTTGGAGAGGTAAACCACGAACGTCCTTGGTTCCTCCGCGATGAAAGTCCAAGGTTATGAACACAAAATCACAAGTTAAAATCAAACAAGAACACTAAACCACAAGGTATAGGTTCGGCCAAGACTAGTTCTTAGGGTTAGAGATTCCCGAAAATTATACAACTCATGGATTTATGATCCTTAAGTGTTAGGAGTTCATAAACAATGATCTTTTAACAAAGTTGAATTAAAAATCCCACTAAGTACTTGACTTAGGGTTTCGGCCAAGCATAGATAAATAGGCTAGGAATTTCTAAACTTTCCAATCTCTTTAGGTTAGCATCCATACATAGTGAGGAGCTTGAAACCATGATCATTTTGGAAAATGGAAAAATCAAATGTCTTAGACCATGAACTCTTAGGTTCGGTCTTAACAAGTTTGTGAGGTTAGAGATCTTTAAATCATCCAATCTTTTGGACATAGCATCCTTTAACATAAATGAGCTTTAATCCATAATCATCTTGGAAAACAAAATAAAATAACACATCCTAGGTCAAATGTTACATTCGGCCATCATAAGAAAATAGAGCTAGAAAATATTTCAAACTTTCCAATCACTTAGACATAGCATCCTTTAACATAATGGAGCTTTTTAGTCCATGATCACTTTGGAAAACAAAACTCAACATCTTTGCCATAACTATTGAAGGTTTCGGCCTTTTCAAGAAATAAGGGTTAGAAATCTTCAAACTTTCCAATCTCTTGGACCTAGCATCCTCCTATATCAAGGAGTCTTAATCGATGATCATTTTGGAAAACAAAACTTAAACACCATTGCCTTAAAACTCATTGGTTTTGGTCTTTACATAAAATAGAGTAAAAATCTTTAAACTTTCCAATCACTTAGACATAGCATCCTTTAACATAAAGGAGCCTTGGTCCATGATCATTTTGGAAAAAAATCTTTAAACTTTCCAATAACTTAGACATAGCATCCTTTAACATAAAGGTGCCTTAGTCCATGATCATCTTGGAAATGAAACTTAAATACAAACTCATACATGTAAAAGTTGAAACAAGATTCATCCAAACCATATACATGGTTTCGGCCTCGTTAGAAAGAAGAGGTTAGGAAACTTTGTTTTACACAACCTTTTAGTATGTGATATTATGAGTAAATACAAGAATATAGAAAGTGATTTCAACTCAAAAGGATTTTTCTACCATTTTTAAGAGATTTTAGAAGTTTGAAAGCTTAAAGGAAACTTAAAGCAAAACTATGAACATAAAGACAATAACTTGAAAAATAAACAACATAGGATCATTATCCTCAACAATATGAAGAATTTTGATGAAGAACTTAAAGTAAAAAGCTTGATAAAAATGTAAACTTTGTAAGAAAGAAGAAGAAGAAGAAAGGTAGTACAGTGAAAATGTATGGAGGAAAGTGATGAATGGTGGAAATGAAGGGTATTTATAGAGAATGAGGGAGGGGGTCACGGTTTTGAGGGGAAAGAATAAGAAAGAAGAGAAGAAAGAAGAAGAAAGAAGGTGGGTTGCTTGTAGAAAGGATAAGGAGTTAAAGTGATGTGATGTGATGTGATGTGATTGGAGAGAGAAAAAAGAAAAAGTGAGATTTTGAAATAAAGTCAAGATTCATTTTTTCTTAGGTGTGTCATAGCCTTCACATCAAGTCACTCCATGTCACTTCATCCTCTTGATGCTCTGCTCCATTGCATATCAGATGACTTCCCCGATCGTATTTCCCGACGATTTCGCCCGGGAAATCCCTAAGATTTGGCCTTGAACAAGATTTTTCGAAAAACTCCAAACCCACACAAAACATCATAAAAACACTAACCGTCTCGTTCACGAATTAAAATTTTGTCTCTAGCTCAATAAACTTGTACTGGCGGTGAGAACCCAGACCGGTTTTCGTCTGAATTTTGGATCGAAAATTTTACTGTGACTTCATACGGTAAAACAACACAAGAAAATAATTTTATTTTAAATAAAATCATCCTCTGGATTTTATCAAAAATAAATACATTAAATCATGTATTTACTGATAAAGAAGCATACGAAAAACAGGGTGTTGCATTCTTCCCATGCTCTTCTCTTCTCTTTGTAGGGTCTTTTCTCAAACTTTGATACTTTCTTTGATGAGAGAAAGGATTTTATTGGAAAGCTTTCCATTTTCATGAACTTTTTGAACTTTCTTACCAAGAGAGCCATGTTCTCATCATCTTCATCTACTTGTTTCTCACTATCGTCTTCATCATCTTCGTCACTAAGATTTGAGGATGAGGCCATAAAAGCAAATCCTTTCTTCTTCTTGCCCTTTTCTTCATGCTCCGATAATCGGCTAAGTTCCAACTCATGTTCTTGTAATTTGCCAAAGAGAGTAGCCAAAGTCATGGTTGCTAAACTTCTTGATTCCACTATTGCAGTGACTTTGGGTTGCCATTCTCTACTCAAGCATCTCAATACTTTGTTGATCAAGTCTTCATTTTGAAAAGTCTTCCCCGATGAAGTAATTTGATTTACCACATGAGTAATCCCTCTTTGCATCTCTTGAATGCTTTCTCATTGATTCATCTGGAAAAGCTCATACTCACGAATCAAGGTGTTTAATCTTGCTCTCTTGACTTCACTTGTACCTTCATATGTTACTTGGAGTGTATCCCACATCTCTAGAGAGGTTTTGCAATTTGAAACCGTAATGAACTCGTCCGCACTCAAAGCCGATGTGATGATGTTCTTGGCACGAAGATTGTATTGAACTCTTTTCTTTTCTTCATTCGTCCATTCACTCTTGTGTTTGTTGGTTAGAACACCATTCACCAAGTGGGTAGGAACAAAAGGCCCATTTTCAATAGAGTCCCATACATCCATATCAACCGCCTCAATAAAGATCTTTATTCTTTACTTCCAATAGGCATAGCCTTGCCCATTGAATCCCAGAGGACGGTTTAGAGAAGCTCCCTCTTGCATTTGCCAACTTGAAGCCATCTTTCTCTTGAAGCCGCTAAGCTCTTTACACAAGAGCCTAGCTCTGATACCACTTGTTACCTAGTGGCTTCAATCTTTTGAGATCTTAAAATTTTTGTCCCCTTTTTATAACCAAGACCGCCAATTTGTAATGAACAAATAAAAATATAAGTAATGAGAAAAGCACACAATCAATTTATACTGGTTCAATCACTCCCTTAGTGACCTGCATCCAGTCGCCACAATACATTTGTGAGTATTTTCCACTAATAGTCAATTCAAACTTTAAAACACTTAGAGCACTCTCCACTAGGATACCCCACCTCGTGCAAGAACCTCAATAATACTGGTAATTGATTACAGATGTATTGGTAATCGATTATGAGCTGTCAGTTTGAAATACTGAGCTTTCCAGAAAGCTGGTAATCGACACGGAGTCCTGTAATCGATTACCACTAATACTTTTAAATATTGATTTTTCCAAAAAGTGGTAATAGATTCCAGGAGTTCTGATAATTCAATTACGAGTTGTTATTTTTTAAGAAAAATGATATTTTTCAATCTAAAGAACATTCTAACACTAATGAAAAACAATTTTCCAATTCTTTGAAAAACCTTAAGCCCATTTTCAATTTTAAAAACAACTTTTAATTAATTCAGTTTTAATAGCCAATCCTACATTTGAGTCTTACAAATAATCCTAAGACCAAACTTAAGCTATATACCCTTGAAGTTCTTCTCTTGGTCTTGGATGATCTTTCTTTGATCTTGCACTTTTCATTTCTCAATCAATTGTTTTGCTTTTGTTGCTCATCATCAAAATTAATTTCCTGAAAGTACATAGCATCATCAAGCTCTGGTGCAAATAGCAAATAGCAAATACCATGACTAGGAATAATATCTTATCAAAATGATTTTGGTTTCAAGTCCCAACATTATGAGGCAAACTACATGAAACACATAAATACTTCAAATTTATTTGGCGGTGACAGATGCCCAATACAACATTTATGCTGGAACTTCATTATTTTTTATTTTTTTGGTTGAAAATTCATTATCAAAATATATTGATGTAAAAAATTGATAACTTTATTTTTCACTTGAGAGGCACATTTCAATTTATAAAACTCTGTTAACCCAAGTGAAAAAAAAAAGAATTTTAGATAAAAATAAAAGTTAATAGAAAAATGCATCTCAAATCATAGTCCATCACAGTTCACATGAGTGGCAGTTTTTTTTTTTTTTTTTGCGGCGGTTCACATATGGTACAAATTAGATCATATTTAAAAATATAATAAAATAAAAACAGTGAGTTGCAGGGCCTGTTTGATTGTTGTTTTTGAAAACAGTTTTTTGTTTTTAAAAACAAAAGAATAAAAAATTTGTTTGGTAAAAGTGTTTTATGTAAATTGTTTCTAAAAACAGTATTTTTTTTTAGTTTTAAAAACTAAGATCAGAGAACATCTTTAAGATGTTTTTGTTTTGTTTTTTACTTTTTGTTCCCAAATCAGTGAAAAACACGGGGAACAACAAGTTTTCATTAATGGCAATTCTGTAATAACCAATAAGGAAAGAAAACCCGCACACATTCCTCCCCCTGTCTTCCTCCAACCTTTTTCTTCATCCATCCTTTGTCTGCAACTTGAATAAACATGTTGTGTCCTTCCATGAACGTGTGCAATTCCCAGCACCGCCGCCGCCGATGACCCAAGCTCCACTGCCGGCGGTGACCACCCTCCTCAAGCATCGGTGCTCTCACTGCAACCACCGCCCTCCATCCTAGCTACAGGCGCTCAACGCCCAGTTTGCCGACGAACTCCTTGTTACTAAGTGCCTTCAATCTCGGGAGGGGGGGGGGGGGGGGGGGGGATGCATTGAGATCTTAAAATTTTTGTCCCCTTTTTGTGACATAGACTAACTTTTGAGAAATTGTAAAAAGATAAAGGAAGAGAAAATCACACAATTGATTTATACTGGTTCAATCACTCCCTTGAGTGACCTACATCCAGTTCCCACAATATATTTGTGAGTATTTTCCACTAAAGCAAATCCAAGCTTTACAAACTTGAGCACTCTTCACTTGGAATCCCCCACCCTTGTGCAAGAGCCTTTAAATCAAACCAAGGGATACCTCACCCTTGTTACAGTCACAAACTAGAGAGATTCCTAACTCTCTTTAACCAACAATATCAAGTAAAAGTGATTACAAAGAAGAATACCTCAAAAGGTTGAATCAATACAAGTTGAAGCACTATAACTCTTGTGTAGGATTGGCTCAAATTTGATTACAAGAGTAGAAGATTGATTTTTGAGGTTAGAGTTGTTGGGCAAATGTTCTTACAGTGAAAACCTAGGGTTTTTCGGGCTGCTACAAAGTATTTATAGTGGGGTTTCAAAATATGGCCGATTTGCACAACTGTCACGCATTTTCTGCACTAGAAATCACTTTTTCGCGCTGGTAATCGATCACAGATGTACTACCAATCGATTACGAGCTGTCGGTTTGAAATACTGAGTTTTCCAGAACGATGGTAATCGACACGGAGTCCGTAATCGATTACACTGACAATTTTAAATATTGATTTTTCCAGAAAGTGGTAATAGATTACAAGAGTTCTGGTAATTCAATTACGAGCTGTTCTTTTATCAGAAAAATGATATTTTTCAATCTAAAGAACATTCTAACACTTATGAAAAACAATTTTCCAATTCTTTGGAAAACCTTAAGCCCATTTTCAATTTTCAAAAAAAAAATTTAAATAATTCAATTTTAATAGCCAATCCTACACTTGAATCTTACAAATAATCCTAAGGCCAAACGTAAGCTATATACCCTTGAAGTTCTTCTCTTGGTCTTGGATGATCTTGCCTTGATCTTGCACTTTCATTATCTCAATCAATTGTTTTACTTTTGTTGATCATCATCAAAATTAATTTCATGAAAGTACATAGCATCCATGCTCCTCTGCCTCCACCGCGTACAGCAGACTTTCAACGCCGTGCAGATCATGACATCTCGCACAAGCAGCTCCTCCATAGTTACCAGGTTCGCTCCCCTCCCTCAAGAACCACGGACTGGTTCGTTCATCCCAGTTCGCGGTGCATTTACATTCTAGTTCGCAACGGTGCGTGAACTGGGACGCTGAAATCACTGAACTGAAATTGAAGAAGATGAAGGTCGGGCTTGCAGCTATGGTGCGCGTATAGGTTGAAGAAGACGGAGGTAAATGACGAAACAATGGCTATGTTTGACAAGTCCAGTAAGTTAGCTTATAGCTTATTTGACTAACTTATAAGCTTGTTTGATCGAAGTAGAGGTGTTTGATAAACAAGTTTATCTCATTAGCTTATAGCGTTTCTTAATAAGCTAATTTATTTAGCTTATGGCTAGTAGCTTATAACTTATTGGCTTTTCTCTCGTTTTTACCCCCATTCATTTAATGAAATTCTCATTTTAACATGTCTATCATAAATATATCATTTTATGTTATTTTATATTTATAAGTTAGTTCAACCGCTAATTTTACTAAACACTTCAAATTCAATCGGCTAGTTTTTCAGCTATATGCTATCAGCTATAAGCTATCAACTAAAAATTAACTTATCAACTATCAACTAGCTTATCAGCTATCAGCTAACTTATTAGTTTTTTTTGTCAAACAGAACCAATAAGAAAGTTGAAATAAAAAGCCTGCTGTGTTTCTCGAGTAAATAAAAAGTTGTAGTCTGCGGGACCTGTAGAGCATTAATGGTCTCTTTTTAAACTTAATTTTAATAAGAATAAAAAATGTATATTTGAAGATGTGTTGTTAGACTCCTGACTACTAATAATTTCCGTTTTTTAATTTTTATATTATTTTACATATGTAAGCATCTATAATAATATAAAAGATTGAAAGTTTTTTTTTTATGTTAAAGTAATGTTTTGGTCCCTATACTTGATATCGATTTTCAATTTGGTTCCTATACGTAAAAAGTTATCAATTTGGTCCCTATACGTTATACTGATTTTCAATTTGGTTCTCACAGCTAATTGGTCCCTATATAAGAGGGACCAAATTGCAAATTATTATCACATATAGGGACCAAATTGAAAATAATTATCACATGTAGGGACCGATTTCAAATTTTTTTTGTTGAATTGGTATCTACATGTGACAATAATTTGCAATTTGATTCTCTTATATAGGGACCAATTAGCTGTGATGACCAAATTGAAAATCAGTGTCACGTATAGGGACCAAATTGATAACTTTTTACGTATAGGGACCAAATTGAAAATCGATGTCACGTATAGGGACCAAAACATTACTTTAACCTTTTTTTTATTATTGAACATACACGTATCACCACCTGTTTTTTTCTTTTTTTTAAACAACTTTTTTTATATAAATAATTGTTTTAATATTTTTTAAAATTTTATTTTTTTCCGAATTATTTGTTTCCTAATTTTCTTTAAATATTTGTGTTTATAATTAAAATTTTTTAAATTAAATTTGTTTTCTATTTTTTTCCAATATTTTATATAAATATTTTTCCTTATTTATTTTTAAAAAAATTTTAAAATATTTTTTTACGATTTATTTTTAAAAAAAAAATTTCAGAACTTTTTTTTTTGTAAATTTTTAAAAATAGTTGTTTTTATAATTACTTTTTTAAAAATTTATTTCAAAAAAAATTTCCTAAATTTTTTTAAACAAATTTCGATTTCTTTTTTTTTTTCCTAATTCAATTTTTCCTTTTTCGTTTTTTTCATAAATTTCTAAAATATTTTATCTCTTATTTTTTTAAATTTTTTATAATTTTGTTTTTCCTGTTTTAGATTTTTTATAATTTTTTTTATTTTTATAAATTTTTTTTAAAATATTCTAATTTTTGTAAATATATTTTATAAAAATATTTTTTTTAATTAATTTTATTTTTCTAAGTTTTTTTAAAACTATTTTTTCCTGATTATTTTTTTCCTAATTTTTTTAAAATAATTTTTGTTTCCTAAACTTTTTTTCCCTAATTAAATTTTTTTCCCAAAATTACTTTTTTCTTTTTCCTTTCAAATATTTTTTTACAATTAATTTTTTATAATTTTTTTAAATAATTGTTTACTAAAAAAACATTTATTTAAAAAATAATTATAAAAAATAAATATTTACAAAAAAAATTAGAAAAATAAAATCATAAAAAAAATTTCCAAATTTTTTTTCTAACTTTTTTATTCCTAATTCTTTTTTAAATATCTTTTTCTCTAATTATTTTAAATATTTTTTTACAATTACTTTTTTCCCCTAATTATTTTAAAATAACTTTTTTCTAATTACTTTTTTCCAAATTTTTTGTGCTAATAATATTTTTTAAATATATTTTCTTCCTACTTTTTTTTTCTAATTTTTTTTTTGTTAATACTTTTTTTTTGGATACATACTTGTCTTTGTTTTTTCTATTTTAAATAATAAATCTATATCTATTCTAACTAATAAGGGGAAATTCTGATTTTAGTGTAGTACAATAGTGAAACCACATGTCATGTTATGGAAAAATTATATTATTTTTTATTTATTTTCTAAAATTTATATATTTTTTTGTTTTAAAATATTTACAATACGGTAAAGGTACAATGTTTTGGGAGTCATACACGACAATATCCAAATTGAAATAAATAGAGGCAGAGCTATTCATATTTTCTAATATATTTTTTGGCTACATCCTTACCTTTGGTTTTTCTATTTTAAATTATAAATTTATATATTTTTAACTATTGATAACAATTCAAGTTATTATTGATAACAATTCAAGATATATATATTTTTTAACTATTTTTTTCCTAATTTTTTTAAATATATTTTTTCTAATTATTTTAAATTTTTTTATAATGAATTTTTTTCCTAATTTTTTTAAATAATTTTTTCCTAATTACTTTTTTCCCTAGTTTTTTTTGCGAAGAATTTTTTTTGAATATCTTTTTTCTAATTTTTTTTAATTTATTTTTGTTAAAACTTTTTTTTGACTACATCCTTGCCTTTTTTCTTTCTATTTTAAATAATAAATCTATATCTATACTAATTAATAAGGAGAAATTCTGATTTAAATGTAGTATAATAGTGCAAGTCACATGTCAAGTTCTAGAAATTTTTTATTATTATTTTATTTATTTTCTAAAAGTTATATATATATATATATATATATATATATATATATATATATATATATATATATATTAAAATATTTACAATCCGGTAAAGATACAACGTTTTAGGAGTCAAACACGACAATCTCTAAATTGACATAAATAGAGGTAGAGTTATTCATATTTTCTAATATATTTTTTTGCTACTTCCTTGCCTTTGTTTTTTATATTTTAATTAATAAATATATATCTATACTAATTAATAAGGTCAATTGTTGATTTTCTACTAAAGGACACGTGTCAGCACCATATGATTTAAGAGGATTTGTTGATCATTAGTAATAATCAAAGAGGAACACTTAACATATAGTGTTACATTACGTATTGTAATATCATTTTAAAATTATATATATATATATATATATAATTTTTTGCAACCAAATTATAGATAAGATTGTTTCAAGGTTTTTGCTGATCACTTCTGTCTATAAATAAAAAGCCTTGGAGATGAATGAGTACCATATCGGTGGGATGGAAAGATTGAAGACAAAGTGTGAAATAAGTAAAGAAAATATTTGACATAATGGACTTAATTTGAGATAAAGGAAAGAAAAAGTTTGGTATATATAGAGGTAAATTCAAGTTATTAATGATAACAATTCAAGATATATGTTTTTTTTTTATTAATTTTCCTAATTTTTTTTTAATTTTTTTAAATATATTTTTTCTAATTATTTTAAATATTTTTCATAATTACTTTTTTTCCTAACTTATTTTTAAATAATATTTTTCTAATTACTTTTTTTAAAAAAATATGGCTAAGAATTTTTTTTTGAATATATTTTTTCCTACTTTTTTTTAATTTATTTTTGTTAATACTTTTTTTTGGCTACATCCTTGCCTTTGTTCTTTCTATTTTAAATAATAAATCTATATCTATACTAATTAATAAGGGGAAATTCTGATTTTAGTGTAGTACAATACTGCAAGTCACATGTCAAGTTATGGAAAATTTTTATTATTATTTTATTTATATTCTAAAATTTATATATATTTTTTGTTTTAAAATATTTACAATCCGATAAAGGTACAATGTTTTAGGAGTCAAACACGGCGATCTCTAATTTGACATATATAGAGGTAGAGCTATTCATTTTTTCTAATATATTTTTGGCTACATCCTTGCCTTTGTTTTCTCTATTTTAATTAATAAATCTATATCTATACTAATTAATAAGGGCAATTGTTGATTTTCTAATAAAGGGACGTGTGTCAAGACCACGTGATTTAAGAGGATTAGTTGATCATTAGTAATAATCAAATAGGAACACTTAACACATAGTATTACATTACGTATTGTAATATCATTTTAAAATAAAAATATATAGAATTTTTGCACTCAAATTATATATAAGATTGTTTCAAGGTTTTTCTTTGATCACTCACTGTCCTTAAATAAAAAGTCATGGAGATGAATGAGTACCACTATTATGGGTGGGAGGGAAAGATTGAAGGCAAATTGTGAAATAAGTATAGAAAAAGTTTGACATAGTGGACTTAATTTAGGATAAAGGAAAGAAAAAGTTTGGTAGATATAGAGGCACAATTCAAGTTATTAATGATAACAATCCTATCAATAATAATAGTAATTGATGACCTGTGCATCGCTTTGGTGCAAAAATACTAGTACAAAGTAATAATTAAACAATACATTATACACATAACAAAGGAGCAAGTAATTAAACTTGAATTTTGCAACCAAAAAAAAGTAATTATACTTGAAACAAGTAACAAGGCAATTAATTAAACAAACAAAAAACGAGGCAACATGGAAAATTGAAAATTCTTATTGTTATATATTTATAAATTTACATCATTAAAAAATAAATATTTACAAATTAATACATATATCTATGATCCAATATTTCAATTATTACATTGATGTAATTATGATTAACTTTTTTTTTAAAGTTTTTACAAAATAGTTCTATCATGTATATTTGTATAACATTGTTTTAGCTTTTTATAACTTAATAAAAATTTATGAAATTTAGTTTGGCTAATAGTGGTTCATAGACAGAGGCAGAGGGAGAGGGGGGCCTTTGGGTGTCATGGCCCCCCTCAACTCCAAGTGAGTGATTATGCGACACCCGTTCTTGGGTCATCACACAGTAACACGTTGCGGAAAATAAAATTCACCTATGCTGGTTACTTTCGGAAAATAATGTTTTCTAATACTTTTCTTATACCAAAAATGGTGATAATTTTTTTTCCTTTTCCTTGTTAACTTGACAACATCTCACAACATACAACAACATAAACAACACACCATATATATATATCATATGCATCATCAATTCTGTACAAAATATACAACTATATAGGGCCTTTATCAGAACAGGTCATTCTCAACACTAAGTAAAGAAAATAAAACATAACAAACACGTAGTGAAACGTCTAAGACCATATAACAAAACATGGCTCTCAGTAGCCTGAAAGACTGACGAAATCACTACCCCAAAAATGAAAAACTACCTATAGCTGGTCAACAACTAGTGATACCCATTGGGAAGACCTGGGTCAATCCCACTCCCCGCAAATGAATCGGAGGAAGAACATCAGCAGCCTCATCGGGTGAATCATCATCATCGTCCAGAGGAATGTACTCAGGCACATCCTCTATAAACTGCCCCGGATCCTCCTTGGGATCGACGACCATCTCCTCAGGGTCTATCACTAACTCCTTTGGAGCTGGCGCGGGTGCTGCCTCAGCTATGGCCTGCACCTCGAGCTGTCCATGGTCAACCAAATACTGTAGAAGTAACTACATAGGAGGTAGAGATACCTCGATCGTCTCCATTGATCTATGCTTTCTCTGGGGCCCTGTCTCTATCGTATGTACATGCTCGGTGTAACGCACAACGTGGGCTCCCAGGTGGATCACCCATGCGTTTATGTTATCAGCATCCTCAAAATGAAGGCCGCGAACCCCCGTATGGGCCAACGGCATTGCCAGATCCATCTAAACTCACATAATAAGATACCCATACAAAAAGGAGACCAACAATAAAACATGTGAGGGTGAGAACCAATATATGGATTTTAAAACGATAACCACATGTACGACTCTCAAATACCATTTAACATGAATATTCAAAGATAAACAATATATACTTATCAAAGGGCTTCATACCCGACAGTCGTAACCTTTTTAAAAACCATGACACTTCAATAGTCATCAACTAACTTTGATACGTAATATCCGGAGCTCCAAACCAACAAATAAATGAGCTGATCAGGCTCTCATTGCCAAATAAGGTAGAATCAATGCCAGATAAGGCAAAGTTCAAATAACCATACCACAGTCCAAAATGAGGCAAAGTGGTGACTACGTATAGTATATGGTTTTCGTGGTCATAAATCCATCAAGGCACAGTGATGCAAACTGCATGAATACTTGCCATCAAGCATTCAAGTCCTATGCAAAGGCACGTCTGCCCTGAAATGCATGTAAAACATTGTGTTCCCGTTGTTTTCTTTGTGTTCAATCTATATGTGTTGGAGCTAAAAGTCCCACAACCAAATCACCATTTTAAACTTTCAAGTGTAATACCTCATTCACAAATAACTGACTCCAAGTCAAAAGTGTGTAAATCACAAAAGCTGGACCCATGCACCAGTCTTAGATACGTAGATTTTAGTGCACAAAACTAATACACCATTTATAGGACATCTCGTCCTTAACTTCACCTTTCTAATCCCGGGCCCATATCATAGAACACTAGACCCGACATCTCGGTAGCTAGGTTTGTTTTCAACTTTAAACCATTTTCGTTCTTCAAAACACAAAACAAAACCAAATTTCCTCAACTTATCCAAGTTGACGGAAATAACCCATTGTTTACCGAAAATCCTTTTACGTCGGAAATTCGTTTTGTAAACTTGTCAAAAATCCCTTAAAACTCATTTTGTTCAAAAATCAATAATTTGAACATGGAAACCTCATTTGAGACAAATTCTCAGTATTACTCAATATTACCCTTTTTAAGAATACTTTCATAAATATTGACGGAATTGTCCGTCGTTTGCCGTTTTAAAACGTTTTTAGGTCAAAACATGACTTTTATCGTAAAATAATTTTTTCAACCCTGTAATAAAATTATTTTTGAAACTTTTTTATCTTAAAACAACATTTTCTTATATTTAGAAATTCCTTATGTGAAAATTAGCAGTGCTAAAATATTTTCACGGTTACGTCTTCACTATGACTCTTAAAACGCTATTTCGCTGTTAAATCATTAAAATAATATGTTTTTCCCACTTTTTCCCACTTTTCACCGAATAAATAATTAAGTAATATTATATTACTAATTCCACTGAATTAAACTTATTAATTCATAAAAAAAAGCTTTTAAATGCTTTTAACCTCGTATTTAATTAAGCTCTAACCACTATCAGGCTTTCCAATCCACAATCCCCATCAACAATAAATTCATGTCAGTAATATAACAATTAGCAATTAAAGACATGCCACAAAATACAATAAATAATTAAATGCTTATAATTCAAATAATTAACAACAAATATTACTAAGCAAATAATGTTAACTACATAAGAAATACATACACCCGATAATTAATACAAACAACAACAATTACACATGGCTACCGGAAAACCCCTCAGGTAATCCCCTTACCTGAAAACAACGTTTCTTTGATAAACAACTCACCGGAAATCCAAGTAGTGCTGGTAACGCGCGTACACGATAACCTAGCTTATCCTTCATTAAACATAACAACCAATTAACAAACAAACAACTTAATCAAACCTATGCTCATATATGTTGGTTTCGGCCTAGGGCTGACTTTAGGGTTAGAAATCTCTAAAATTTCTAAAATTTTGGATTAGTGATTCTTAATCACTTAAAACCCGAAATCAAGGATCATTGTACAAAGATTGAAATTAAATCTTCCAATCCTTCACCAAATAAGTTTCGGCCATGACCAATAAAATGGCTTAGAGACTTTCATTTGATTGAAACAACATAGATTCAATACATATATAACTTATAAGATTGAATCATGCAAGATCAAGTTAAGAAAATGAACAAAAATCCTCCCCCCACCAAAACCTAGGTTCGGCCTCTTTAGGTTAAATAGGCTAGGAATTTTTGTTTGATGCAAGCTCATAGATATAGATTATAGAGATGATAATAGGATCATAGAAATTGGTTTCATGCTCATTGGATTTTCCGATGATTTTCTATGAATTTTTGAAACTAGAAACCCTAATATGCATCATACTGAGAAAGACTTCAAACACAAAATTAGTTGAAGAACATGATGCTAAACAAGGGATATTAGTATGGTTTACCTCTTGGAAACAAGAAATTGGCAATAAATCACCTACTTCCTTCACAAATTCAAGTTATGGAACTTAGGGTTTTAAAGGTGAAAATGATGAACAACCATTGAAGAAGATGAAGTTGGCCTTTTATAGGTGTGAAAATGGGCTCCTTGGGTTGCTTGGACCGTGTGGGATCAATGTTAATTGGGTCCCAAGTATAATTTTTGATGGTTAATTTAGTAATCTTGTACAATGGCAAACTTGTGATTAAAACCAACATAAAGGCTAAACTAGTAATTGCCCCTAAAATGTAATCATGACTAAGTGGAGTCATACTATGACTCACCCCTTTTGAGTCATCATGATTTGACATGTTCTTTATCCATTAGTGGGTCCCGCAAATCCCGTTTTCAGCTCCGTCGTTCACCCGATTTCGTATAGTGCGCGCATAATATATATTATTTCACTTTTTAAGTGAAAAAATTTAAAATAGCCAAAGAAGTTGGAAACTTCATAAAAAGATTAACTTATTCATTCACGAGTCAAAATTAGGTCATTTGAGCAGTAAAATTCTTATTGTCATTAAATCGCAAACCGGGTTTCGTCTGAATTTTTTACCCAAAATTTAATTGTAGCTCTATATGGTAAAGTAGAGTATGAATATGACGTTGGTTTATCCAAAATCATTTTATAGGTTTAAAAATAAAAATATAAACATTGCTGTTTATTTTACCGATATAAAAAAAGTAAAAAGTGAAAAACCGCGTGTTACAATACTACCCCACTAAAAAAATTTCGTCTTCGAAATTACGCACCCGTGAAAAGTTCAGGGTATTGTAATCTCATGTTGTCTTCCACTTCCCAAGTTGCTTCTCCAGTTGTATTATCCCAAATAACCTTGACTAAGGAAATTTGTTTACCCCTGAGCTGCTTAATCGTGTTTTCCGCGATTCGTACAGGCATAGTCTCATAAGACAAGTTCTCTTTTAATTGTACTACATTGGGTTTGATTACGTGAGATCGATCAGGAATATACTTCCTCAGTTGTGAAACATGAAAAACATCATGAATATTGGAAAGAAATGGTGGTAAAGCAATTTTATAAGCTACTGGACCTACCCGACGAAGAATTTGGTATGGTCCAATGGATTTAGGCGTGAGTTTTCTGGATTTAATTACCCTGTCAACCCCAGTAGTTGGCATGACCCTCAAAAACACATGAACGCCTTCCTCAAACTCAATAGGTCGTCGCCTTTTGTCTGCATAACTTTTCTGTCTACTTTGAGTTGTCCGCATTTTCTCCTGAATCATCTTTACCTTTTCTGTTGTCTGTTGCACAATATCTGGCCCTAACAGCAGACTTTCACCATCTTGGTACCAACATAAAGGTGTTCTGCACCATCGACCATATAAAGCTTCATAGGGTTCCATTCCTATGCTTGAGTGGAAACTGTTATTGTAGGTGAATTCTATCAATGGCAGAAATACATCCCAACTTCCAGTATGTTCCAACACACACGCTCTCAACAAGTCCTCCAGTGACTGGATTGTTCTCTCTGATTGTCCATCTGTTTGTGGATGATAAGTAGAACTCAATCTGAGTTTCGTTCCCAATGACTCTTGTAAACCTTGCCAAAACCTTGACGTAAATCTCGGATCACCATCCGAAATAATACTCGAAGGTACACCACGTAATCTAACAATCTCTTCAATATATAACTGAGCTAATTTTTCCATTGAATACTTTGTTAATAGGTAAAAATTGAGCCGGCTTGGTCAGTCGGTCAACTATTACCCATATGGCATCATACCCCTTTCGAGTCCTTGGCAAACTTATTACAAAGTCCATCGCAATTCCATACCATTTCCATTCTGGAATATCCAAAGATTGTAGCATTCATGCTGGCCTTTGATGTTCAATTTTAGCCTTCTGACAGACTAAACACAAAGCTACATATTCCATTATGTCTTTCTTCATTCCATACCACCAATATAACTGCTTAAGATCTTGGTACATTTTGGTAGCTCCTGGATGTAAACTCAATTTACTCTTGTGAGCTTCCTCCAAAATTAACTTTCTAAGTTCAGCATCGTCAGGTACACACATCCTTTCGCCGAACCTTACAATTCCATCTATTCCTTCTTTAAATTCCGATACCTCTCCTTTTTGTACTAATTCCCTTTCTCCTTGTAGGTATTGATCACTTTCTTGTTTCTCCCGTATTTATTCCATCAATTGGTTGGAAACAATAATCATACCCAAACAAAGATTTCCTGGCGACGTCTTAACTGTTAACCTCATATCTAAGAATTGTTCTAACAATTCTTGTTCTTTAACCATCATTGTAGATGCATGCATAGAATTTCTACTCAAGGCATCGGCTACTACATTTGCTTTCCCAGGATGATACTGCAGTTGAAAATCGTATTCCTTCAAAAATTCCAACCAGCGTCTTTGTCGCATGTTGAGCTCTTTCTGATCAAAATGATATTTTAAACTTCTATGATCACTGCAAACATTAAATGTTGATCCATACAGATAATGTCTCCTGATCTTCAATGCAAAAACCACCGCTGCTAACTCCAAGTCATGAGTAGGGTAATTCCTCTCGTGAATCTTCAATTTCCTTGAAGCATAAGCTACGACTTTCCGGTTTTGTATTAATACGCAACCTAACCACTGATGGGAAGAATCACAGTGTACCTCGAAAGGCTCCTTAGGATCAGGTAACACTAACACAGGTGACATAGTCAACCTTCTCTTTAATTCCTGAAAACTTTCTTCACATGCTTCAGTCCACGTAAACACTTGGTCCTTCCGAGTTAATTGGTTAAGAGGTCCTACTATTTTGGAAAATCCCTCAATGAATCTCCTATAGTATCCAGTTAAACCCACGAAACTACGGATTTCTGTTACCGTCGTTGGTATTTCCCATTGTAAAACAGCTTCAACTTTTGACCGATCCACCGCGATTCCTTCATTCGATATAACGTGACCTAAAAATTGAACTTGGTCTAACCAAAATTCACATTTTTCAGGTTTTTTGCGTATAACTGTTTCTCCCTTAAAATTTGAAGAACCACACTGAGATGTTTATCATGCTTTTCTTCACTAGGAGAATAAATTAGAATGTCGTCTATAAAAACAACAACAAAATGATCTAGATAAGGACGAAAAATCCTATTCATGTAATCCATGAATATAGCAGGAGCATTTGTCACTGCGAACGTCATCACAAGATACTCATAATGCCCATAGCATGTTTGAAACACTGTTTTCGGGATATCCTCTTCCTTTACACGAATCTGATGATAACCCCATCGTAAATCTATCTTTGAGAAAACCACCGCTCCACGTAACTGATCCATTAAGTCATCTATCCTCGGAAGCAGATACTTGTTCTTGATCGTTACTTTATTCAACTGACGGAAATCCACACATAAACGAGAAGTCCCGTCTTTCTTCTGTACCAATAACACTGGAGCTCCCCACGGAGACACACTCAGTCTAATGAATTCTTTCCTCATCAGTTCCACCAATTGCTCCTTCAAGTCCTCTAGCTCGAATGGTGACATATGATATGGTGCCATATATATTGGTCCAGTTCCCGATACCAGATCAATCACGAACTCTATGTCTCGAACAAGCGGTAGTCCAGGGAATTCTTCAGGAAAAACTTCCAGAAACTCATTGACGATAGGTATGGACTGTAAGTCTAACTCATTCTTAACGTCTAAGGAAAACAGTAACATGTATCCTTGAGCTCCCTCTTTCAAAGAAGCTTTTACTTGATTAGCAGACAAAAATCCATAAATCTCATCCTTAGGAAAAATTAAGGTTTTGTGGGCACAGTCTATAAGAATATGGTTAGAAGATAACCAATTCATGCCTTAAATTACATCTAATTGAATTAAAGGCAAACAGATCATATCAACAAGAAAATGTCTATCCTAAATAATAATAGGACAGTTCAAGCATATAGTATTTACAGTAACTGGCTTAGCAGTTGGAGTTGAAATAATAAGATCATATGGTAACGAAGAAATAGGAAATTTCAACAATTTCACACAGTCCATCGAAATAAATGAATGCGTTGCACCCGAATCGTAAAGTACAGTTAAGAGATTATCGTCGATGTCGCAATCACCATGTACGAGATCCTTGGAGTTTGATGCTTCAGCACCACTCAGAGTGTAAACTCTCCCCTTCGCCGTCGGTTTATTGGTCCTGATGTTGTTGGCAGCAAAGTCACGCTTTGGTGCCGTACAATCCCTAGCGAAGTGTCCCCAACAATTACAGTTGAAACATTTGATTCCCACTACTGGACACTTATCCGTCATGTGATTTTGATTCCCACACTTATAGCATCTACTAACATGGCCTTGATTTTGATTCCCTTGGCCTCCACTCCCTGTTGCAGTAACATTCGAACGATTTTGTTGCTGATTCTGATTCTGGTTAGTTCCTGGTGGTCGGAAATAAGGCTTCATTTGGTCCTGGTTCCCTTTTCGACTGGTTCTGATTCTAATACCGATTCTTAGATCAAGAAGGTCCTCCAAAGATTCCCTCTGTTGTCTATTCCCTTCCTCATCAGTTCTATCTTTCTGTTCATCTCAACTAGAGCTTGAAAATTCCTGAGCTGTAGTGGTAGCACAAATTCCTTAATATCGAACCTCAGTCAAGCTTCGAACCTCTCACATTTCCAGCTCTCATTTGTTTGTGCTTGGAAGAAACGGAAATATTTAGCAAGCATCTCGAACTTCGCTGCATATTCCCCCACCGTCAAATCCTTCTGATACAATCGCAGAAATTCTTGTTCTTTCTCAATCCGCACACTCTCTAGAAAATACTTGTTCAGGAATGCAGTTTTGAACACCTCCCAAGTAATTTCCTGATGATCATCTTCCAACAGCTGTCAAGCACCTCTCCACCAGTACTCCGCATCTCCTATCAATAGGAAAACAGCATAGGTAACCCTAACCTCTGCCGGAGTAGCTACCAACTCAAAGATTTTCTCCAGCTCTTGAATCCATAAATCAGTTTTCTCATGATCAGCATCTACCCCGAACTGTGAAGGATTTTGGCTTTGAAATGCAATCAAAGCCTTGCCTTCTGCAGCTTACAGAATCTGGGCATTCATGGATGCAGTTTGATTTGCAAGCACAGCTGCCATGTTTTCAATTTCCAGTGCCACATAATCCACCCATTCCTCATAATCTTCATTCATGTTACCAAGACCTCCAACACGACCGCCGCTACGGCCTCTTCCACATCCACGTCCACATCCATGTCCACGTCCATGTCGAGCTTATGGTTCAACAACGGGTTCCATAACTGACCTACAAACCACAATCAGTTAGACCAAAACCAGACACTGAAACTTAAACTTACTCATTACCACACATTACTTCTAAAAAGTAATTTCAAACAAATCTTAATCAGAGAACACACAACATCAACACAACAGACCTATTTCCCAACATTCCCGAAAGACTCGACCAGCTCTGATACCACAAATGTGACACCCCTTCTTATGTCATCACACAGTAACACGTTGCAGAAAATAAAATTCAATTATGCTGGTTACTTTCGGAAAATAATGTTTTCTAATACTTTTCTTATACCAAAAATGGTGATAAATTTTATACCTTTTCTTTGTTAACTTGATAACATCTCACAACATACAACAACATCAACAACACACCATATATGTATTTATGTATGTGTGTGTGTGTGTGTGTGTGTGTGTGTGTGTATATATATCATATGCATCATCGGTTCTGTACAAAAGATACAACTATATAGGGCCTTTATCAGAACAGGCCATTCTCAAAACTAAGTAAAGAAAATAAAACATAACAGACACGTAGTGAAACGTCTAAGACCATATAACAAAACATGGCTCTCAGTAGCCAGAAAGACTGACGAAATCACTACCCCAAAAATGAAAAACTACCTACAGCTGGTCAACAACTAATGATACCCGTTGGGAAGACCAGGGTCAATCCCACTCCCCGCAAATGAATCGGAGGAAGACACACCAGCACCCTCATCGGGTGAAACATCATCATCGTCCAGAGAAATGTACTCAGGTGCATCCTCTATAAACTCCTCCGATCCTCCTCCAGATCGACGACCATCTCCTCAGTGTCTATCACTAACTCCTCTGGAGTTGGCGCGGGTGCTGCCTCAGCTATGGACTGCGCCTCGAGCTGTCCATGGTCGACCAAATACTGTAGAAGTAACCACATAGGAGGTAGAGATACCTCGATCGTCTCCATCGATCTATGCTCTCTCTGGAGCCCTGTCTCTATTGTGCCCTCTATCGTATGTATATGCCTGGTGTAATGCACAACGTGGGTTCCCGGGTGGATCACCCATACGTTTATGTTATCAGTATCCTCAAAATGAAGGCTGCGAACCCCGTATGGGCCAACGGCATTACCTGATCCATCTAAACTCAAATAATAACATACCCATACAGAAAGGAGACCAACAATAAAACATGCAAGGGTGAGAACCAATATATGGATTTTAAAATGATAAACACATGTTCGACTCTCAAATACCATTTAACATGAATATTCAAAGATAAACAATATATATTTATCAAAGGGTTTCATACCCGACAGTCGTAACCGTTTGAAAAACGATGACGCTTCAATATTCATCAACTAACTTCGATACCTAATCTCCGGAGCTCCAAACCAACAAATAAATGAGCTGATCAGGCTCTCATTGCCAAATAAGGCAGAATCAATGCCAGATAAGGCAAAGTTCAAATAACTATACCACAATCCAAAATGAGGAAAAGTGGTGACTACGTATAGTATATGGTTTTCGTGGTCATAAATCCATCAAGGCACAGTGATGCAAACTGCATGAATACTTGCCATCAAGCATTAAAGTCCTATTCAAAGGCACGTCTGCCGTGAAATGCATGTAAAACGTTGTGTTCCCGTTGTTTTCTTTGTGTTCAATCTTTATGTGTTAGAGCTAAAAGTCCCACGACCAAATCACCATTTTAAACTTTCAAGTTTAATACCTCATTCACAAATAACTGACTCCAAGTCAAAAGTGTGCAAATCACGAAATCTGGACCTATGCACCAATCTTAGATACGTAGATTTTAGTGCACAAAACTAATACACCATTTATAGGACATCTCGTCCATAACTTCACCTTTCTGATCCCGGGCCCATATCATAGAACACTAGACCCGACATCTCGGTAGCTAGGTTTCTTTTCAACTTTAAACCATTTTCGTTTTGCAAAACACAAAACAAAACCAAATTTCCTCAACTTATCCAAGTTGACGGAAATAACCTGTTGTTTACCGAAAATCCTTTTACGTCGGTAATTCGTTTTGTAAACTTGTCAAAAATCCCTTAAAACTAATTTTGTTCAAAAATCAATAATTTGAACTTGGAAACCTCATTTGAGACAAATTCTCAGTATTACTCAATATTACCCTTTTTAAGAATACTTTCATAAATATTGACAGAATTGTCCATCGTTTACCGTTTTAAAACGTTTTTAGGTCAAAACATGACTTCTATCGTAAAATAATTTTCAACCCTGTAATAAAATTATTTTTGAAACTTTTTATCTTAAAACAACATTTTCTTATATTTAGAAATTCCTTATGTGAAAATTAGCAGTGCTAAAATATTTTCACGGTTACGTCTTCACTATGACTCTTAAAACGCTATTTCGTTGTTAAATCATTAAAATAATGTTTTTTTCCACTTTTTCCCATTTTTCACCAAATAAATAATTAAGTAATATTATATTACTAATTCCACTGAATTAAACTTATTAATTCATAAAAAAAGCTTTTAAATGCTTTTAACCTCGTATTTAATTAAGCTCTGACCACTGTCGGGCTTTCCAATCCACAATCCCCGTCAACAATAAATTCATGTCAGTAATATATCAATTAGCAATTAAAGACATGCCACAAAATACAACAAATAATTAAATGCAGATAATTCAAATAATTAACATCAAATATTACTAAGCAAATAATGCTAACTACATAAGAAATACATACATACAATAATTAATACAAACAACAACAATTACACATGGCTACCGAAAAAACCCCTCAGGTAATCCCCTTACCTGAAAACAATGTTTCTCTGATAAACAACTCGCCAGAAATCCAAGTAGTGCTGGTAACACGCGTACACGATAACCTAGCTTATCCTTCATTAAACATAACAACCAATTAACAAACAAACAACTTAATCAAACCTATGCTCCTATATGTTGGTTTTGGCCTAGGGCTGACTTTAGGGTTAGAAATCTCTAAAATTTCTGAACTTTTGGATTAGTGATTCTTAATCACTTAAAACCCTAAATCAAGGATCATTGTACAAAGATTGAAATTAAATCTTCCAATCCTTCACCAAATAAGTTTCGGCCATGACCAATAAAATGGCTTAGAGACTTTCATTTGATTGAAACAACATAGATTCAATACATATATAACTTATAAGATTGAATCATGCAAGATCAAGTTAAGAAAATGAACAAAAATCCTCCCTCCACCAAAACCTAGGTTCGGCCTCTTTAGGTTAAATAGGCTAGGAAATTTTGTTTGATGCAAGCTCATAGATCTATATTATAGAGATGATAATAGGATCATAGAAATTGGTTTCATGATCATTGGATATTCCTATGATTTTCTATGAATTTTTGAAACTAGAAACCCTAATATGCATCATATTGAGAAAGACTTCAAACACAAAAGTAATTGAAGAACATGATGCTAAACAAGGGATATGAGTATGGTTTACCTCTTGGAATCAAGAAATTGGCAAGAAATCACCTACTTCCTTCACAAATTCAAGCTATGGAACTTAGGGTTTTAATGGTGAAAATGATGAACAACCATTGACGAAGATGAAGTTGGCCTTTTATAGGTGTGAAAATGGGCTCCTTGGGTTACTTGGGCCGTGTGGAATCAAGGGCAATTGGGTCCAAAGTATAAATTTTGAGGGGGCAATTTAGTATTCTTGTACCATGGCAAACTTGTGATTAAAACCAACATAAAGGCTAAACTAGTAATTTCCCCTAAAATATTATCAAAGGGGGAGTCATCCTATGACTCACCCCTTGTGAGTCATCATGATTTGACATGTTTTTTATCCGTTAGCGGGTCCCGCAAATCCCGTTTTCATCTTTGTCGTTCACCCGATTTCGTATAGTGCCCACATAATATATATTATTTCACTTTTTAAGTGAAAAAATTTAAAATAGCCAAAGAAGTTGGAAACTTCATAAAAACCTTAAGTTTTTCGTTCACGAGTCAAAATTAGGTCATTTGAGCAGTAAAATTCTTATTGTCATTAAATCGCAGACCCAAAAATTAATCGTAGCTCTCTACGGTAAAGTAGAGTTTGAATATGACCTTGGTTTATCCAAAATCATTTTCTAGGTTTAAAAATACAAACATAAACATTCCTGTTTATTTTACCGATATAAAAACAATAAAAAGGTGAAAAACCGATATTATATATATATATATATATATATATATATATATATATATTAAATAATATATTAGTAACTCCATAAAATTACATACTATTAAATAATAAGATTGGTGTAATTTTCTATCAAGGTGTCTACATACTCTCCATAAAGTAATGCTTATGCATTTAAATCATTATAGTCATTTGATTTTATTTTCATTTGGTTTCGTGGGAATCATTGTCAAGCTTTGCAATAAAAATTCCAAAATAACTTTTTATTTTATTTTGAATTATATTTGGTATCTAACACAAAATTATTGGTTCAGAAGTTAATAGATTGTATCCAAAAACTCTATTTGAGCTATAACATCCAAGTTATTCAAGTTCCCGATGAGTGTTTCTTTATCAAATAACTTATTATAAATAATTTTTTATTTTTAGTAACTTAACAATGTTAAGTCAATAGCTTGTCATAACTAACAAATAGGGTGAGTGTAATTTATAGGCAAAATTGGGGTTTGATATTAGTTTAATAAATTTAGAAGTAGTTGAGTATAATTTAATTACTCTTCATATTATATTAAGTTGATAATTATATATCAATTTTGTTTCATATAGTTTGTCTCTATATGTTAGTTATTTTTCTATTGTTATTTCATATTATATGTATTTGATTTTGGTCCCCCCTCATGTCAAATTCCTGGCTCCGCCCCTGTTCATAGAGGTTTGATTTTGGTTTGGGGCATATTATGTCCATAGTAGCATTAAAAGTGAAGCTTTTGCCTGTTTATAGCACATTTTTTATTTCTTCCTAAGATGTGTATGTTTTGATTATAGGTTCGGTATTTTCTTTTGATAAATAGTTTTGGTTCCTAAAATATGAACACAAGTAGTTTTCATTAATTGAGTATGTAAATGTTAAAAATGTATTTGGTAAACTTTAAATATATTTTAGAATGTTACTTGAGAATCTGTATAATTTCTGCCTTTTTAAAACAAATTAAATATATTTATTGGTTTAAAACATTTTTGAAAAAATTATAAAAATTAAAGAAGTTATTACCAATCAAACAAGAATTCTATTTTTTGTTTTAAAAACATATTTTCGGAACCCCAATCAGATTTTTTTGTTTTCTAACTTTTAAAACTCTTTTCATAATAGTGTTACCAAACAGATTTTTTTTTATTAAAATAGTTCTTAAAAATTACTTTACAAAATATTTTTCAAAAACAAAAAAATCAAAACACAATCAAACAAGCCCGTAGTTTCCCCCAACCCAAAATCAATGACTTAATCCTGACAAAAATGGTAGCGGCCTGAGGAAGAGTCCGAGACAGCAGTGAGGGAGAGAAATGGTGATTAAATAAAGGCATTCAGAGCATACATTGAATTGGGCATTGACGGCACAGACTAAAATCAAGGCTCTGATATTTATAGGGACCAAAACCAATGAAAAAAAATTAATGGGAGCAAAACCAAAACTCGACACTTTGTACCAACTAAAAAGTTCATTAAACCTAAAAAATATTTTTAAAAACCTTTGGTGGCCGAGGGCCATCAATAACAATAATAATAATAATAATAATAATTTAAAAATTTCAAGCAGTATTGAATAGCTGGAAAATGCTATTTAGTTCCAAATTTTTTAAATGAATATGTGCAAAAGTATAATCAACCAATTAAATCAAAGAAGATCCAAAATTGACGGTAAGAAAACCACACGCACATATTTTCCTTTAATTTTCACCATGAAGAGAAAGAAGCTGAAACTTGGATTCATGTATGAAGTTTCTCAAAAGAGAAAGATGGTGTACTTGAAAGAGAAATTGAGTGTACTAGAGATGCTTGATGACTTCACCATTTCGTGGGTCAAGCATTTTCTTTAATGCATAACAAATCTCATGCTAATTAAGAGTTTCGGCCATGCCCATTTGAGGCCCTAAGTGTGGCTAAAAATGTCAGGAAATTTTCTGCAACGGTGTTGGACAATCTGAGCATGACTGAGTTGATTGAAATGGGAAATCGGATTAGCAAGAAGAAGCATGAAACCATTTTGTGGTCGGATCGATTATAATTTAATATATATTTTGAATTTTATATAATATATTCAATAATCAATAAGAAAAAAAACTAATATAAAAAATATTAATCGTGGTCAAGTTCCATCTTTATCAAGAATGGGGTGGACTGTTATTTTATTCAAAAGTGGGGTTGTCGCGACCGTCCCGTCTGAGAGCCGTAGAAAAATATAAAAACAGAAGAGTCGTCGCCAAAATTTTTAATTTGGAAAACCTTGGAAAACTCATTTATTTAAGGAAAAATGGCCTTAAAAAAAAGAGAGATTTGAGCTCGAGAGTCGGTTACGAGTAGGGTAGGTGTTAGCACCCTACATCGCCCTTTTAAAAAAAGGTTATTCAACTTAATTGTGCAACAAATTTTAATACATTTTTTAAATATTTATTTTACCCCAAAAGTTATTTACAAGGAAGAATTATTTTTTTAATATTTTGTATTTAATTATCGGTTTTGCATTTTTAAAATTTATTGTTGATAAATCCTAAATGAGGTTGAATATGGCACATAAGTCCACAAAGCAACCTCAAATCTAAGGGATTGAACTTGGTACCTGAGTCCATAGGACATCCCTATAAATATCACAAGTTCAAATGTTTTAATTAGCTATTCAAAAATAAAAAAGACCCTAAAATAAAGGAAAATTTAGTTTTGCCTTGACAGGATGATTAATCCCGCTCCTACGTATTCCCAGGTGCTATTGAAAACTCAAAGACATGTAGTTCTTTAAAAAAAGCTTGATTAGTTGGTTGATTTTGATTTTAGAAAAGATTAGCCATCAGTAGATCGAAAAGGTCTCACGAAGAAGGTAATCCTTTGCCCATGATCCTCTCGGACTGTTGAAGGAGCATAAATCTTTGTTTGTCGTGAAAGGATTTTTTTCGTAAAGAAACAAAGAGGTGACATCTTCTTTAGGAAAAAGGTTTTCTGTATTTTATGATCTTTCGAGATGTGATTTTTTTTATGTTTTTGTCTTTTAATTTTTTTTTGAAAGGAATTTTTTATTTTAAAATTTTAAAGGCTTGAAAACATTTTTCTTAAATTGCCTTTCAAACAACCCAAAATCAAAGGCCCAGTATCATATTTTATTTTCAGAAACATTTCTAAAACCCTTTATTTGAATCATGTAAGAAGTCTACCTTTGAGCTGGAACCAGAACCCACAAAGTCGGAAATAAGACCATAATTGTTTACAACATTTGGCACCAGATAGAGTTCTGAGGTATCCTTAAGACCATAATTGTTTACCCCTTCAATAGCTCGCAGTCTATCCTCTAGAATTTTCAACTTTTCCTTGGACGGAGGATTTTCACACGACTGATTCAACAGGAATATATTTTCGGGAAGAGAAGTTTTGTGACGCCTGGATCCCATTGGGACCAATGTGGAATGTGTATGGTGAAGTGTTCAGGTTAGCAGGATGCACCATTAACGGGGTGCTACCTTCCGGCGGGTTGGTGGTGTGTGTTTGGGGTAATTCACTAGTATTGGTGGGGATTTGTATCTGGGTAATATTTTGGGAGCTTGGGTTGCCGTCTTGTGGGCCAGGAGCCACTGGCAGCACAAATCCTCGAGGAAGACCATATGGAGGGTTGTTCGGGTCAAATGAATGTTGAGTTTGATTGCCTGGGTAAACAATGAGCGGCATCACGACCCCTTATTGGTTGAAGCCTTGAGTGAGGTATGTCCGGTTGTTCTTTAGTTGAGGCTGAAGGATTCTCACCTGTGTTCTTTTCATTCTGAATGGCTTGTAGCATTTCAATCATCTTAGTCATATGATCCTTAAGTTGACTTACTTCATCCCTGATTTCCTGAGCTTCCTCTAGCCCATCCATGATTTTGACTTATGATCGAGTCCGATAAGGGTGTTGTGGAGCAATTGTTCTAGAGGTTACTGTAAATTTAGAAAAAAAATGCAATTAAACCCTTATTTGTAAAAGCTTGTTGAAGATAACCCTTCTGAGATGCATGAAAAAATATTTTCTTGACCCAAAAAGGTATTAATGCAAGTGATATGCATGGAAAGGAATTTATTTTTCTTATTTTTTTAATATTGACCCAAAATATTTTAATGCATAAGATGCACGAAGGCACTTTTCCTCTCACAAAAAGTGTGATGCATGAGATGAGATTCATATTTTTAGAAGAATCATTTTTATGAATGCATGAGATGAATGAATTTATTTTCTTTCTTTGTTTTGAGATGAATGATAATTTTTTATGAATGCATGAAATGAATGATTTTTAAAAAAAAATAAAAAAAATAGGGTCATAATTTTTCTATTTTGGGAAACGAAATGGATATATGAATATGAAGAGATGGGTAAAGAAGAAACATGCCCCCCTTTTTGTGTCGTAAGACTTAGGTTTGGACACCTACGAAGCCATGACTCTATTCGGTTGGCCCCAAGGTTGTTTTAGCAGTGAAATTTAGGATGGGTCTAGACTTCTAAAAGAAATGGTTCCCAGATTGCACCTTCCTCGAGAGATAAGGATCTGACTCATGAATCTAGCCATAAGTAGGGATAAACCCTCTCAATATGACCATTCCATGATATTGGATAAAACTTGGGTGGTGAATCGACAAATATCAAGGGGCACAATACCTCTTCAATGACAATGTCAAGACACTGCCTAATCCTTGGGTTTTGAGCCAGGTCGGATTTAGAGCTAAAAGTGTGTGCAATATGTGGTAGTGATGTGTGTGATGAGAGTATAAAAACCTTTACAAAAACCTACTAAAACAAAACTACCCCAAACATGCAAGAAAAATGATCAACATAATTGTTCACTATCCTAGGGTTGCCAAAATATATACAAAGGCATATTTATGAATAAAAAACTAACCATAAAACAAAAAAAAAGGTAAATAAAATAAATAAAAGTTATTAAAAAAAACAACACAACTAACTATGATAGGCCTGACTCTCAAAAGTCCCCAGTGGAGTCACCAGCTGTCGCGATCGTCCCGTCTGGGAGCCGCAAAAAAAAAGGATATAAATAGAGGAGTCGCGACCAAAATTTTTAATTGGGAAAACCTTGGAAAACCCATTTATTTAAGGGGAAATGGTCCTAAAAAAAGAGACAGATTTGAGCTCGGAAGTCAGTTATCAGTAGGGAATGTGTTAGCAACCTACATCGCCCGTTTAAAAAACGGTACCTCAAGTTAATTGTACAAATTTTTTTAATAACTTTTATAATATTTATTTTACCCCAAAAATTATTTACAAGAAAGAATTATTTTTAATATTTTGTATTTATTTATCGGTTTTGCATTTTTAAAATTTATTGTTGACAAAACCTAAATGAGGTTGAACATGACACATAAGTCCACAAAGCAACCTCAAATCTAAGGGATTAAACATGGCACCCGAATCCATAGGACATCCCTAGATATCACAAGTTCAAATGTTTTAATTAGCTATTCAAAAATAAAAAAGACCCTAAAATAAAGCAAATTTAGTTTTGGTTTGATAGGATGGTTAATCTCACTCTTATGTATTCTCGAGTTCTATGAAAAACTTAAAGCCACGTAGTTCTTATAATAAAAAAAAGCATGATTAGTTGGTTGATGCTGATTTTTGAAAAGATTTGATTTTGAAAGGATTTTTTCGTCAAGAAACAAAGAGGTGATGTAACACACTGAATTCCACCCTACGTTAATAAATGTTAATGTGTTAGACTTAGCTTATATATGCTTGTTATGCTTGTTCTTGATATCTAAGTTCATGTTGGGAAGGTTTAGTCATAGGAAGGTTTAATTGTCTTCGAGTCCTAGTAACATGTTTCACCGTTTTGGCCATATCTTGAGTTATAGATGTCCGATCAAGATTATCTTGGTGGTGTTAGAAAGATAAGGGAATTATCTACAACTCTTATTTCATGTGGTTTTTTCAAATTCGACTGTTTCGGCCTCGCCCCGCGAGCCTTTGTTCAACTCGTAAAAAACCAAAATTCAGCTTTCCACTTTCAGGTTCGCCTCGCGAATCCAACTGACATAAATTGGTTCTCTGGCTCGCCCCGCGAATGGGAGTTTGCCCCGCGAATACGTGCAGAACCAGAAAACGCGATTTAGGTTCTTTTTAAGCCCAAAACGCATTCCAACCCGTTTTTAACCCCTAAAACACGATCTAAACCCTAGTCTATTACGTCCCAACACTCAGAGCTACCTCCCTTCTCGTTTTCTCTCAATTTCCATCAACCGTCTCTAGAAAACTCTCTCTAGGAAACCCGTTCTTGCACCGTTCTTCACCATTCATTGATAGGAGAACATCGGTGCGAAGACGTGATCATCGTATTCGCTATTTAAACCTTCAAACAAGGTAAGATTCGTACACCTCGTCCCTCTTGTTCTTTCCCTTTTGATTTCTTGGCCTAAGAGTCTAATTAAGGTGTTTCCTTGTTGTTCTTGAGGTCGTAGATAAGTGCTTTTGAGACAAGACCCTAGTGGACCCTCTTTCTTCTTTTGAAACGCGAACCTCATACCAAGTATGGGAGAAGAATAGTGTATACACTAGGCTAATGAGTAGCGTAAGATGAGGGGTTCCCATAGCCCCGATTATTGTTGTTATAATGTATTGATGCCATGATATGCCTGGTTGTATGACTGAATTGTTTATATGTTTAATTGGATTAATTGGTATGCCTATTTGTTATAATTGTTTAGTTGTTCATGATGTGGTATGCCTATTGAATTGTCTTATGCCATGAGTTTTGGTTGAATTGGTATGAATACCCATGATTATGAATGTTGTTGTTATGACATGGATTATGTCGATTACATTGACTGGATATGTTGTTGATGATGATGTTACTGTTATGTTGAATATGTTAATGAGACTCTAATTGACTTAATTAGGACTCTTAGTTAACAAAGGAATTAAGAGATTAATTCCCCAAGCTTCATAAGACATGAACTGTATTAGTGAGGGGTGAAGTTTCAAGCTGAATGTTTTAGTTAAGACCCTAGGATCTGACTTGAGAGAATTAGGGAGCCTAAACTCCAAGAACACATTAAATTCTGCCCTGAACAGTATGGCCCTGCCTAGGAGCACGACCATGCTGAACAGGGAGCACGACCGTGCTCCCAGTTAAATTCTGGAAAACAGGTTGTGCATTGAGCATGGCCGTGCAGGATGGTGAGCACGACAGTGCTCCACTTAAGTGGCAGCACGACCGTGCTGGGGGTTTAGTATACCCGTGCTTCCCCCGACTGGTCAGAAGTTAAGATTAATGAATTAAAAGGGTGGTTACCCCAATCATCCCCAGATGATGTAATAATATACTAATCAAATGATAACAAGTTAGATAACTTAATTAAAGATTAATTAAGATAACAAAGACTGATAACCTGGTTAAACTGGTACCCGAAGGGTTACAGCACGTTGTTACGCTTTGGTGCTTTTTGGCCAAAGTGCTCTCGATGCTTTTTGGTTGAGATGTTGTTATGTTGGACCTTGGTGCTTTTTGGCCAAGGGGACCTTGACCCCACGGTGTGGGTCCAAGGTGTTAATGTTGATGTTGGTGATAAGTCTTGGGTGCTTTTAGGCCCAAGCAAAGGAGGTGGTTGCCTTGTGTGTTGTTGTGCCATTTGCATAGAGCATTGGAGTTGATGTTGAAGGGGATGTTCAACATAGGGGAGGTCGTCCTAGTTATGATGATCTGGCCCAAGTCTCGGGTGGTTCACCCATGGTTTGGTGAACCGTGCGCCCCCGAGGTGGCATATCCAGTTATGATACGTCGACTATCCAAGGGGTTCCTCTTGGTTTTGGGAACTGTCGGTGTTGGTGATTTTTGACCAATACGGATATGTAACTCCGAAGTTGACTTCCTAAGTTAGTTGGATCCACATGCATTGATGGAGTAGTGGAGTAGGGTTGCGTTGCACTGCATAAGATATGTTGGATGATTAACATGATGTTATGATATTATGTGATGATGTGTATATATTGTATATTGTGAAATTGTTATGCCATGCTATGATGTATGTTCATCTTATCCCCTATTCCCATGCCGTTGTTTTTACATGATTTCTTACTCCCTGTTTTCCTGTTTCTGTTCTTGCATGTATTTCCTTATGCAGAGGACAGTGAGCAGCCATCAAATGAGTGACTCTGAGGAGCCGTGACTCTAGTTAGAATGCTTAGTTATAGTTGTTAGTTTTTTTGGTTATTTCAGTTTGTTTCCGTGATGTATCCGGATATTTGGTTATGCCAGCTCTGTATGTGACATCGGGGTTGGGTTTTTCTTTATCTGTCTTGTTTATGTTTTATTGTTTTAAAACCATGTTATTTCCGCGTTGTTTTCATTGAGATGTGAAACCTTTTTATCCAAGTTTTTATTTTAATCACATAAATGCATTTTTGATAATTACCTCTTTTAAGTAAATGTTTTATATTAATATGCGGGATAGAAGAGTGTCACATTTAGTGGTATCAAAGCAGTTCGGCCCTGTCCGGACGTGGTATGAGTCTGTCGTGAGTCTGTTTTGTGCTCATGTTTGAATTGTATATATTTATATAGGCAATGTTACGTGGTACTAAGTACCTATAGCTTCGCTTTGTTTGACTTACTGCATTTGGTGGTTTGTCTTGAACGATCCAAGAAGCCCGCGATTGCTTCTTGTGTTTAGTAAGGCCGTTCTATTATCATTTAATAGTAAGAACTCTACATCTAATCTTGTGCGCTTACCATTTAAAAATCGCTCGACATTATTCTCGGCATGGACTAGTTATCTTCCAACCACGTCCTTCTAAACTGTTTTGATAAAACCTTGATTTTTGGAACTCCAACGAAGTATAGGAATCCGGACCTTTTCTCTGCCAGCCAAGTTCATGCTTTGATGCGAGACGAAGCTCAGGTATACATGATGTTAGCTTCCCTGGAAGTAGAGAGAAGCCCTCCTGATGTCGCCAGCTTGCCTATTGTGCGAGATTTTCCTGAAGTGTCCCTGGGGGATGTTTATAACTTACCTCTAGAGAGAGATGTTGAGTTTAGCATAGACTTAGTGCCAGGCACCAGGCCAATCTCCATAGCACCCTATAGAATGTCTCCTCTAGAGCTTGCTAAGTTGAAGGAACAGTTGGAGGACCTGATGAAGAAGTAGTTCATTAGGCCTAGTGTGTCTCCGTGGGGAGCACCTGTGTTGTTGGTAAAGAAGAAGGATGGTGGTATGAGGTTGTGTGTCGACTACCGACAACTCAACATGGTGACTATAAGGAATCAGTATCCCCTCCCTAGGATTGATGATATTATGGACCAGTTGGTGGGCACTACGTCTTTTCAAAGATAGATATGAGGTCAGGGTACCATCAGATTCGAGTTAAGTCTGAGGACATCCTGAACATAGCGTTTAGAACGCGATATAGTCACTATGAGTACTTGGTTATGCCCTTTGGTGTGACCAATGCTCCTGCGGTCTTCATGGACTACATGAACAAGACCTTTCACCCTTACTTGGATAAGTTTGTGGTGGTGTTCATAGATGGCATCTTAGTGTACTCCAAGAGCAAGGAGGAACATGAGGAACACCTGAGGGTTGTCTTGCAGACCCTTAAGGATAAGCAGTTGCACGCTAAGTTGTCTAAGTGTGAGTTCTGGATAGAGGAAGTGAGCTTCTCAGGACCTGTCATCTCTAAGGGTGGCATAGCAGTACACCCAGCTAAGGTTGAGACGGTGCTCCAATGGGTGGCGCCAAAGTCAGTGACCAAGATTAGGAGTTTCTTGGGTTTAGCAGGGTATTATAGGTGGTTCATAGAAGGTTTCTCTAAGTTAGCCTTGCCCTGTGGGACTCTAGGTGTGAAGAGAGTTTCCAAACCCTTAAGAATAGGTTGACATCAGCACCAGTTTTAGTGTTGCCCGATCATAGTAAACCTTTCGTAGTGTATTGTGATGCATCGAAGCAAGGTTTAGGTGGAGTGTTGATGCAAGATGGTAAGGTAGTAGCTTATGCTTCTAGGCAGTTGAAAACCCATGAGAAGAACTACCCCACCCATCACCTAGAATTAGGAGCTTTGGTATTTGCCTTAAAGATCTGGAGGCATTACCTATATGAAGCGAAGTTTGAGGTCTTTAGTGATCACAAGAGTTTGAAGTATCTCTTTGATCAAAAGGAGTTGAATATGAGGCAGCGTAGGTGGATGGAGTTTTTAAGGGATTATGAGTTTGATCTAACCTACTGGTCGCGCTGTCGCGCACGCGCCAAAAAGAACGAGCGGTTTGTAAAAATGTAGTTTAGGGCGACAACTCGGATGTCGTCTCACAAGGACTCTTGACTTGCTATTTACCACAAAAATCAGTTTTTTTTTGGGGGGGGTTGGTTTGAATTGCAATTGGAAAACAGTGCAAAAACAGAACAATAAAACAGAGCAACTTGAAAAGGTTATCAAATAGCTAAAGACGATTAATCTACTGTTCTCGAATTCCCAACTATCATCGGTTCATGTAATTCCAAACCCTAAGCGGATTCTAATCCCCTCCTGGTTGTAGTAACAATTTACAAACGAAATCGCTACTACGGATATATGTTCCTATTCCCGAATTAAACAAACGGGGTTAAGCCCTCATGAACTAAACGAACATGAATGAACACACGCAAATTAAACAAACGCGATTATATATAGGAACATAACATCACCGAAACAAATCAACACAACACTATACACTCCTGAATTAAACAAACTGAAATATATAGCATAGTATTGAAAAGGGAAAAGCAAGTAAAATAGGAATTACAAAACCTCAAGTGTAGTGGAATTCGATTACAATAGACTAATCTATGAAATTTAGTTCTCCATGAAAATGAAAAACACACCAAAAATATGTAAAACAAAACAGTGGAGAAGCAAAAAGTTCTTCCAATCTGTCCAGAACAGTCATTTATACTATTCAGAATTTTTGCCCACTCGCGAGGCGAACCCTAATTCGCGAGGCGAATATCATGAAGAGTCAGCAAAGTTTGGTCTTCTCGCGGGGTGAAGTACTTCTCGCGTGGCGAGGAATGCAACAGTCATGGCATCTGGCCTTCAGTCTCGCGAGGCGAGACATGTATCCGCGAGGCGACACAGAACTGGTTGCATTTCTCTGGAACAGTCAGCCTTCAGGGTCGCGAGGCGAGGTGCTGTTCGCGGGGCGAACCAGAGAGGATGACATTTTCACTGTTCTGCTGGCTTTCAGGTTCACGAAGCGAGAATACTCTCGCGAGGCGAATCCCCTGTTTCTTTATTCCATCAACTCCTACTTAACCTGAAAACAACAAAATAGCCATAAGTGCTTTATTCGACTCAAAACTGACTAAATTAACCTAAAACTACTTTAGAGACTCAAAACTTTGCTTGAGGACAATCTAATCTAAATTGGGTGAAAATAAGATATAATTTGCACAAAACCCTGGTCATACTAGCCATAAAACTAGATGAGCCAGAGGCTTTTCAAAATACCCCAAACTTAAACTTTGCTTGTCCCCAAGCAAATTAAAACTCAAAAATCAAAAAGACTTAAGACCTGGCAAGGCTTAAAAGATTTAATCAACTTTGCACAAATTCAAGCAGTTTCATCAAAACAGTTTTCTTCAATGCACCCCCCTCCCCCCCTTTTCAAGCAAAGCAATCCCCACAATCATTCATTCTAAACAATTGAGAATTTCATCATTCAAACAATCATTAATCTAAGCAGGGGATCCAAGTTACACACAAGAGGGAGATCACCAAATTCAAACAACTGCCTTACTCACAAGGGCATTTAGTGTTCACTCAATCGCTCAGTTTGTGTCAGGCTAACAACATTCCCCTCAATTTCGCTTTTCAAGAACACTTCCCATAAATTTGATTTTCATCTCCAAATGATTCCCACAGAAAACATGCAAGCAATATCAAAAGGTCTTTTATGGGTTGTAATGGGGCCTGGCTAAGGGCCGGATATACAAAGGAACTAGGCTGAAGACCCTAGGAACTAAGAGAGCATGAAACACTTCAAAACATTGAAATTCCACTCAAGTTCCTTTTCTCATTCATCTTTTTGCCTTGGGTGACTACAGCCATTTCTTCTGATACTTTTATTTTTATCATTCTTTTTTTTTTCTTTTTTTCTCTTTTTTTTTGTTTTTTGTTTTTTACTTTTTCAATCCCAACAACACATATCACACCTTGTAGCCACCCCAAACTTAGTTTCTTGCACCCATTCTCTTTCTAAGATTCCATGCTCTCCTATCCTAAGATCGGGTTAACATGGTTTTTTTTTCTTCCAGATTTTAGCTTGTAACATAGGGTTATCAAGAATTAACAGGCTAATCAGGCTCAATGGGGCTAACTAAGGAACATGCATTAGGGATGGTTATTTTAGGCTAGTAGTTATTTATAAAGAAAATGCCTAAATCATCTGAAGCAAACACATAAACATGCAAACCAAGAAGAGATTCAAGCAAATTCGGGAAAGTGCAACTTGAAAGTGATTTTCACATAGTTAAAAAACATGTTGGAGGCTCAAATCCTCACCTGGACATTTTTGCAAATTGTTTGACCGAGATTCTATCCCTAGTGCGTGCTTCCTATCACCCCAAACTTATCATAAATCATGCCATCACAACAAAATATTTCAAAGTTCAGTTTTCAATCACATGGGGATCACTTTTCAAAAAAAAATTTCAACCTAGGGGGAATCATCACATCAATCATGCAATCAATCTGTGCAAAATCAATCAAAATCCAGCAAACTTGCCAACATAAGCTTGCCAACATAAGACTCAACACAATTTATTCAAGAAAGACAAGACAAAACTACAACTAGTTCCCTCACCCACACTTAAAACATGCATTGTCCTCAATGAAACAACATGACTATAAAAGCAGAGTGAGGGAAAGGAAAGGGTACTCCCTGATCAGGTGGCATTGTAGGAGCTTCCGCCTGGATCCCATTGCTTGTAGCATAAGGCCAAAGAGATAGAGTTCATTCCATGGTCCCATAACTTGCAGCGTTGATATAGGAGTGAGCACTTGACAATGATGGTGACCTTGCCCAATGCGGCGGACTCATCACTTCCTCTTGGTTCAAAGACGACCGCTTCCTCAACAAAGTCCTCCCAATAAAATTGGGGTTCATCCCCTTGGACTGGCCATGGTGCAAAATCCAGTCCCTCTGGTGGTTTCGCAGGGGGAGGTGGCAGATAGGTAGGGAGGGTCTCCGGCGCTGCTTCATCTTCTGCATGTTCCTCATTCACTGCACTGACAAATCCATCACCTGCTAAACATGCAGCAATCTCAGCACACACCACACAATGGTTAGTGTTAGTACAATCGGGACATGAAGAAATATCATCAAAGCCAGAAATAAATGGAAAATCAAGAACAAGGTCCTCATGGGTGTCAGCACTAATCCCAGAAAGCAGCTCTATGTAGAAAACAGAGTTCTCTTCCAATGGTTGTTTCATAGCATCAAAGATGTTAAACTTTGCCACAATATCACCAAACTCCATAGACATGGTCCCATCATCAACATCAATCTTAGTCTTGGCTGTCTTCATGAATGGTCTGCCCAGGATGATTGGTGATTTACTTGAATTTGTCTCTCCTGCCATGTCCAGGATGTAGAAGTCAGCAAGGAAGATCAACTCATCAACTTGTACCAGCACATCTTCTACCATTCCCATGGGGCGGGCACTGGTCCTGTTGGCCAACTGGATAGTGAGACCTGTATACTGCAAGGGCCCAAGATCAAGGTTAATGAAAATAGAAGTGGGCATGACATTTATGGAGGCTCACAAATCCAGCATGCAATTTTCAAATTTCCTGTCCCCAATAGTGCATGGAATAGTAAAAGTGCCTGGATCCTTGCACTTTTGTGGTAAGGACTGAGTAGGGGCTATAACAGCAACTCTTTCTGGTGCAGCCTTAGACTGGATAAGAGCTGAAACATTTCTTCCCAAATCAACTCTCTCATTATTCTTCAACTTCCTCTTGTTGGTGCATAGATCCTTCAAAAATTTTGCATACTTGGGCACCTGCTTGATCACATCTAGAAGGGGAATATTCACAGCTACCTTTCTGAACACATCTAAAATCTCCCTTTCCTTGTCTTCACCACCAATCTTCTTATTTTTCTGCACTCTGTGTGGGAAGGGGATCGGTGGTCTATATACTTTCTCAACTTCAACATCAACAGTAGGCTCGGGAGTAACCTCAACAGTTTCTTCATCTTTTCCAGAGGATGCCTCAAAAACTCTTCCAGATCTCAGAGAAATGGCACTCACATTAGGATTGGATGCATTGGGATTCATCACTGTCTGTGCAGGTAGCTGGGTTGTCCCTTGAGCTTGCTGTATGTTATTTATGGAAGTGGCAAGCTGGCCAATCTGTGTCCTCAAATCTTGAATGCTAGCATATGTTCGCTGCTGGGTCTGGCCAACTTGCTGCTGAAACTGTGTCTGTGAGGCCTAAAGCTGTCCGACTTGCTGCTGGAAAAGTGTAGTCATTTGTGCATTCATTTGTGAAGTCAATTGTGAAGTCATTTGCTTGAACATGTCCTCCAGTGAAGGTCCAGAAGGTGCAGAAGTGGTCACTTGAGGAGGATTCTGAGGTGCTGCCATCGGTTGTTGTTGGGATGAGTTCCCATACCGAAGATTAGGATGATTCCTCCAGTTGGGATGGTACCTATTTGTGGAGAGGTCTGGAGTGCTGTACCGATTCTGGCTGTTGCCTTGATTATAGGGATGGACTGCATAAGCCTGAGACAAATCAATGACGAACTCTTCCTTCGGAATGGGGCATGTATCATACGGGTGCTCAGGAGAGTTGCACATGCTACACAACCTTGCAGGCTAAACCCTATCTATTGCCAATTGCCTTACAAAATAAGTGAGCTCATCCATTCTATTCTCAAGGGCCTGATTGGACGAAGAGCTATGGACCTCATGCACACCTCTTGTCTCAACAGAATTTCTCCTGGTAGTAAACTGCTAGGAATTCAGTGACATATTTTCAATGAGTTGCTTGGCAGCAGTTGGGGTCTTATCAACAAGTGCTCCCCCACTAGCAGCATCCAAAATATTCCTATCCATCGGCAGTAACCTTTCATAAAAATATCTTGGATAAGAAGTCTGCTTCGAAATCGATCTTTGGGGGCAACTGGATACCAAGTGCTTGAATCTTTCCCAATATTCAGCCAACGACTCATTTCCTTGTCTGATGCCACATATTTCCTTCCTTATTGACGCAGCTCTGGAAGCAGGAAAATATCTCTCTAAGAAAACCCTCTTCAAATCATTCCAGGTGGTGATAGAGTTTGGCTCAAGATATAACAGTCAATCCTTTGCAGCTCCCTGGAGTGAGAACGGAAAAGCTTTCAGCTTGATGCTATCCTCGGTTACTCCCTCTGATCTCGAGGTTGTGGAGCAGACAACCTGGAATTCCTTCAAGTGCTTGTGTGGATCCTCACCTGCAAGACCATTAAACTTTGGCAACAAGTGAATGAAACCAGATTTTAATTCAAAAGGAGTATCAGCACCAGGATATGCAATACACAAGCCATTATAATTTACATCAGGGGCAGCAAGCTGTCTTAATGTCCTTTGGTCACCCATATTGTCAAAAACAGTTTTCGAATTAGAATCACTACTAGTGCTAGCCCGAATTTCTCTAAGGCGTGTGTGCAGTGTTCTTTCAATTTCAGGATCAAAATCACACAATTCAGGGAAATTAGACCTAGTAGCCAGACCAATTCAAAACAAAAACAGAAAATAAAAGAAAGAAAAGAAAAAAATAAAATGCGAAAAATAACAAACAAGAGTCCCCGGCAACGGTGCCAATTTTTGGTCGCGCTGTCGCGCACGCGCCAAAAAGAACGAGCGGTTTGTAAAATTGTAGTTTAAGGTGACAATTCGGATGTCGTCTCACAAGGACTCTTGACTTGCTATTTACCACAAAAATCAGTTTTTTTTTTGGGGTGGGGGGGGGGGGGGGGTGGTTTGCATTTCAATTGGAAAACAGTGCAAAAACAGAACAATAAAACAGAGCAAGTTGAAAAGGTTATCAAATAGCTAAAGACGATTAATCTATTGTTCTCGAATTCCCAACTATCATCGGTTCATGTAATTCCAAGCCCTAAGGAGATTCTAATCCCCTCCTGGTTGTAGCAACAATTTACAAACGAAATCGCTACTACGGATATATGTTCCTATTCCCGAATTAAACAAACGGGGTTAAGCCCTCATGAACTAAACGAACATGAATGAACACACGCGAATTAAACAAACGCGATTATATATAGGAACATAACATCACCGAAATAAATCAACACAACACTATACACTCCTGAATTAAACAAACTGAAATATATAGCATAGTATTGAAAAGGGAAAAGCAAGTAAAATAGGAATTACAAAACCTCAAGTGTAGTGGAATTCGATTACAGTAGACTAATCTATGAAATTTAGTTCTCCATGAAAATGAAAAACACACCGAAAATATGTAAAACAAAACAGTGGAGAAGCAAAAAGTTCTTCCAATCTGTCCAGAGCAGCCATTTATACTATTCAGAATTTTTGCCCACTCGCGAGGCGAACCCTAATTCGCGAGGCGAATATCATGAAGAGTCAGCAACGTTTGGTCTTCTCGCAGGGCGATGTACTTCTCGCGTGGCGAGGAATGCAACAGTCATGGCTTCTAGCCTTCAGTCTCGCGAGGCGAGACATGTATCCGCGAGGCGACACAGAACTGGTTGCATTTCTCTGGAACAGTCAGCCTTCAGGGTCGCGAGGCAAGGTGCTGTTCGCGGGGCGAACCAGAGAGGATGACATTTTCACTGTTCTGCTGGCTTTCAGGTTCACGAAGCGAGAATACTCTCGCGAGGCGAATCCCCTGTTTCTTTATTCCATCAACTCCTACTTAACCTGAAAACAACAAAATAGCCATAAGTGCTTTATTCGACTCAAAACTGACTAAATTAACCTAAAACTACTTTAGAGACTCAAAACTTTGCTTGAGGACAATCTAATCTAAATTGGGTGAAAATAGGATATAATTTGCACAAAACCCTGGTCATACTAGCCATAAAACTAGATGAGCCAGAGGCTTATCACCTACCACCCAGGAAAAGCCAACGTAGTGGCCGATGCTTTGAGTAGAAAAACCTTGCACGTCTCCGCTTTGATGGTTAGGGAGATGGATCTGATTGAGGAGTTTAGAGACCTAAGTTTAGCTTGGGAAGTTACCCCTAAAAGCATTAGGCTTGGAACCTTGTTGGTTACCAACAATTTGATGGATCAGGTTAGAGAAGGTCAGAAGTTAGACAAGTTTCTCTTAGACCAGCGAGAGTTGCTTGCGCAGGGTAGAGACCTTAGTTTTAAGGAAGGAAGCGATGGAGTCTTGAGATTCAAAGATAGAGTCTGTATACCAGACGTCCCGGAGCTTAGAAAGTTGATCCTTGAAGAAGGACATAGGAGTGGACTAACTGTGCACCCATGTGCCACTAAGATGTATCAGAATCTTAAAAGGATGTTTTGGTGGCCTAGGATGAAGAAAGATGTGGCTGAGTTTGTGTATGCTTGTTTAGTGTGCCAAAAGGCCAAGATAGAACACCAGAAGCCATCAGGAAAGTTACAACCGTTAAGTATCCCAGAATGGAAGTGGGACAGTATTTCCATGGATTTTGTGTCTGGACTCCCTAGGACTCTAGCTGGTTTTGAAGCTATATGGGTTGTTGTGGATGGACTCACTAATTCCGCCCATTTCATCCCGATGAACATAGAATACTCTTTGGAAAAGTTGGCTAAGCTGTACATCAGGGAGATAGTTAGGCTACATGGTGTACCTTCTAGCATAGTTTCAGATAGAGACCCTAGGTTTACCTCTAGGTTTTGGAACAATTTGCAAGAGGCTTTAGGTACCAAGCTTAGGCTTAGTTCAGCTTATCACCCACAGACTGATGGTTAGACTGAGAGAACCATCCAGTCCTTAGAGGACTTGCTTAGAGCTTGTGTGTTAGAACAGTCTGGTAGTTGGGGCAAGTTTTTTCCCCTGGGCAAGTTTTTTCCCCTGATAGAGTTTACCTACAACAATAGTTTCCATTCCAGTATTGGGATGGCACCTTATGAAGCTCTTTATAGGAGGAGATGTAGGACACCCTTGTGTTGGAGTGAACCTAGTGATAATGTTGTACTAGGACCTGAAGTGGTGCAAGAAACCACTGAAAAAGTGAGGATGATTTAGGAAAAGATGAAAGTGGCACAAAGTAGGCAGAAGAGCTACCATGACAAAAGAAGGAAGGCGCTAGAATTCCAGGAAGGTGATCATGTATTCTTGAGAGTTACTCCAACGACTAGGGTTGGTATAGTGATGAAAGCGAAGAAACTTACTCCTAGATTCATTGGTCCTTACAAAATCCTAAAAAGAGTTGGCGAAGTCGCCTACCAAATAGCCTTACCACCGTTCTTATACAACTTTTGTAGTGTCTTCCATGTGTCCCAACTCAGAAAGTATGTTCATGACCCTAGTCACGTGATAGTCCCCGATACCATACAATTAAAAGAGAACTTGACTTTTGAGGTGTTACCCCTTCGAGTCGAGGATAGGAGGGTGAAGCAGTTAAGAGGCAAGGAAATTCCTCTGGTCAAAGTCATTTGGAGTGGGGCTACTGAGGAAAGTACGACGTGGGAGCTAGAAAGCAAGATGATGGAGTCGTACCAGCACCTTTTCAACCAAGGTGGGTAGAAATTTCGAGGACGAAATTTTTGTAAGGGGGGATGGAATTGTAACACCCTGAATTCCACCCTACGTTAATAAATGTTAATGTGTTTGACTTAGCTTATATATGCTTGTTATGCTTGTTCTTGATGTCTAAGTTCATGTCGGGAAGGTTTAGTCTTAGGAAGGTCCAATTGTCTTAGAGTCCTAGTAACCTGTTTCACCGTTGTGGTCATATCTTGAGTTCTAGATGTCCGATCGAGATGATCTTGGTGGCATTGGAAAGATAAGAGAATTATCTACAAATATTATTTCATGTATTTTGGCCAAATTCGACTGTTTCGGCCTCTCTGTGCTAGCCTTTGTTCGCCTCGTGAAAAACAAAATTCAGCTTTGCGCTTTCGGGTTCGCCTCGCGAATCCAACTGACATAAATTGGTTCTCTGGCTCACCCCGCGAATGGGAGTTCGCCCTGCGAATACGCACAGAACCAGAAAATGTGATTTAGGTTCTTTTTAAGCCCAAAACGCATTCCAACCCGTTTTTAACCCCTAAAACACGATCTAAACCCTAGTCTATCACGTCCCAACACTCAGAGCTGCCTCCCTTCTCTTTTTCTCTCAATTTCCATCAACTGTCTCTAGAAAAATCTCTTTAGGGAACCCGTTCTTGCACCGTTCTTCACCATTCGTTGATAGGAGAACATCGGTGGGAAGACGTGATCATCGTATTCGCTGTTTAAACCTTCAAACAAGGTAAGATTCGTACACCTCCTCCCTCTGGTTCTTTCCCTTTTGATTTCTTGGCCTAAGAGTCTAATTAATGTGTTTCCTTGTTGCTCTTGAGGTCGTAGATAAGTGCTTTTGAGACGAGACCCTAGAGGACCCTCTTTCATCTTTTGAAATACGAACCTCGTACCAAGTATGGGAGAAGAATAGTGTATACACTAGACTAGGGAGTAGCGTAAGATGAGGGGTTCCCATAGCCCCGTTTATTGTGATTGTATGAATGAATTGTTTATATGTTTAATTGAATTAATTGGTATGCCTATTTGTTATAATTGTTTAGTTGTTCAAGATGTGGTATGCCTATTGAATTGTCTTATGCCATGAGTTTTGGTTGAATTGGTATGAATACCCATGATTATGAATGTTGTTGTTATGACATGGATTATGTTGATCACATTGACTGGATATGTTGTTGACGATGATGTTACCGTTATGTTGAGTATGTTAATAGGGCACTAATCAGATTTAATTAGGACTCTTAGTTAACATAGGAATTAAGGGATTAATTCCCCAAAGTTTCATAAGACATGAACTGTGTTAGTGAGGGGTGAGGTTTCATGTCGAATGTTTTAGTTAAGACCCTAGGATATGATTTGAGAGAATTAGGGAGCCTAAACTCCAAAAACATGTTGAATTCTGCCCATAACAGTATGGCCCTGCCCAGGAGCACGGCAGTGCTGAACAGGGAGCACGACCGTGTTCCCAGTTAAATTATGGAAAATAAGCCGTGCATTGAGCACGGCCGTGCAGGACAGTGAGCACGACCGTGCTCCACTTAAATGGCAGCATGACCGTGCTGGGGGTTTAGTACGCCCGTGCTTCCCCCTACTGGTCAGAACTTAAGATTAATGAATTAAAGGGGTGCTTACCCCAATTATCCCCAGATGATGTAATAATACACTAATCAAATGATAACACGTTAGACAACATAATTAAAGATTAATTAAGATAACAAAGACTGATAAGCTGGTTAAGCCGGTACCCGATTGGTTACCGCACGTTGTCACGCTTTGGTGCTTTTTGGCCAAAGTGCTCTCGATGCCTTTTGGTCGAGATGTTGTTATGTTGGACCTTGGTGCTTTTTGGCCAAGGAGGCCTTGACCCTATGGTTTGGGTATAAGGTGTTAATGTTGATGTTGGTGATAAGTCTTGGGTGCTTTTAGGCCCAGGCAAAGGAGGTGGTTGCCTTGTGTGTTGTTGTGCCATTTGCATAGACCATTGGAATTGATGTTGAGGGGGATGTTCAACATAGGGGAGGTCATCCTAGTTCCGATGATCTGGCCCATGTCACGAGTGGTTCACCCATGGTTTGGTGAATCGTGCGCCCCCGAGATGGCGTATCCAATTATGATACGTCGGCTATCCAAGGGGTTCCTCCATGGTTTAGGGAACTGTCGGTGTTAGTGCTTTTGGCCATTACGGATATGTAATTCCGAAGTTGACTTCCTGAGTCAGTTGGATCCACATGCATTGTTGTAGTAGTGGAGTATGGTTGTGTTGCAATGTATAGAATATGTTGGATGATTAACATGTTGTTATGATATTATATGATGATGTATATATATTTTATATTGTGAAATTGCTATGTCATGCTATGATGTATGTTCATCTTATCCCCTATTCCCATGCCGTTGTGTTTACATGATTACTTACTCCATGTTTTCCTATTTCTGTTGTTGCATGTATTTCCTTATGCAGAGGATAGTGAGCAGCCAGTGGAAGAGTGACTCCGAGGAGCCGCGACTCTAGTTAGAATGCTTAGTTATAGTTGTTAGTTTTGTTAGTTATTTCAGTTTGTTTTCGTGATGTATCCGGATATTTGGTTATTTCAGCTCTGTATGTGACATCGGGGTTGGGTTTTTCTCTATCTGTCATGTTTATGTTTTATTGTTTTAAAACTACGTTATTTCCACGTTGTTTTCGTTGAGATGTGAAGCCTTTTTATCCAAGTTTTTATTTTAATCAAATAAATGCATGTTTTATAATTACCTCTTTTAAGTAAATGTTTTATATTAACATGTGGGGTAGAAGGGGTCACAGGTAAAATCTTCTTTAGGAAAATGATTTTTTGTATTTTATGATTTTTTGAGAAACATTTCTAAAACCCTTTATTTGAATCATTTAAAAAGGCCCATTACCTGTCTACCTTTTAGCTGGAACCAAAACCCACAAAGTCAAAAATAATAAACAAATTGAAATGTTGAAATAATTAAACAAATGAAATAAAAGAACTGAACCTAACAAAACCTTCAAGCCAGAAACACCAGGTCGTGGGAGATGGAGTCCACGCAGAAATGAGGGACGACGGTACGTGGAGGCTCACGCCGAGGATTGAGATGGATTTGGATGTTCAGGGAGATACCTCCGAGAAAATCAAGTCCAATGCACAGGGAATTCAATTTGTGGAATGAATTCCGATGAACATAGGAAAGGAAGGATACTTGCAGAGAGTTTTAAGATAGAGAAAATGTTTGTATGAATATTCAGTATATTTTCCTTTTTCCCAAAGGCTATGCAATATAGCATCCATTCGTTACAATTGCGCACCAAAGGAAAAGTTGCAACAAACTTCCCATTACAGCTATACCACAATGTACAGCATCTAATCATAACATAACTAGAGTAACTAAAATGCCCTTACTAAAATGCCAAATACCGAAAAAGGCAAATAAACATTGAAATGGTTAATAACTAAGTTTACAGTATTAATAGTGTCAATACTGTAACAATGCCATGCCCTTCAAGATAAACCTTGTCCTCAAGGTTGAAAGTTGGGAAATTGTTTGAGAAGATCATAGTAAAACTCCCAGGTAGCCTTATCAATGGGGCGGTCCTTCTATTTCAAAAGCACTTCAGTAGCAGCAATTCCTCCTCTCTTGACCATCTTTCTGTCCAGAATAGTTTCTAGTTCCCCTTTTTGTCCAAAAGCCTGATCCCGTTGTGGTAGAGGGTGAATTGTAGCAGTGCTGGGATCTTTGCACAACTTCAACTAGGAGACATGGAAGACATCATGAATTTTATAAGGAGATAAGTCCAACTGATAAGTTATGGCTCCAATTTTGTCCACCACTCGAAAAGGACCCTATACTTAGGAAGGAGTTTGTGATAAGAATGGTGTCTAACAGAAAATTGCCTATAAGGCTGCAATTTCAAGTACACAAAATCACCAGTAGAAAAGTTTGTCACTGCGATTCCTAAAAGATTGTTGAGTCATGCGGTTTTTAGCCCTTATCAAATGGAATTTTAGCAGTTGGATCACTGCTTCCCTAGCACTCAAGATTTTGTCCACAGCAGGAGTATCAGTTTCACCAGGCAGATATGGAAGGTGAATAGGAGGAGCTTGCCCATAAACCACTTCATATGGAGATGTTTGAATTGAGGAATGAAAGTTGGTATTGTACCACCGCTGAGCTAAAGATAACCATTTAGACCAGGAGAATGGTTTCTCATAACACATACACCTAAGATAGGTTTCGAGGCATTTATTGACAATTTCGGTTTGGCCATCATTTTGAGGATGGTATGCAGTGGATTTTTTATCAAAGATACACCCTGCAGTTGAAAAAATTAATTCCAGAATTTACTGATTAAGATTCGGTCCCTGTCACTGACAGTTGTACTAGGCAGCCCAAGAAGTTTGAAGATATGGTCCAGAAAAACTTGAGCAACATCCATGGCAGTGTATGGGTGGGATAAAGATAGGAAGTGGGCATATTTGCTAAGCCTATCAACCACAACAAAAATCACTAGCTTCCCATGTGAAGCATGCAAACCTTCCACAAAGTCCATGCGTATGTCCTCCCAAACCTGGTTTGGAATAGGTAAAGGTTGCAGTAACCCTGGTGAAGCAGCCAAGTCAGGTTTGCATTTTTGGCACACATCACAGTGCCTTACATAATTTTGTATGTCCTTGAGCATGCCCTTCCAAAAGAAAAGGGACCAGAGCAGTAGTTACATCTCATCCAGAATGGCCATGTAACACCAACCATTAGCGCTACATTTCGAACTTATTGTGGAAAATGAAAACTTTACAAACTGACTTGCTGGTTACTTTCGAAAAATAAATTACTAAGGATAGGCCATTCTCAAGATAAACAAAGTAAAGAAATAAAACATATCTAAGCACGTAGCGACCGTCTAGAACCACATCACAAAAACTCAATGGCTCTCAGTAGCCAGAATAACAGATTGTCAAGATCACTACCCCGAAAATGAAATCAACTCCTACAGCTGGTCTATACTAATGATATCCATTGGGGAGACCGTGGTAGTCATCCCCACCCGAAATAGAAGTATCCAGTGAAGATGCCATAGCTCCATCCATACCCTCAAGGGAAACATCGTCAGGTAGAGGGTGATACTCGGGCTCCATCTCCACGTCCTCCTCTGGATCCTCCTCCATCCCCTCGTCTACCTCTGGAATAGGTACAACAGGTGATGGAGGTGCCACGGGTGCTGCCTCTGGTACATGATCAACTAGTGGAGGATGAAACTCTAACTTCCCATGATCCACCAAGTACTGTAGAATAAGCCAAAGTGGGGGTAGTGAAACCTCGATGGTCTCAAAGGTATAGGTACGTCTCTGTGGTCCTCCTGCAAGCGTACCTACTATACTACTAATGGGGCCGGTATAAGTGGCACTATGAGCCCCAGGGTTTATCACCCAAGCACCACTGTTCTCTGCATCCTCAAATGTCTGGGACCGAGTCCCCGAAAATGCCATCTATGGCTCCGGATCCATCTATACTCAGATATATGTATATATACCACACAGAAGAGAAACACAAAAAGGAATACGCAAGGGTGAGATACCAATATATATATTTAAACATGATAACTACATGCACAACACCAAATAAATAACATATACACATATATCTACAACGTATTAAAGTTTCAACATAAACATAATAGTTTATCACGGGATTCATATCCGACAGTCATTGTCATTTAAGAATAATGCATGACACTTCAATATTCAACATCTAAAATTTTGTACTTAATCTCCGTAGATCCCAACTTCATTTCAATGAGCTGATCAAGCTCGATTGCCAAATAAGACACAACATGTTTCCATAGCACATTGTCCAACACAAGGCACAATGATCAACGTATATGGGATCCATTGTCCATCACGGCACAATGTTACAACATTACATGACACCTTGTCCCACAAGGCACCACGTCAAAACAACGTGAGGCACATCTGCCAAAATAATGCATGTAAACCATTTTGTTCTCGTCATTTTTCTTTTTGATAATTCTTTCCTTGTCGAAGCTCAAAGGCTCACGACCATCTTGACTTTTAAACATTTAAGTTTGTCTTTCAATTTCAACAATAGGACACAAAATTCCAAATGTGTGAATCACGAAGTTCTAGACCGATGCACCAGTCTTAGATTCGTAGATTAAACAAACAAAAATCAACATGACTTTTATAGGACACACAGTCCACAACTTCAACTTTAGGACACACAGTCCACACCATAGAACTCTAGAATCCTGACGTCTCGGCTACTAGGTTCTTTAAAATTATTTTCGTTTGGTGAAACACAAATCCAATACAAAATCTCCGCAACTTATCCAAGTTGTCGGAAATAACACCATTGAATAAAACTCATTTACAGAAAATCTTTTTCGTTTGAAATTCATTTATAAAATCGTCAAATCACCAAAAGTTCATTTTCCTCTGAAAATCTTTTTCCGAAACTTTAGATCTTGAAAATTAAGTCATTTAAGACTAACTTTCTATCAAAATAAATACTGTTGTTTTAAAAAAAAATCCCGTAAACATTTTCGGAACTAACCGTCGTTTAGCATTTTAAAAACGTTTTAAGTCAAAATTTGACTTTTTCCCTTAAAATAATTTTTTCAACATAATATTTAAGTTATTTTTAAAAAGTAACTTTTTTTAATAACTTTTTACTTTACTTTAGAGTTCCCTTTATAATAATTAACGTTACTAAAAAATTTTCACAGTTATGTCCTCACTATTACTCACAGATCACTTTTACGTCGATAAATCATTAAATAACCTTATTTTTAACTATTCCTCAATTTTACACCAACTTAATTTTTAAATATTCCCCATAAAGCTTTTTGAAGCTTTTATCTCGATAATTAATTTAGCACTGACCACTGTCAGGCTTTTCAATCAACAATCAATAACAGTAAAATTTCCACATCATAGTCATAGCAATTAATATAGTGATAGCATGCCTTAAAGCTATAAACCATATCACACAGATAAATTATTAAAAGCAGATAATTAAAATAGAGAATTAAAGCGAAAAAAACAACTAAGTAAAATAAACTTAAAACAACCACAACAACTAAATTAAATTATTCTAACCACTCACAGATAGCATATAGCCATCGGGAAAATCCCTCAGGTAAACTCCCCTTACCTTTTTGAAGTTTCTTAGGTTATTCTTTTTCTCGAACACAGTTTTCCGTATACTTCCGATTTCCACAACATAACCCGACCACTTATTCTTCAACAACCACAACAAAATTAATCAACATCAAACAATTACAACACCTAACACCAAAGTAAATCCAGGATGAGTTGCTCCATAGGATGCTAACTTATCCGTGCAACTATTCCCTTCCCTATGAATATATGAAACCATAAAGCTCATACACTTAGTGATATACATACAATTACACCAACGATTATGAAGTTTCCAAGGAACTAATTTTGTGGAACCAAAAGCAGCCACTACTAATGTAGAATCGCACTCCAACCACAATTTTTTCCATCCTTTCTCTTTTGAAATTTCGATAGCCATCATAGCTCCACATAACTCAACATACAAGGAAGAAGCTATGCCAAGGTTTGCTGAAAAAACAACCTAAGATAGCTCCACGATTGTCTCTAAAAATTCCACCACAAGAAGCTTGCCCTGGATTCCCTTTAGATGCTCCATCCGTAATGCATTTAAACCAATAATATGATGGAGGATGCCAGTCAATTTGCTTAATAGATGGAGCAGATCGAGCATGACAAGATATGGAGAAAGCTTTTAGAATACTAAACTCCTTCATGTATGAAAACATTGTACCATGAGATAAGTTTCCAGATACTTTAACACCAGCCTTGATCATTGAAATTGCTGAAGAGCATGTGATGATTTTATTATGAAATCTGTAGCTGTTTCTGCTATGCCAAATGCCCCAAAAAATGTATGTGATAGCTACAAGAATGACATCACCAAGCTGAGAGCTCCATGTCCTATTACAAGATGCAAGAATTCCTAAAAAAGAAGAACAATCAATAGGGAAATTTAAAGAATGACTAAGCCAGTTCCAGATATTCAATGCATAGGAACAACTAAAGAAAAGGTGATTAGATGCTTCTTCAAAGCAACCACACAAACTGCATCTAGAAACAATAATGCAACCCCTCATTCTAAGGTTTTCATCCGTTGGAATCCTTCTTAAAAGAATTCTCCAAAGAAGGAATGTTTTAGAAGGGGGAATGGAAATATTCCATATTAGTTTTCCTCGTGAACATGAGTTTTGTGTAAGTGTGTGTGCGTGTGTATTATTGCATATGATAATATGTATATTAATATATTATTATTTGCATTAATATGAGACAGTGTATCTTAATGTTGGATTATATATGTTAATATATGATATGTGATTTTATTAATAATAAGTGATTAAGAATGATATGATAAGATATCGTGTGATTTAGTATTTAAACAGAGATAGTGTTATTCTTAGATTTTAGCCTTCAACAAATCAGATTTGAGTCCTTATCAATATAGGATCATCCTCTTTTTGTTTATATCTTAATATCTTATCATAATCTCCTAAGGATCCTATCTAGGAATAACTACCAAATCTGTCTCTACACTTACATCGAACTTTTGACCATCTTAGAGTCCGATTTAGGATTCGATCATTAGATATTAATTTGTAGATATTTCTCGGACCTTTCTAACAACACCAAGAACGCCTCGATCAGGAACTTGTAGCTCATGTTACGGTCAAAATACCAAACTGTATACAGTTTGGGCTGAAATAGGAACCCGTTATGACCCAAACTCATATATATACCATTTGACCGGACCTAACCTAGTTTACATAACCCCAACACTCAGAAAACTGCCTCCCTCCTTCCTCTTTGAATCCTTATGGTTTTTCTCCCCAAAACTCTCTCTATGGAACCCGTTCTTGCACCGTTCTTCACTCCTTCTTGATAGGAGAACATCGCTATGAATAGGGGTTCATTGTGCTTGCTGTTTGGGACTTCAGAAAAGGTAAAATTCATGCACCTCGTCCCTTGTGTTCTTTCTTCCAAGTTCTTGATCTCTTCCTTTTGATTTCTTGATCTTAGAGTTGAACCAAAGTGTCTCTTTGGCATCCTTGAGGTCGTAGACAAGCGCTAGTGAGATGGGACCCTAGTGGATCTTCTTTCTTCTTTTGAAACGCAAACCTCGTACCAGGTATGGGAGAAGAATAGTGTATACACTAGGCTAGGGAGTAGCATAAGATGATGGGTTCCCATAGCCCAGTTTATTGTCGTTATAATGTATTGATGCCATGATCTACCTGATAATATGACTGAATTGTTTATATGTTTAATTGGATTAATTGGTACGCCTATTTGTTATAATTGTTGAGGTTTTCATGATGCGGTATGCCTATTGAATTGTCTTATGCCATGAGTTTTTGTTGAGTTGGTATGAATAGCCATGATTATGAATGTTGTTGTTATGACATGGATTGTGTTGATCACATTGTCTGGATATGTTGTTGATGATGATGTTACCATTATGTTGAATATGTTAATAAGACTCTAATTGACTTAATTAGGACTCTTAGTTAACATATGAATTAAGAGATTAATTCCCCAAGCTTCATAAGACATGAACTGTGTTAGTGAAGGGTGAAGTTTCATGCTGAATGTTTTAGTTAAGACCCTAGGATCTGATTTGAGAGAATTAGGGAGCCTAAACTCCAAGAGCACGTTAAATTCTGCCCAGAACAGTATGGCCCTACCCAAGAGCACGACCGTGCTCCTAGGTAAGTTCTGGAAAACAGCCCGCGCATTGAGCACGGCCGTGCAGGACAGTGAGCACAATCGTGCTCCACTTAAGTGGCAGCAAGACCATGCTGGGGGTTTAGTACGACCGTGCTTCCCCCTACTGGTCAGAACTTAAGATTAATGAAATAAAGGGGTGCTTACCCCAATTATCCCCAGATGATGTAATAACACACTAATCAAATGATAACAAGTTAGATAACATAATTAAAGATTAATTAAAATAACAAAGACTGATAAGCTGGTTAAGCCGGTACCCGATGGGTTACCGCACGTTGTCACGCTTTGGTGCTTTTTGGCCAAAGTGCTCTCGATGCTTTTTGGTCGAGATGTTGTTTTGTTGGACCTTGGTGCTTTTTGGCCAAGGGGACCTTGACCCTATCGTTTGGGTCTAAGGTGTTAATGTTGGTATTGGTGATAAGTCTTGGGTGCTTTTAGCCCCAAGCAAATGAGGCGGTTGCCTTGTGTGTTGTTGTGCCATTTTCATAGAGCATTGGAGTTGATGTTGAGGGGGATGTTCAACATAGGGGAGGTCATCCTAGTTATGATGATCTGGACCAAGTCACGAGTGGTTTACCCATGGTTTGGTGAACCATGCGTCCCCCGAGATGGCGTATCCAGTTATGATACGTTGGCTATCCAAGGGGTTCCACCATGGTTTGAGGAACTGCCGTTGTTGGTGCTTTTTGGCCAATACGGATATGTAACTTGTTACACCCCCTTGGGTATTACTACGTAACACATGCGGAAGTAAATTAAAAAGATAATTTGCTGGTTGCTTTCGAAAAATTGTTTTCTTTTAAGTCAGAAAACTGGGGTATAAATTTTTTTTAAGGATAACTCTGAAATCCATAATACATACATTTAAAACGTAAAGTCACATTCGTAACAAAGTTACCATGACTTACAACATTTCTCTAAGTTTCCATTTTTGAAAGAAAAAGTTTAAACTACAGATGGATGTATATAACACTATATTTACTAACCTCTTTAGATACACAACCCAACTCAGACTCCTAAGCTGGTGATTCTATCAAATATTCATTGGAGAGATCCCCCCCCCCCCCCACCCCCACGTGGCCATCCCCCCAATCAGAATACTTTCCCAACCTCTAACACTAGGTCTTCAAGTGACTTAGAAAGACTCCTCTGCAACATCGATACTAGAGTACCAAGGTACTACAGTAAAACCCGAAGAGACCTGATATAACTGTAAGAGTGAGACACCGGTAAATGGATATATCATACAACAACCATATACATGATACATACAACACATTGACATATTAGCATTTAAGCATTATTCATAGATAAAACAACAAGTGTTATATCAGTGGGTCTCATACCCGAATCAATCAGTTTTATAAAGATATTGCATGACACTTCAATCACCATGCTCTAAACTTAATCTTCGGAGATCCCAACATCCTCAAAATGAGTTGATCAGGCTCGATACACCGTCTCATTGGCTAGATAAGCGCAACGATAATACACCAACTCATTAGCCATTTAGGCACAACGATTATGCACACCGTTTCATTGTCCATTTAGGCACAATAACACACATACATCGTCTCATTGTCCATTTTAAGAACAACAATAATACACTGTCACATGATACCTTTCCTGTTAAGGTCTCACGTTAAAACCACATCGGGCACGTCTGCCGTAAATGCAAATGTAAAACATTTAGTTCTCGATGTTTTCTTTGTGTTCATTCTCATTCGTTGTTGAAGATTAAAGGCTAGCGACTATTCATAAATTTCATCATCACCTAAAAATCAATAACACAGGACGTGCAGTTCGAGTGCTCAATCACAACACCTTAGACCGATGCCGCAATCAAGGTTTGTGGTCATAGAAATCATTTATGATCTTATCCATGTTTTATTCTAACATGATAAGGACTCCTAATCCGCAGCAACGAAATCAGGACGCACAGTCCTCAATTCCGAGATTTGGACTATTAGCCCATAACATCATGATTAGGACCCTTGGTCCATAATTCTTGACACGGATCCTAGATCACGTGCATATCACGAAAAACAAGAGCGACGTCGCGCGACTAGCTTCCTATGCACATGTGCTTACTTTTCGCTCAGTGAAAATCAAATCCAAAACAAAACCTCGGTCACTTACCCAAGTAACCAGAACGTTTCCAAATCATTTAGGAGAAAATCATTTTCCTTTGCAAAATCTTTTATAAAGAAATTAGGAAATTCGTTTGTTTTTGAAATCCTAGATGGAATAAAGTCGAATATTTTCAAAGGGTTTTTCTTTCATAAAACACATAGTTCGAAAAAGGTTTTCTCTCGTACAAAACTTTAGATCATGAAAGGGTAGTTTCCATTGACTTAAAAGGGTTGGGCTAAGGTGCACCACCCATATTTTGCATCACCCACTACACCACCCATATGTGGCAAATTTTGGACCAATCAAATTGCCACATGGGTTAGGTCAAAATTTCAAACTTTCTAGTTGTATTTCTACTGTAGTCAAATATATGAATACAATATATTGTAGTATAATATATGTACTCTTTGCATTCGCAAATTTAACCCATATTAAAATAATTTTTTTTGATTAAAAAACTGATTATATTGCAAAATAATAAAAATAATGTTCGCTGTCAATAATATTTTGCAATATAATCAGTTTTTTTAATCAAAAAACATTATTTTAATATGAGTTCAATTTACAAATACAAAAAGCACATATATTATACTACAATATACTGTATTCATATAGTTTGACTATAGTATAATACAACTAGAAAGTTTGAAATTTTGACCAACTTATGTGGCAATTTGATTGGCCCAAAATTTGCCACATGGGTGGTGTAGTGGGTGGTGTAAAAAATGGGTGGTGCACCATAGCCCAACCCGACTTAAAATCACTTCAACATTTCTTTTAAAAACGAGAATCTTATTCTTTTTGAAGTAAGCACTTTAAACACGGAACTTTTATAAATGAAACCAAAACTTTCAAAGTTCTATTCAAGGCTTATTAAAGCTTTTAATCCTTATAATCATTGAGCACAAACTCAAGTCTGGCTTCTCAAACTTCAATCAACAGTAATATATCTCAAACAGTAATATCACAGTTAATGATAGTTCATCACATATATATAATTCACAATACTGTAAAGCAAGAAATAATCAACTTCAAGTAATAATCACAATAGCTCAAGTAAACAAGTCATTCAAGTATTGGCTCCATATCATAATAATATTCAAATCACTCAAGTTAAACAGATACACACATGCATATAGTCATTGAATATCCCTAGGCAATCCCCTCTTACCTTTGGTTAGGTAGAGATATGAGATGCTTGGAAAGAAGTGTCGTGAACGTCCTCGCTTTCTCCGCGATAGAAGTCTAAGGTTATAAACACAAGATCACAAGTTAAAATCAACCAAGAACACTAAACCACAAGGTATTAGGTTCGGCCAAGACAATAAATTAGGGTTAGAGATCCCCAAAAATTATACCACTCATGGATTTATGATTCTTAAGTGTTGGGAGTTCATAAACAATGATCATTTAACAAGGTTGAATTGAAATCCCACTAAGTTATAAACTTAGGGTATTCGGCCAAGGCTATTAAAATATTCTAGCATTCTTTAAACTTTCCAATCTCTTAGGTCTAGTATCCACACATAGTAAGGAGCTCAAAACCATAATCATTTTGGAAAATTAAAATCAAAGTATCCTAGGTCCATAACCTTCTAGGTTCGGCCTTCATAGGATTTATAGGCTAGAAATCTCTAAACTTTCCAATCTCTTAGACTTAGCATCCAAATATCTTATGGAGCTCAAGTCCATGATCATTTTGGAAAACAATGGAAACTTAAACATTCCAATCTCTTAGACTTAGCATCCAAATATCTTATGGAGCTCAAGTCCATGATCATTTTGGAAAATAAGAAATAACACATCCTAGGTTCAATAACATAGAATAAACAAGTTAGAAAACCTTAAACTTTCCAATCTCTTAGACTTATCATCCTTCTATATTAAGGAGCCTTAGTCCATGATCATTTTGGAAAATGAAACTCAAACATCCTTGCTCTAAAACATTTAAGTTTCGGCCTACATAGGATAATGAGGAAAAATATTCTTTGTTTGATAACAACTCTTAGGTTTAGAATCACAAGGTATTAAGAGTTCTAAATCCATGATCATACTTGGAAAGTTGAAACATAGTATTCTAGGCTTACTTATACATATTTTCGGCCATCATAGGAAAACAAGCTATCAAACCTTTCAAGATTTATAGATTTAAGATCAAGGAATAGTTAGAAACTCAAACACATGATCATATTCCAAAAGTTGAAGCAAAAACCTCCTATGCCACATATGCTTAGCATTCGGCCTTCATAGGAAGAGATAGGTAGAGATTTTTTTTTTACACAACCTCTTAGTATGTGAAAATATAAGTTAATACAATACTATAGAAAGTGGTTTCAACTCAAAAGGAGTTTTCTACCATTTTAGAGAGATTTAAGAAGTATAAAGCATATAAAGAACACATAAAGCAAACTAAGAAATAAAAGATGAAACTTGCAAAAAAGATTCATATGAGAGCATTACCCTTAGTATAAGGAAGAACTTTAATGAAGAACTCAAGTGGAAAAGACTAATAAAAATGGAAGCTTTAAGTGTTTGAAAAAAAGAAGAAATGGAAGAAGTTGAAGAAGTATGAAGATGGAGGAAGAAAATGAGAGAATGAATATGAGTGATGATTATATAGAGGAGGGAGAGGGGAGCACGAAATTTTGGAGAGAGGATGAGCTTGGAGGGCAAGTTTTGTCTTTAAGACTTGTTTGGTTGAAGAGGAAAGAGAAAAATAGGTTTTTAGAATATAATATGATATAATTTGAAAAGTGTGATGATTACACTTTTGGAGTGTGTCATAAACCTTTCCGATCATGTCCCCTCAAGTCACTACACTTCTTTTGTGCTCCCTAATTTGCTCCATTTCGTACCCGGTTGCATTTCCGATCGTAATTGATGTTTTCGCCCGAATAAAATATTATATTCTATTTTTGAACAAAAAATTTCAAAATAACCAAAGTTGAAGGAAACATAATAAAAACACTAACCGTCTCGTTCACGGGTCAAAATTAGGTTTTATGCACACTAAACTTGTACCGACAGTGAAAACGTAGACCGACTTCCGTCTGAATTTTCAACCGAAAATTTTACTGTGACTTCATATGTTACAACAACACAAGAAAATGATTTTAGATTAATTAAAATCATCCTAAGAGTTTAATCTAAAATAAAAACATTTAAATATGTATTTACTGCTACAGAAAGCATAGGAAAAACATGGTTTGGGGAACTGCCGGTGTTGGTGCTTTTTGGCCAATACGGATATGTAACTCCGAAGTTGACTTCCTAAGTTAGTTGGATCCACATGCATTGATGGAGTAGTGGAGTAGGATTGCATTGCATTGCATAGCATATGTTGGATGATTAACATGTTGTTATGGTATTATATGATGATGATGTATAAATATTGATTGTTTTTATATTGCTATGCCATGCTATGATGTATGTTCATCTTATTCCCTATTCCCATGCCGTTGTGTTTACATGATTTCTTACTCCCTGTTTTCCTGTTTCTGTTGTTGCATGTATTTCCTTATGCAGAGGACGGTGAGCAGCCAACGGAGGAGTGACTCTGAGGAGTCACGACTCTAGTTAGAATGCTGAGTTATAGTTGTTAGTTTTGTTGGTTGTTTAGTTTGATTCCGTGATGTATCCGGATTTTGGTTATACCAGCTCTGTATTTGACATCGGGGTTGGGTTTTTCTTTATCTGTCTTGTTTAGGTTTTAATGTTTTAAAACTATGTTATTTCCGTGTTGTTTTTGTTGAGATGTGAAACCTTTTTATCCAAGTTTTTATTTTTTTCAAATAAATACATGTTTTATAATTATCTCTTTTAATTAAATGTTTTATATTAACATGCGGGGTAGAAGGGTGTCACATTTTGCACCAAAAAAAGGAAGTTGTATGCTTCTTTAAAGCTTAAAGAACCACTTTTAGTTTGATTCCAAACCAAAGACTCCTTTACATAAGATTTGCAAATAAAAAACTGCTTGATTTCCTCAACAATATTAGGAACCTTTTCTGTTAAAAACAGAGGGATGTGCCACATGTTATCATTGATGAATTCACTCACTGTTGCCCTTAAAGAAGCATGCAGATTTCTAGGGATGTTCATCTTTTCAACTAGTGGCAAATCTAGCCATTTATCATTCCAAAAATTAATATACTTTCCATCACCAACCTGCCAAGAATAATTTTCCAGAACAATTATAATATGTAGTTTCAAACCAGGCCAAATTGAAGATTGGATATATGATGGAGCATGACCCCTTTTCCTCATATATCTAGCTCTTAAAAATTTGGCCCATTGAGTAACAGATGCTAACATTTCCCAACAAAGCATCATCATTGAAGCCTCATTAATGGACCTAATGGATCTTAAACCCAACCCCCATCCTCCCAAGTTTTTTAGTTTGAATGTCACCTGACCATATGAAATTTTTTATCCATCATTGAAGCCTCATTAATGGTCCTAATGGATCTTAAACCCAACTCCCCATCCTCACAAGTTTTTTAGTTTGAATGTCACCTGACCATATGAAATTTATTATCCATCAATCAATGAATTTCAACAAAGATATAGTCCATGAATAAATGTGAAAACTATAAGAAAGAATGCCATGAATAACTGATTTAACAAGCTAAACCCTACCCATAATTGAGAGCAACAAACCTTTCCAGTTTGCAAATTTGAGTTTAATTCTATCCATAATTTGTTGCAAATGTGTTTTTCTTGGTTTCCCCTTAAAGAGAGGGACCCCAAGATACGTGAAAGGCAAGTTACCAGTAGAGAAACCAAGAACTTCACTGACTTCTAGACATCTCTTAGCACTTAAGAGTCCACTATAAAACTTAAATTTAGCTAAACTAAGATGCTTCCCTGAAGTTTCAGCATAATCTTTATAAAGAGACATAAGAGCTTTAAGTCCTTTTTTTAAACCATTATAGAAGACTAAAATGTCATCTGCATATACCACATGACTAGGAGTACAAAAACCTTTTGGACTGAACATTGGTTTTAAGCTACCCGATTGCACAAGAGAAGAAATGCCTCTACTCAAGACATCTTCTGCATTGGCAAAACAAGAGAGGAGATAGAGGATCTCCTTGCCTCACTCCTCTCTTACAGCTAAAGAAACCTACTGAATTTCCATTAACCAAGAAAGACAATTTTAGCAGATTTCAAAATAGTCATTATCCAAGAACAAAATTTAGCATCAAAACCATAAGCAGAAAGAACTTTCAAAAGAAAAAGCCAATCAAAGCTTTAGTGATATCAAGTTTCAAGGCCATGTTACCACCAAAAAGTCTATGGTCTATCTTGTTAACAGCTTCAGATGCAATGCATATACAATCTGAAATGTTTCTTTCTCTAACAAACCCTCTCTGATTTTTTCAGAAATTATCTTAGGAGCAATAGCAGCTAGTCTCTCAGCAATAACTTTTGTGATGATCTTAAATTGAAAATTTGCTAAGGCTATTGGCCTAAAGTTTTCTATTTTGTCAGCACCAACAAATTTTGGAATCAAAACAACTATATTTGACTTTAGATTGTCTCAAATCCAGCCATGCAAAAAGAATTGCAAAGTAGAATTAAAAACATCAATAGCTATTATATCCCAAAAAGCATGGTAAAAGGCTCCACCAAACCCATCTGGTCCAGGAGCACTTTCACCATCCATAGCAAAAACAGTCTTTTTAACTTCCTCCATAGTAGGAATGTTTGTCAAAAAACAGTTATCTTCCTTTAAGACTAATCTTGGAATTACTTTATCAATTAAGCCATTGTCAAAACAACTATTAGAATAAGTATATAAATTTTTATAGAAACAGATAACATGCTGCTCAATTTCTAGAGGATCAATTATAACATTATCATCATGCCTTAAGAGAGACATTTGTTTAGAAACATGCCTAAACTTAGCTACTTTATGAAAAAAAAAAAAAAAGAGGTATTTCTATCACCATATGTAATCCAATTCAATCTAGCATTTTCCTTCCAAAATGCTTCTTGAAAGGCTAAGGCTTGATTCAAATTGTCTTGAGCCTAAGATTCCTGTTGCAAAGATATCCTTATTCCATGCTTTCAATTCACCTTTTAAAACAGAAAGTTTCATGCTTAAAACAAACATAGGACAGCCCTCTATATTTTTATACCATACCTCATTTACAACTCTAATACAATCAGGGTGCTGAACCCACATTTTAAAGAATTTAAAAACTGAGTGAATCGCAGTTATAGGACCCTTATTAAGAACAACCAAAATAGGGTGGTGATTTGACTAAGATCTAGTCAATGTGCAACATCTAATTGAATCCCAAAAATATATCCAAGCATCATTGCATATCGATTTATCTAGTCTTAAATCAGTTATGTGTGTCATTCGGCTACAGGTTGTGGGGTTACCCTGAGTTCCATCCCAGACCTAAAAAAAAGGTTCTGTGCACGGACCCCCTACCAATAGTCCATGTAAATTGTACACCCTTAGTTTCAATATGTGTTAAAAAACAGCTATCTGACCAAGCTTTAAATTCCACACAGGAAATAGCTAAAGGGAGATTTCCACCTTTTTTCTCATTAGCCCCTAACATAGAATTACAATCGCCTAAGAATAACCAAGGGCCAATATTAGACTTTTGAAGATTAGCCAAGTCAAACCATAAAGATCTTCTCAAAACAAAAGTTTTACAAGCATAAATGGCTGCAATGTATATAACATGACTATCCCACAAGAGAGAAATGGCAATAAACTGGTTAGATACAGACATAACCACTGGAGATAAAGCATTTGAACAAAAACCCCAAAGATTGGGTGACAAATTATTTCTACTGTTAACAGAGAAAGATTTTAAGTTTAGCCTACTCATAAATTGATTAGGAAGCTGATCTAAGCCTATCCATGGTTCGGGTATGAACAAAAGATTTGGCTTATGCAGTGAACAAAATTTCGAAAGAACCAACCTAGAATCAAGGTTTCCTATACCTCTAATATTCTAGAAAAAGATTTTTAATATAGTCATAAAGTTGTTTAGTCTTGGTAGTTCCATCCATGTATCGGGTATTATAAGGATCCGATCTTTGTAAAATTATCTTTTGTTTTTATTTTTGCTTTTGTTTTTTCTTTTGAGATCTAGATAAAACAACTTTGAAACCATCACCCTCATCATCTTCCTCTACAGGTGAATCAGTGTTTTTACCTTCCCAAAATTTCCCAATCAAATTTATATCATGAGCTACATTAGGGCATGAACCAGACAATTTACTACTACTACCAGAAAAAGTATTAGAAACATGACTAGGCATACAAAGTTTATAAAGACAGGAGTTTCAAAGTTATGGCCACTATTAATATTAGCACAAGAGTTCAAAGATTTGTTACCTGATTCTTCAACAGAGTTAATACCCTTATTGTGTAAAGGAGTAGAATTTACCAGAATATTTTTAGCTGATCCCTCAGCTACCAAATGCTGCTCAGGAATAGGAGTTTGCAGATTATCAGCTGATCCTTCAACTGTCAAAGGCTGCCCTGGAATAGGAGTTGAGATATGTTGCAAAGACTCATCAAATATAGTCTCTACAGATTCTGAGTCATCATCAAGATTTTGCAATCTTGCCGAAAGAGCTTTTTCTTTTTCAACTGGAGATAATTCCTGTAAAACAAAATCCGCTTGTCTTTGACTAGATTCTCCTTGTTCTTGTCGCACATTAACTGTTTGAACATTATCCTCTACAAGCTTCGAAACTTGTTCCTTAGGCACATAAATTTGCCTTGCTTTTTGCTGAAATGGGGGATCCCTATTAACTGGATTGGAATTTCTAGGTCTTTTCTTACAATTCGAGCTTGAATGCCCAATGACTTGACAAAAAGAACATAAAGATGGAAGTCTTTCATATTCCACACTAACATGAAACGCAAATCCATCTCTTTCTACTAAAATTCCATAATGCAATTTAGTTGATAGATTCACATCTACAAGAACCCGTGCATAATGCCCAAAGACCATGTTCTTGGTTGTGTTATCCAAAGAGATTGGTGTGCCCAATCCTCATTCAATTTCAAATAGAAGTTTCGGTCTCCAATAATCCCATGGAAGATCATAATCCAGGATGCAAATTCCATACTCCGGCTGCCCAAACACCTCGAAGATCCTCAGGGGAGGAGAAACTAAACTCATAAAAACCTTGCCCTAAAGGAATCATCCACCATCAACCGATTGGTTTCCATTATTTCATCAATTTTTCACGAAGTTCATTAATCTTGATTGAAGCATCACCTTTCACTAGTGCAAAATATGCTTTTAACATCAGAGTTTCCACATCGGTTTCCATACAACCGATGTGTAAAACGAGGCGGTGACATTTTTGAAATTACAAGCAAAGGATTCCACATCGGTTTCAAAAATAACCGATGTGTTAATATTTTCCACATCGGTTATTTGTTAACCGATGTCTAAAATTAAAACAAAAAAAAATTAAAATTTAAAAATTGTATCTTTCCACATCGGTTCCTAATGAACCGATGTTTTATTTATATTATCCACATTGGATTATTTGTAACCGATGTAATAAATTAAAAAAGTGAAATTTTAATTAAATTAAATCGTAAGTTCTACATCGGTTATTTTTAAACCGATATGAAATATGGATAACCACATCGGTTTTTTCTAAACCGATGTGTAATATTTGACAAAGTACCCTACTTTTTGTCATTCCCTCCATCTGTTCCATGCTCTATTCCATTCCTTTTTGTTTTGTGCTCGTGACTTTCTTCCCTAACTCTCTCACTACTCTATGGTCCCCCAGTCTTTAGTTTCTGAAAACCCTAAAATACAAAACACTCATCTCTTTCTCACATCGAAGCAATCCCTTCCTCTAGCGGCTCTCTTTCTTCCTTCACGCAAGCTCCCTCATCTCCTCTGCTAACGCGCGGCCTGTAACATTTCTGGTCTCCAAAACCACCTCTCTTTCTCACCGCGAAGTTCACTCCCTCCAGCCTCCAAGCTCCTTCGTTCCTTCAATCCTCTGCTTTCGCGACCTGTCTCCTTCCCACCATTGTTGAAGACGGTGGTAAAGACGATTGTGACAAGCCTCGTTAAGGTTATCCTCATCTCCTTTTTGTTAAATCAGCTTCTGGGTTTTTTATTTCAAGCTTGATTTTGTGTGTTTAGGGTTTCTTCTTTTTGGGTTTCTATTTCTTCTATTATTTATCATTTAAGAAAAAGATTTTTCTACGAAAATCAGCTTGTGAAGTTTGTGTCTTGAGTCCTTGTCCTGTGTATATCTATATATATATATATATATACATAAATATAATAGACTTGCATGTGTTGTTCTGTGTGTGAAGTGTTATAAAGTGTGAATCTGTGTCTAATCCACCATAGTGGAAATGGCTCCAAGACTGGATTTTTCCAATTGGTGGACAAAGGATACACAGAAAGGAACACCAGTGGTGGTATCACGCGTCACGGCATGATGCCTGTCACGGCTAGGCCGTGACGGATTCTGCCTTGGAGGCTGCTTCACTGGTTGGTCTGTCACAGCCGTGACCACCATCACGGCTAGGCCGTGATCAGTTCTGCCTGTGAGGGTCTGCTTCGGTTGGCATATCACGGGCTGGCCGTGACCAGTTCTGACTTTTCCATTCTTTCTTTTCAGCTCTACTCTATCATGGCCGTGATGGTTGTCACGGCTAGGCCGTAATGGGCTCTGTTTGGCTCATTTTCTTCACTTTTCAAGCCCCATCTTCATGCAAGCTACATAATTAGTAAAGCCTTAGTTCCCCGTTTGAGATGCAATACTAATGAGCACACGTGTACGTGTTTAATGTACCGCTCATTGTGTTGGATCTTGAATTGTCCAAAGTTGGACAGTTTGGGAAAAAAACTTTTTCTTAATTCAGTTAAAATAGTTATTCATTGATTCTAATGTTATATACTTGATGAAAGTTCGGATTGATACATTTCCTTTCGTTCTCCGGGTGCATACTTTATCGTGGTGGATGTCATCGCGTTCAAGTCGTGTACGTCGGAGACCGAAGGGAAATCTCTTGTCGAAAATTTTGTCGAGTATGAGCATGAGAGTTAAGGACTAACTGTTAACCGAATGTTGAAAAGGTTTCTTCTCGAATGGGATAGGGCCATACCCTGTCATAAGAAGTGGTTGATGAATATGTTGGACTAAGTACGAAGTTATTGGTTTAGTCATGGATCGCGGTTGGATGAATGCTAGACGGACAAGTGATGAGTATGAGAATGGAGTGGAAGATTTTCTACAGTTTGCAAAAACAAATGCTCCTGATAGTGGTAACGGAAGGTTTTATTGTCCCTATGTTAACTGTTTGAATGAGAGACAACTAGAAGCAGAGGAGATACGTGATCATCTTATTTGTGAGGGGATTTGCAAGAGTTATAAAACATGGATATGTCATGGTGAATCGTTAGACAGGCCGAGGGTGTCGGATAGAGAGGAAGTTGATGACGTGTAAATGGACGATGGACTAAAGGTCACGATCCGTGATGTTGGGCAAGAGTCTTTTCGGCGCGCACATGTATATGATACTTTGTGCAGTGATGCGGAAGTGGCTTTGTATCCGGGGTGCACTAATTTCACACGGTTGTCAGCGGTGTTAAGATTGTTCAATGTGAAGGCGAGAAATGGGTGGAGCGATAAAAGCTTTACCAAATTGCTTGAGTTGTTGAAAGACATGCTTCCAGAAGGCAACACATTGCCATCTCGAAACTATGAGGCAAAGAAGATATTGTGTCCGATGGGTATGGAGTATAAGAAAATACACGCTTGCCCCAATGATTGCATATTGTACAGGAAAGAGTTTGAAGAGATGCACGAGTGCCCCAGGTGTGGGGTATCACGCTACAAAGTGAAGGATGGTGATTCTAGTTGTGATGTGGTCACCAAAGGTCCTCCTGCGAAGGTGTTATGGTATCTTCCCATGATTCCGTGGTTCAAGCGATTGTCTGCTAATGTAAATGACGCAAAGAACATTAGATGGCATGCAGATGAGAGGAAGTGTGATGGACAGGTTCGGCATCCGGACGATTCTTTGCAATGGAAGAGAATTGATAGTTTGTTTCCGGATTTCGGTAATGAGCCCAGAAACCTCAGGCTTGGACTTGCTACCGATGGAATGAATCCATATGGAAACTTAAGTAGTATTCATAGTTCATGGCCTGTTCTCCTGGTAATTTACAACCTATCTCCTTGGTTGTGCATGAAGCGCAAATACATTATGTTAAGTATGATGATTTCGGGTCCTAAACAGCCAGGAAATGATATTGATGTTTATCTGAGTCCCTTGATTGAAGACTTGAGAATGTTGTGGGATGAAGGCGTTGATGTGATCGACGGGTATTACCGTGAGACATCCAGATTGCGTGCCATGTTATTTTGCACCATCAATGACTTTCCAGCATACGGGAACCTGTGTGGGTATAGTGTTAAGGGGCATAAAGCATGTCCAATATGTGAAGAAGGCACAATGTTACCATCAACTGCAACATGGAAGGAAGACGGTTTACCTTGGGCATCGGAGATTTCTCCGACGTAATCATCTTTATCGTAGATTGAGAAAAGCTTTCAATGGACTTCCGGAGAATGAAATTGCTCCGGTGGCCTTGACTGGCGAGCAAGTTTATGAAAGGGTGAACAACACTAATGTTATCTATGGGAAGACCCAGAAGAAGGCTACCGAGAAGAAAATATGGAAGAAGAGGTCGATCTTCTTTGATCTTCCTTACTGGTGCAAGCTTGATGTAAGACATTGTATTGATGTGATGCATGTGGAGAAAAATGTGTGTGACAGTTTAATTGGAACGCTTCTCAACATTCAAGGCAAGACAAAGGATGGTGTGAATGCTTGTCTGGATCTAGTTGCGATGGGTATACGAGAGCAGTTAGCTCCACTTAAAGTGGGGGATTAGAAGACTTATTTGCCCCCAGCATGTCATACTTTATCAAAAAAAAGAGAAAAGAAGTTTTTGTGAATGTCTACGGGGAGTCAAAGTGCCACAAGGTTACTTTTCAAATATCAAAAGACTTGTCTCAATGAAAGATCTCTAATTAGTTGGCTTAAAGTCTCATGATTGTCATGTCTTGATGCAACAACTACTACCGGTGGACATTCGTGACATATTGCCTAAAAAAGTCAGACATGCCATTACTAGGTTATGCTTATTCTTCAATGCTATATGTAGCAAGGTCATTGACACTAAAAAGTTGGATGACTAGGAAAATGAGGCAGCCATTATCTTGTGCCAATTGGAGATGTATTTTCCACCTTCATTTTTTGACATCATGGTTCATTTGATTGTTCATCTAGTGAGGGAGATTAGATTGTGCGACCCCGTTTATTTAAGGTGGATGTACCCGGTTGAGCGATACATGAAGATCTTGAAAGGATATATGAAGAATCCACACCGTCCCGAAGCATCTATTGTTGAAAGGTATGTTGCATAAGAAACTATTGAGTTTTGTACAGACTACATGTCAGAAGCGGAACCTGTAGGGCTTCCGAAGTCTCTTCACGAAGGAAGATATGATGGTAAGGGTACACGAGGTATCACTGTTAAGAGCATGGATCGAGAGGAAGTGCTTCAAGCACATTTGTATATATTGAATAACACTGATGAGGTTGAACCATACTTATGTGAGCATAAAAGCATCATCAATGAAACTTACCCTAGAATGAATGAAAAATGGTGTTTGAACAAGCATAACAAGACTTTCTTGAACTGGTTTAAAGAAAAAATTGCAAAGGATTGTTTGCTTCTGATACATTAAAATGGCTAGCACAGGGGCCTAACTTTGATGTCATATGCTGGAGTGGGTACGATATCAACAAGTTTTCCTTCTATAGAAAGTCCCAGGATGACAAAAGTACTATGCAAAACAGTGGGGTTATGGTCGTCGCTGAGTCCATGCATTTCTCTAGTTCGAAGGATAAAAACCCTGTTATGGCATCCGTTTCATACTTTGGAATCATTGAAGAGATATGGGAGGTTGATTACACGAAGTTTAGAGTACCTGTTTTTAAATGTCAGTGGGTCGACAGTAACAATGGTGTGCAAACCGATGAGTTAGGATTCAAATTAGTGGACCTTAATAAGGTAGGTAATAAAGAGGAGCCTTTCATCATGGCATCCCAAGAAAAACAAGTGTTTTATATCCGTGATCCTTCTAACAAAAGGTGGTCAGTGGTTCTCCAGGGAAAAAACATGTATAATGGTAATGAGGGAAATCAAGATTCAACTCTTGATATTTCTAATACTCCTTCTTTCTTAACACGAGTGCCTAATTTCAATGAGGAAAATGAAGTGGATGATGTACATGCTACTCGTAATGATCGCCAAGAAGGGTTATGGGAGAACTTTACTAATTGACCACAAAGTAAGTTTAGTTTGAGTTATGTCAAAAGGCATATTATATGTTTACGTTGATATTTATAAGTTATGTTTACGTACGTTGATCGATATTTATAAGTTATGTTTGATATTTATCCTGACATACTAACAAGTTTTTTTTTGTTTAAACAGGTATACATGACTGATCGTGAGGATATCCCTCCTTCATGCAGCGGGTCGGAGACCCCGTCTACGGGTAGAAAGGGTAGACGTACCACACGAATGACGAATTTGACTGCCAACCGTGGTTCAAATCAAAGGATAAGAATAGACTTTGATCATAACCTCAATCCTATTGGGCCAATGGCAGAGCAGTTTAACAGTTTTGTGGCGACCCTTGCTAGGAGCAGGCCTAGTATACTTATTGATAATTGGAAAGATGTACCAGCGGACGTGAAGGATCAGATATGGGAGAGTATTCTGGTATGTATACTTTTACGTCCTGTGTTTGTCTGTATCTACTTTATTTTAATCTTACTAATATCATACATTAATTCGTTGATTCTTTTGGTCTTAATGCAGCTCACCTTTGACATACCGGATACGATGGTTATGAAGAAGCGTTTGTTAAAGTATGCTGGTGAGAGTTGGAGGGCTTTTAAAGTCGACCTGGGCATATACTATGTATTCAATCCAACATGTGAAAAGAACCCACTTGAGGTGTACCCGTTTCTTGACCAGGCAACGTGGGATCGCTTTGTTCAGAGCCGACATGATCCCGACTTTCAGGTTAACTTATTTGATTTGTCTCTAAATTTATGTAATTTCATTAATTTTATTTACTTATGTAATTTAATTGTCTTCTATTTATAACAGGAGAAGAGGAAAAAGGGGCAGGAAAACCAAAGCAAGAATGTCTACCCCCATGTCATGTCTCGTGGGGGATATAAAAAGCTTGATCAGATAATGGTGGAAGAGGAAAAGAAAGCACGTCAGGAAGCAGCATCTCAGGCGGATCCTAACCTGAAAATCGTCCAGAGGTTGTTGATCCACCTCCACCCCCACGCCATCGTAAATGGAAGAGGGCCCGACAAAGAAAAATGGGACAATATACATCTGAGGAGGCCCGCCAAGTAGCTGAGAAGATTGTAAGTATAGTTTGAATTGTAATTGTCATTTTAAGATTGTCACCGAATTGTAATGTGACCTGATATTTTATATGTGATAGGATGCTTGGACGAGCAAGTAACCCAAGGAACCTTATTTCCTAGAGGACGCGATGATATCTTAGCTGCTGCCATCGGTAAACCAGACCACCCGGGCCGTGTCATTGGTGTTGGATGGGGCGTCGGCATTCGCCAATAACATGGTTCATCTTCACACCAATGCCACAGGGATGTTGATGCAGATAGAGCACGGCTAAAACAGGAGATTGCAGCTGAGCTTAGACAGGAGATGGCCGAGCAGTTTGCCCAGCAGATGGCAATATTGACTTCTATGTCCCAGCAGATGACAGTCGGTGTCCAACCCTCTGTCCAACCCTCTATCCATGTGAGTACTAAGGGCTCATGTGATCCTCCTCATCAGCCTGAAAATGATGATGGTGGTGATGATAATGATGATGATGATGACGACGACCCTGATAGGTGTGAGCTGTATGTTGATGATCATCATGATCCCCGCTTAGTGGCATTGGGGAGGGCTCATAATAACTTAGGTAATACCATACACCATCGTTTATTACCGGATGATCAGCTGAGGGTCGTTGTTGAGATTATTCAAGATGCTGATGCTCGAGTCCCTGTGCCCACTGAGGAGGTTCAAACAGTGGGTCAGGCCCCCGGTAACTTCATCCTCTGGCCAAGAAGATTGGTCAGCTTTCTTGTTGCATCTGAGGTATTCAGTTAGTTGTGTTTATCTATATTCATAGTTGAAATTATTTATTATTGTTTAAAGATAATGCTTTATTTTTATTCGTTATAGGATGTTGGAAATGATCATATTCTGCCTAAAAGGTCGGATCCAGGAAGACCAGAGATGTCTGCTCCAGCCAAGGTATTCATTTGACCATTTAATTAATTACCAATGAAATAACTTAATTATCTGTGATTACTAATATATATCTTTGTTGTTTAGGGGATCGACAAAGGGGCACCTGGTGATGTTTTTAAACTTCTGGCTATACAGGTTGTCACCATGGAGAATGACGCAGCTTTGGTTAGGTTGGAACATGATGCCAGTCCAGGTGATGAACTGTATATCCCAAAGAAGGAACTTATGGAGATTGTACTCAATAAAGAAATGTCTAGTTCTGCACACCTATCGTTATGGTGCATGTAAGTACATTTTATTTATAAGCTAAGTAATTAATTTTTAAATACTATGATAATTAACATGTTTTTTCAAAATATTAGGTATCCGCATCGTATGTTAGTTGATCAAGGTAACCTTGCCCTTTATGGGTTCATTGACCCCATGTTCATTCAGGGTAATGTTCTACTAGCATCAGAAGACCGGGTTACCACTATACGTGATATACTTGCCCGAGACGATCATCAATTCTACCTTGCGCCTTATCTCAATAAGTAAGTACCGGTTATTTAATTATAACTATATATGACTTAGTCGCTAACTGTTCCGCAAATACAGCCAGCATTGGCAACTGTTGATCTTGTACCCTAGGATGAACGTCGTGGTCTTCTTCTGCTCAATTGGAAATAAGCCGGCGAATGAACTGAAGACGATCATCGAAACGTAAGCATTAAAATACTTTATAATCAGTAATGCAGTTGTTTTAATTATCTGAAATCTATTAGATATACTTTAATTAATGTTTATTTTGTCATGAAAGTTCTATTAATGCAAACCACATGTTGCGTGGTGAAAGGCGTCGGGCCATCAGATGGATTATTCCTAGTGTAAGATATTTATTAGTTCAAATGCATCAAATGCAGTGGGTATAATTATTGATTTTTATTTAATTCCTCATATTCTAATTGGGTTTCATTTGTACGTAGTCACGTATACAACGTGGATCATGGGAATGTGGATACTAAGTGATGCAGTGGATGTTGGAAATTATCTCCTCCAGGATCACTGAAAGATGGCACGAGGTAAATGTTAATTGATAACAATTAGATGTAACAGTTATAGATTCGTTATATGTTTTATGTTAGTTTATTAATTACTTAAAAGATATAATCTTTTTTCCAATTAAACTTGCAGATATTCAACAATCCAACTCCATTATCTGATTCCGACATCAACAACATAAGGAGGCGTTGAGCAACTTTCTTTCTTGAAGTGTACCAACCATAGTTTGTATATATATATGTAGTTAGTTTAAAAACTTATCATGTACTAGCTATATTGTACTTATGACTGATCATATGTATTTTGATATGAAATCTTTAATATATCATGTAGTTTTTTGGTTTCTAATTATCTTTGTTGTCTGAATGTAATTGAACGTACATATGTATTGTTCGTAATAAATTCAGTATATATTAATTGTGTTTTTGTTGTACAAAAGTGATTGTTGAGAATATTTAGAGTATGTTATTCTGGTATTGATCTGCATTATTACTGAAACATGGGAAAGGAATGATAGAAATGTAAATAACAGCTTCAAAAAAAAATTAGACTTTACACATCGGTTTTAAAAAAACCGATGTGGAAAGTGAAATTTCCACATCGGTTTTACAGAAAACCGATGTGTAAATTGAAATTTTCACATCGGTTTTATTAAAACCGATGTGTAAAGTCTAATTTCCACATTGGTTTTCAATAAAACCGATGTGGAAAGTGATATTTCCAACAGTTTACCAATTGACAAATGAACTTTCCACATCGGTTTATTTAAAAACCGCTGTTAAAAATGTACTTTAAACATCGGTTTTAAAACCGATGTGAAAAGTGGCAATAAACCACATCGGTCTTTTCAACATCAGTTTGAAAATCGATGTGAAAAGCCAAAAATAACCGATGTGGAATCCATTTTCTGCACCAGTGTTTTGAGACCATAAGGCACCCATGAAGGTTATTCTTACCGCTCTCCAAACCCATCTTATATCCATCTTCAGAAGTTTTAATGGAGATTGAGTCTCCAATGATGGTAGGCCGAGGTAACTAGCTCAAAGGGATATCAAACGAGTTGTTTAACGCTTGAGCAAAAGAACGACGCTGCACTGACGGGGGAGGAGCGGGGGAGGAAGAAGGAGAGAAGGGATCTAAGAATTTCCATGGGCAGAGATTAGCCAAGGAACCTTCACCTCAGTCGAAACTCATATCTCAAATCTTGGAGCTCTCTTGAAATTTTCCCGTTCAAATCTTGGAGCTCTCTTGATGACGTCAAACAAGAGAAGAATGAATCTTTATCCGACTATGTAGATCGATTTACAGCGGAGATCAAACTTGATTCTTTGTCACCTTCAATGATAATAGGTATTGAATAGACGGAATCAAATCTTACATGATAGAAATTGAAGCAAAATCTCCTCCACCCTCACAATTAGGGTTTCGGCCTCATCAAGAAAAATGGGAAGGAAATTTTATTTTTACTCCTGCTCATGAATGATGATACTAGGGATCATGATTAGTTCAAAGCAACTGGAATCAAATGAGAAAGATTTTTCTATGATTTTTTAGGAATTTTCAAAGTTCTAGATCTAAGAATGCAAACTTGATGATCATGGCAAAAACAAGTGAAATAAATGAAGATTTAAGACAAGAATGATAAAGAGTTAAGAGATTACCTCTTGAATGATGAAGAAAAGTAAGTGATTGATCCATGTTTCAAGCCAAATCAATGAAGTGTTTTGTATGTTGTCTTAAAAATTAACTTAGGGAAGGTGAAGTAAGAACCATAAAAATTGTTAAGTGTTGGGTTTATATAGGGGTTGGGGTCGTGGGTTTCAAGGGTAATTAGGGTTAGAATTAGTTCATTTAGGGACAATGTAGTAATTTTTACTTAGGGCAAAATTGTGGTTTAATTAGGACTTAAGGATAATTAGGTAATTTAACCCTAATGTAATCATCACATGGTGAGTCACAACATGACTCACCATGGTGACTCCCCCCTTTGAGTCATCATATATGACTCATAGTTCTCAGCCATTAGCGGGTCCTGGAAAATCCCGTTTTCAGTTCCGTCGTTCCCCCGATTTAATATATCGCCCGAATAGTATATATTATTTCACTTTTAAGTGAAAAAGTTTCAAAAAAACTAAAGTCGTTGGAAAATGATATAAAACCTAACCATTTCTTTCACGAGTCAAAATTAAGTTTTCTGATAAGTAAACTTTTACTGTCAGTGAAAACACAGACCAGGTTTCGTCTGAATTTTCAAATAAAATTTTAACCGTAACTCTCTACAATAGAATAGGATACAAATATGATTTTCGTTTATCCAAAATCATTTTGTAAGTCTCGGATAAAAATATAAACATTTATATATTTATATATCGATATTAGAAAGCAGTGAAAAATCGGGGTGTTAAATTACTACCCCACTAAAAAAAAAATTCGCCCTCGAAATTACGCACCTGGAAAAAGATCAGGATATTGTAATCTCGTCTTGTCCTCAGCTTCCCATGTTGCCTCTCCGGTTATCTCATCCCAAATAACCTTGACCAAGGAAATTTGTTTACCCCTGAGCTGCTTAATCATCTTATCTTCGATTCGTACATGTGAAGTCTCATAAGACAAGTTTTCTTTTAATTATACTACATTGGGTTCGATTACATGCGATGGATCAGAAATATACTTCCTCAGTTGTGAAACTTAGAAAACATCATGGATATTGGAAAGAAAAGGTGGTAAAGCAATTTGGTAGGCTACTGGACCAATACGACGAAGAATTTGGTAAGGTCCAATGAATTTAGGAGTGAGTTTTTTGGACTTTATAACTCTACCTACCCCATTCGTAGGTGTGACTCTCATAAATACATGTTCACCTTCTTGAAACTCGAGAGGTCGTCTTCTTCGATTAGAGTAACTTTTCTACCTACTTTGTGATGTCTTCATCTTATCACGGATTTGTTTAACCTTTTCCGTTGTTTGTTGTACAATTTCAGGACCTAAAATCGTGTTTTCTCCATCTTGATACCAACACAAAGGTATTTGGCATTTTCTCCCATACAAAGCCTCATAGGGTGCCATCCCTATACTCGAATGAAAGCTATTGTTGTATGTAAACTCGATAAGCGGCAAAAGATCATCCCAACTTCCACGATTATCTATGACACGTTCTCTCAGCAAGTCTTCTAACGACTGAGTCGTTCTTTCTGTTTGTCCATCTGTTTGTGGATGATATGCTGAACTTAAACGAAACTTGGTTCCTAAGGCTTGATGTAGACTTCCCCAAAAACGTGAAGTGAACTTCGGATCTCTATCTGAAACAATGCTCGAAGGCACTCCATGAAGTCTAATCACTTCTTTTATATACACCTCGGTTAACTTTTCCACAGTATAATTAATCTTAACAGGTAAGAAATATGCTGATTTCGTTAACCTGTCAACAATCACCCAAATTGAATCGAAACCTTTGGAAGTTCGTGGTAAACTTACTACGAAATCCATTGATATGCTATCCCACTTTCATTCAGGTACATCCAGCGATGTAAGCATTCCTCCGGATCTTTGATGTTCTACCTTTGCTTTCTAACAAGTCAGACATGATGCTACATTTTCCACGACTTGCTTTTTCATACCTGGCCACCAAAATCTTTGTTTTAGATCCTAATAAATCTTAGTTGATCCCGGATGAATACTTAACTTACACAGACTCGTCCGTTGCACCGTAATATCCGGCTAATCCAACGAAATTTCGAATATCCGTCACCGTCTTTGCTCTTTCCCAAGAAAGTACTACTTCTACCCTTTTAGTATCGACATCAATTCCTTCCTTGGCAATCAGATGTCCTAAGAATTTAACTTCTTCGAGCCAAAACTCACACTTAGACAGTTTTGCATACAATACCTTGTCACGTAAAATCTGCAAAACTTGTTGTAGATGTTCCTCATGTTCCTCATAACACTTAGAGTAAATGAGAATATCATCGATGAACACGACAATGAACTTATCAAGAAACGGACAAAAAGTTCGATTCATGTAGTCCATGAAGACCGCAGGTGTATTCGTTACTCCAAACGACATTACGAGATATTCATAATGTCCATAACGAGTTCGAAATGCAGTCATTGGTATATATTCAGTCTATACTCTAATTTGATGATAGCTCGTCCTCAAGTCAATCTTTGAGAAGATAACCGCTCCTCGCAGTTGATCCATCAAATCATCTATGCGTGGTAAAGGGTACTTATTCTTGATCGTCACTTTGTTGAGTTGTCTAAAATCCACGCAGAGTCTCAAACCTCCATCCTTATTCCACACTAAAAGAACTTGTGCTCCCCACAGAGAAACACTTGGTCTAATAAATTGTTTCGGCAAAAGGTCATCCAGTTGGGCTTTCAGTTCAGCAAGCTCTATAGGTGCCATCCGATACCAAGTGATAGATATCGGACCCGTTCTCGTAATTAAATCGATGGAAAATTCAATATCTCATACTGGTGGAAATCCTGGAACATCATTTGGAAACATATCCAGAAATTACCTCACAACAAGCATCATACTCAAATCGATCTCCCCCTCAACTTCTAAGTTGGATAAAAGCAAGTATTCCTGATCTCTTTCTTTCGAAAAAGTTCTTACTTGGTTGATAGATAAAAATTCATAAATCTCAGGATTAGGAAAAGCTAAGGTTTTACGAGCACAATCTAAAAGAATATGATTGGAAGATAACCAATCCATGCCTAAAATTACATCTAACTGTATTAGAGGCAAATAGATCAGATCAACAAGGAAATGTCTATTCTGAATAACAATAGGACAGTTTAAACATAAAGAATTTATGATAACTGGTTTAGAAGTAGGGGTTGAAACAATTAAGTCATATGATAATGAAGAAACAGGTAATTCCAAAAGTTTCACACAATCAATCGAAATGAACAAATGTGCTGCACCCGAATCGAACAGTACAGTTAAAAGATTACCCGTTATGTCGCAACTACCTTGTATGAGATCCTCAGAGTTTGAAGCTTCAGTACCACTCATAGTGTAAACTCTCCCCTTAGTCGTCGGTTTATTGCTTCTTATGTTATTGACAACTGATCCACGCTTTGGTGCATTAAAATACTTTGCTAAATGTCCCATTCGATCACAATTGAAACATTTCATTCCTCTTACTGGGCAAGTGTCAGCCATATGATTTGGGTCTCCACACTTGAAACATCTCCTGCCTTGACCTTGGCTTTGGTTCCTTTGGCCTCCATTACCTGCTATAAAAGCAACTGGACGATATGATTGCTGGTTCTGGTTATTTCCTGGTGGTCGGAAATAGGGTTTATTCTGATCTTGTTTCCCTTTCTGATTCTGGTATTGATTCTGAAACTGGTTCTTGAACTGAGAGGGTCCTCCAACACTCCCTCTATTGTCTCTTCCTTTCCTCATCTGCTCTACCTTTCGACACATCTCGACTAGAGCTTGAAAGTTTCTAATTTACAGTGGTAGTACCGATTCTTTAATCTCAAATCTTAATCCTGCTTCAAACCTCTCACATTTCTAGCTTTCATTAGGTTGCACTCGAAAGAAACAAATCTTTGGCGAGTGATTCGAACTTCGCCGCATACTCCCTGACAGATAGATCTCTTTGGTATAACCGCATAAATTCTTGTTCCTTATCAATCCTAGTACTCTCTGGGAAATACTTGTCTAGAAATACATTTCTGAACACATACCAAGTAATTTCCTGATGATCAGCCTCCAGAAGTTGTCCAATACCTTTCCACCAATACTCTGCATCTCCTACCAATATGAAAGTAGCATATGAAACCTTAACTCCTTCTGGGGTCAGAATGAGTTCAAAGATTTTCTCCAATTCTTGTATCCACAAGTCAGCTTTCTCGGGTTCAGTATCCCCATGAAACTGTGAAGGATTCTGGCGTCGAAATGTAGTCAGACCTCTGTCTGCTTGCTGGTTATGAGCAGTCATAGTAGCTGTCTGTAAAGCAATAGCAGCTGCAACGTTCTTCATTGCTTGTGCGGTATAATCCACTCCACATTCATAGTTCTCATCAACATTAACACGTCCACCAATGGGACCACCTTTACAGCCACGACCACGTCCGCGTCCACGTCCACGTCCACCTTCTGGTTCCATAACTGACCTACAAGACAAAATCAGTTACATGGCAACCAGAAAATGAAACATAAACTTACCATTTACCATACATTACTTCTAAGGAGTAATTCAAACATGTCTTAATCAGAGAACACACAACATCAACACAACAGACCTATTTCCCATAGATTCCTGAAAGACACAACCAGCTCTGATACCACTAATGTAACACCAACCCTTAGCGCTACATTTCAGACTTATTGCGGAAAATGAAAACTTTACAAATTGATTTATTGGTTACTTTCGGATAATAAATTACTAAGCATTTCACTTATTTCAGAAAATGGTGGTCAAATTTTTTTTCTTCTTCTTTACTTATTCATACAAATAACATAACCAAACGTGTGTGTGTGTGTGTGTGTGTGTGTGTGTGTGTGTGTGTGTGTGTGTGTGTGTGTATGCATCGGAAACTTTATACTTACTACCATATCATTAGATTTTCACAGGGCCTTTATAAGGATAGGCCATTCTCAAGATAAACAAACTAAAGAAATAAAACATATCTAAGCACGTAGCGACCGTCTGGAACCACATCTCAAAAACTCAATGGCTCTCAGTAGCTAGAATAACAGACTATCAAGATCACTACCCCAAAAATTAAATCAACTCCTACAACTGGTCTATACTAATGATATCCATTGGGGAGACCGTGGAAGTCATCCCCACCCGCACTAGAAGTATCCGGTCAACATGCCATAGCTCCATCCATACCTTCAGGGGCAACATCGTCAGGCATAGGGGGATACTCGGGCTCCATCTCCACGTCCTCCTCTGGATCCTCCTCCATCTCCTCGTCTACCTCTGGAATAGGTACGACGGGTGCTGGAGGTGCCACAGGTGCTGCCTCTGGTACATGATCAACTAGTGGAGGATGAAACTCTAACTCCCACTGATCCACCAAGTACTGTAGAATAAGCCAAATTGGGGGTAGTGAAACCTCGATGGTCTCAAAGGTATGGGTATGTCTCTGTGGTCCTCCTGTAAGCGTACCTACTATACTACAAACGGGGCCGGTATAAGTGGCGCTGTGAGCCCCATGGTTTATCACCTAAGCACCACTTTTCTCAGCATCCTCAAATGTCAGGGACCGAGTCCTCGAATATGCCATATGTGGCTCCGGATCCATCTATACTCAAATATATGTATATATACCACACAGGAGAGAAACACAAAAGGAAACGCGCAAGGGTGAGATACCGATATATGGATTTAAACATGATAACTACATTCACGACACCAAATAAATAACATATACACAGATATCTACATCATATTAAAGTTTCAACATAAACATAATAGTTTATCACAGGATTTCATATCCAACAGTCATCGTCATTTAAAAATAATGTATGACACTTCAACAATCAACACCTAAAATTTTGTACTTAATCTCCGGTGATCCCAACTTCATTTCAATGAGCTGATCAAGCTCGATTGCCAAATAAGGCACAACGTGTTTCCATAGCACACTGTCCAACACAAGGCACAGTGATCAACGTATATGGGATCCATTGTCTATCACGGCACAATGTTACAACATTACATGACACCTTGTCCCACAAGGCACCACGTCAAAACAACTTGAGGCACGTCTGCCAAAATAATGCATGTAAACCATTTTGTTCTCGACATTTTTCTTTTTGATCAATCCTTCCTTGTCGAAGCTCAATGACTCACGGCCATCTTGACTTTTAAACATTTAAGTTTGTCTTTCAATTTCAACAATAGAACATGAAAGTCTGAATGTGCAAATCACGAAGTTCTAGATCGATGCACCAGTCTTAGATTCGTAGATTATAATGCACAAAAATCAACATGACTTTTATAGGACACACAGTCCAAAACTTCAACTTTAGGACACACAATCCACAACTTCATCTTTAGGACACACAGTTCACACCACAGAACTCTAGAATCTCGATGTCTCGGCTACTAGGTTCTTTAAAATTATTTTCATTCGGTGAAACACAAATCCAAAACAAAATCTCCGTAACTTATCCAAGTTGTCAGAAATAACACCGTTGAATAAAACTCATTTACAAAAAATCCTTTTCGTTAGAAACTCATTTATAAAATCGTCAAATCACCAAAAATTCATTTTCCTCTGAAAATCTTTTTCCGAAACTTTAGTTCTTGAAGATTAAGTCATTTGAGACTATCTTTCTATCCAAATAAATACTGCTGTTTTAAAAATGTTTTCCGTAAACATTTTCAGAATTAACCGTCGTATACCATTTTAAAAATGTTTTAAGTCAAAATTTGACTTTTTCCCTTAAAATAATTTTATCAACATAATATTTCAGTTGTTTCTGAAAAGTAACTTTTTATAATAACTTTTTACTTTATTTTAGAATTCCTTTAATAATAGTTAACGTTACGAAAAAAAATTCACGATTACATCCTCACTATTACTCACAGATCACTTTTATGTCGATAAATCATTAAATAACCTTATTTTCAACTATTCCTCAATTTTACACCTACTTAATTTTTAAATATTCCCAATAAAGCTTTTTGAAGCTTTTATCTCAATAGTTAATTTAGCACTGACCATTGTCAGACTTTTCAATCAACAATCAATAACAGTAAAATTTCCACATCACAGTCATAGCAATTAATATAGTGATAGCATGCCTCAAAGTTATAAAACATATCACACAGATAAATTATTAAAAGCAGATTATTAAAACAGAGAAATAAAGTGAAACAAAACAACTAAGTAAAATAAACTAAAAACAACCACAACAACTAAATTAAATTATACAGACCACTCACAGATAGCATATAGCTATCGGAAAAATCCCTCGGGTAAACTCCCCTTACCTTTTTGAAGTTTCTTAGATTATTCTTTTTCTCAAACACAGTTTTCCATCAACTTCTGATTTCCACAATATAACCCGACCACTTATCCTTCAACAACCACAACAAAATTAATCAACATCAAACAATTACAACACCTAAATTCTATGGCTATGGTTCGACCATGACTAGCGAAATTGGCTAGAAATTTCTACAATTCACATGTTCTTGGATTTGTGATCCTTAAACAATAGAGTTTACAAAATCAATGATCTTGACTTGAAATTAAAACAAAACCCTCTAACACCAAAGTTAGGGTTTTTCGGCCTTGAGTCATAAAATAGGCTAGAGATTTTTTTAAAAATTTGCAAGCTTCTAGATTCAATGATAATAGGTATTAAATAGATGGAATCAAATGTTACATGATAGAAATTGAAGCAAAATCTCCTCCACCCTCACAATTATGGTTTCAGCCTCATCGAGAAAAATGGGAAGGAAATTTTATTTTTACACATGCTCATGAATGATGATACTAGGGAACATTATTAGTTCATAACAATTGGAATCATATGAAAAGGATTTTTCTATGATTTTCCAGGAATTTTCAAAGTTCTAGATCTAAGAACGAAAACTTGATGATCATAGCAAAAACAAGTGAAATAAATGAAGATTTAAGACAAGAATGATAAAGAGTTAAGAGATTACCTCTTGAATGATGAAGAAAAGTAAGTGATTGATCCAAGTTTCAAGCCAAATCAATGAAGTTTTTTGTATGTTGTCTTAAGAATGAACTTAGGGAAGATGAAGTAAGAACCATAAAAATTGTTAAGTGTTGGGTTTATATAAGGGTTGGGGCCGTGGGTTTCAAGGATAATTAGGGTTAGAATTAGTTCATTTAGGGACAATGTAGTAATTTTTACTTAGGGCAAAATTGTGGTTTAATTAGGACTTAAGGATAATTAGGTAATTTAACCCTAATGTAATCATCACATGGTGAGTCACACCATGACTCACCATGGTGACTCCCCCCTTTGAGTCATCATATATGACTCATAGGTCTCAGCCATTAGCGGGTCTCGAAAAATCCCGTTTTTACTCCGTTGTTCACCCGATTTAATATATCACCCGAATAGTATATATTATTTCACTTTTAAGTGAATAATTTCAAAAAAACTACAGTCTTTGGAAAAACGATATAAACCCTAACCATTTCGTTCACGAGTCAAAATTAGGTTTTCTGATCACTAAACTTTTACTGTCAGTGAAAACACAGACCAGGTTTCATCTGAATTTTCAACTAAAATTTTAACCGTAACTCTCAACAATTGAATAGGATACAAATATGATTTTTGTTTATCCAAAATCATTTTCTAAGTCTCGGATAAAAATATAAACATTTATATATTTATATACCGATATTAGAAAGCAGTGAAAAATTGGGGTGTTACAGGCCACCCCTGGTGAGTCATGGAGCCATTTTAGAATAGCCAACTTGGTGTCCATATCAGCCCCAACAACCAATTTCCCTTTTCTCCTCAATTCACCCCAATTCCAAGAATACTTTGGATGTTTTGTAGGTTCCTGTTGAAATTCCTATAACATTTGTTGTATGTCCAAATCAGTGGTCCAACTATGCTTAATTTGCTCCAAGAGATCAATGCTTGCATTATTAAGCATAATTGGAAGCAACTCAACACCTTCTTTTCGAGAAAGAGCATCTGCTGCTACATTTGTCACACCCTCCTTATAGTGAACTAGATCTTGTACCCGTGCATTACACAAGTGCAATATGTTTTTATAGTCTTTTTTTTTAATTTTTTTTTATAAAAAATGGAGAAATTCACTAATTAAAAGTTAAGGGTGTTATGGTTTGGTGTACATGTATATATAATAAAAAAACATTAATATTCATTCATATAAGTGAATGGTGTCATAGTAATATTCAACATCAAGCTCCTTTGTTTTTTTTTTCTTATAAGCAAATAATATATTGAAAAGAGTACAAGGGTACTCAGACCCATATAGAAAGTATCAATAAAGGAGTTACATGAGAGGGAGAACTAAAGTTATTTTTTCAACCTACAGCATAAAACTAATCAGCTATAAGGTTGAAAGATATTTATTTTCCACCCCCCATACAAAAATCAAGCTCAACACCCACTTGTCCAATAAAATACCCGCTAGATGACAAGCATATCGTTATAACCTGTACCAAAATGCAGAAAACAGCTACAGCAAATTTCATTTGTGCAACAATCTAATCTAATGTGTACCCAATAAACATAAACCAGCACATCCCATTTTCCCAAGTAAGCAAGTCGCAGATTGTTGGAGACCTTTATTGAGACACATGATATATTTAATAATCTGTTATGTTGTAATTAAAAAGTTAGTTAGATTTCTGTTAAAGAAGTTAGTTAAGATTTCTGTTAAAGAGCAGTTAGTTAGTTAGATGTTATAAGTAGCTAGTAGCTGATATTTTTTATTAATCTTTGATTTCATTTTGTAATCATTTTTTTAAGTTTTCATTCAGTTGATCAATGGCAAGAATGCATAATGCATTTCTTTATCTTCTTCTTCCCTGTTTCTCATCTTTTGATTCTGCTGCCATGAAGTTCAACATGGTATTAGAGCTCAATTAATTGGAGCTCTGCTGCACCTCTGATTCTTCTGTTCTTTTTTTCGTTTCACATAGCTCCTTGTTTCTTTGTCCTCTTTTCTTCTCCCTCGATTAATTGTTCTTGACTGTAATGGTGAACCTTGAGGTTAACAATCCTTATGAGAATCCCTATTTTCTCCATGCAAGTGATAGTGCTGGAGCTATTCTGGTTTCCACACAATTGACAAAGAACAATTATCATGAGTGGTCAATGGCGATGTCCTTGGCATTGAGATCAAAGAACAAGATGCGATTTGTTGATGGAATGATTCTGAAACCTGAATTGAATGATCCACTGTATGGAGCTTGGGATAGGTGCAACATCACGATTCTTTCTTGGATCAGGAATGCTCTAGATCCTTCGATTGCAAGGAGTGTTCAATGGATGAACATAGCACATGCGGTTTGGTGTGATCTCAAGAAAAGGTTTTATCAAGGTGATGTCTTCAGAATTGCAGATCTGCAAGAGCAAGTCTATGCTCTCAAACAAGGTGATCTTTTAATCACAGACTTTTACACTGAATTGATGATTTTGTGGCAAGAATTGGAAAATTTTAGACCAATTCCACCGTGTTTGTTTCAAGTTGCATGCAATTGTCACCTAATCCCAACTATTCAAGGCTATAGAGACAATGATTATGTGATACGATTCTTGAAGGGGCTCAATGAACAGAGTATGTTCTTTGTAAGGTCCCAAATAATGTTGATGCAGCCTCTTCCTCTCATAGATCAAGCTTTTTCTTTGTTGATTCAGCAAGAAAGGCAGATGAATTGTGTTCTTGATGAACCTAGGGTTATTTCTAATGTTGTGGATATGCGATACAAAGGAAAGGATAAAGGTGGTTACAAAAACAAAAATGGCAGAGATAGAAGAGTTTGTTCTCACTTCAATAGAACTAGCCACACCATTGATACATGCTACAAAAAGCATGGATTTCCCCCCAATTACAAAAAGGGAAAGATTAATTGTGCAGTGGAGGATAGTGATAGTGATAGTGATGATGGTTCATTGAGTATAGTCTCTGAGAGGTCACATGCTAGATCATATAGAGAAGATAAAGCACCAACGCCTATGGGATTTACCCCTGAACAGCACAAAGCACTTTTGTCTATGCTGGAACATGATGACAAGTCCAAAACAGTGAATCAGTTAACCACAATGCCTACTTCCTCCAATCATCGTGCATCAGGTATAATATGTTGGGAATTTGTGTATATAAAAAAAATAATAACGCAACGGAAAAATTCCCATCGAAGGATCCTTGCAAATGGTCATGATTCATGGTTAGAAGATTTACCTCTTGAAGCGATGACAGTGAATTAAAATCGTCTATCACGAACACCGCACGAACGATGTCTCTAAGGTATCTACACGAGCAGATTCCGTGAACGTCCAACGTCACGAACCCGAAGCATCTCTGTCTCACAGTGCTAGCTTCGAAAACCGAGAACTACTGCTCACTATCACTCTCTATGTGCGGCTAGGGTAAAACAAAACCGTATGTGCACAATAGCTTAAGTGGTCTACTTATAGCAGCACCTCCTTAAGTGAGTTAGTGAGCAGCATTTGACCTAAGCCCCATGTACTATGCACTAGGCCCAATATAAAAGTCTAACTCTCCTTTTAATGCTTCTTTTAATCCGCTCTTATGTGTGTGACCCTATAGGTTCCCAAAACGTTAGTAGTAATATTAAATCCCATTTAATATTACAAACAGTGAGCGGTATCTAGCAATACATCACTGCTACCTAAGTAGTGAGAAAGTCAGTGATTTGACGAAACCTTTCTGTGACAAATATTCATGTGCATTATTATCCCTTTGTCCATACATCTATATTGAACACAAGACATGGAATGTGTCACCCTTGTATGGTTCAATATCATGTTCCCTGATACCCGAGTAGACTTAACAACAAATGAGGTCAATATCTCATATTGACTCATTTCAGCACGGCCATGCATTTTACAGTCTCACTCTATCAGGGGGCCCACAGATATTACTCCTGTTATGTAGGAGGGATAAATTCCATCTAGGTCACTCACATCCCTCTGCATGGCTCGTGGTATGCCCAATGTCTGTCTTTATAATCATCCTATTACAAATGACGTTTGACGATATTAAAGCACACGACTCCTCATGTAGGGATCGTAGTGATTTCAGGTCGAAGGATTGCATACACCATTGTCACTATGAGAACTACTTATGACACTCACACAACGCTCCATGTAGTGTTCTCATGGTGGGTCAATCCAGTACATCATTACTCTAATGTGTACCTATGTGGCGACTCGATATCTCATATCCATGACCCGTGAGATATGGTCATCAGTCTGCACACATAATAGTTTGAATGTATTATTATTGTCCTTATTAATAAAATACTTGACTACGGATATTCAAGAATAGGATTTCATTGTTCAATAGTGTCTCACGATCAAGTCATATACTTGATATTCTATTAAACTGAAATTTCTATTCTAAGGACTTTATTATGTTTAAACAAGTAACACAATAAACTGGAATGTCTCATATCATATATGTATAATAGCAAGATACAAATGTAAGTCTAAGAAATACACTGGCCTCTAGGGTTTACACCAACATAATATGCACTGTTTCTAGTGATGTCAAGTATTCTAGTTGGATCCTTGAAACAGGTGCCACAGATCACATCCGTCACACCTTGTCTCAATTTCAATTTTATAGGAGAATCAGACCTGTAATGGTCAAATTGCCAAATGGTACCAAAATCTTAACTCAGTTTGTTGGAACCATTTTCTTTTCTGAAAGTCTATTCTTAAGTGATGTACTCTACATACCTTCCTTTAGTTTCAACTTGATCTCTGTGTCAAAGCTTGTTAGTTCATTGAATTGCAAACTCATTTTCACTCGGTCTGCATGCCTAATGCAGGATGCCATCTCATCGAAGATGATTGGTGCAGCTGAGCCCAAGGGAGGACTATATGTTCTATCCACTCATAGAGTTGCTTTATCTCATAAAGATGTTATTGTTCCTGTTGTTCCTTTGCTTAACAATGTTGTCAATAATGTTCACTCTTCTAACTCAAGTGTATGGCATACTAGACTAGGCCATTTATCATATAATAAAATGTCAATTTTACACAAATCTTATTCTTTCATTACAGCCATTAGTCCTCATAAACCGTACGATGTGTGTCATTTCTCTAGGCAAAAGAGATTACCCTTTCCTGATAGTCTTTCAAAGACTGATAACTGTTTTGACTTGGTACACATGGATGTATGGGGACCCTTTGCTTGGCCATCTATATATGGTCACAGGTATTTTCTAACAGTTGTTGATGACAGGTCTAGGCATACCTGGATCTATTTCATGAAACATAAATCAGAGACTGGAAACTTAATAAAGTCCTTTATTGCTATGACTCATAATCAATTTGAAGCCAAGATTAAAGCAATTAGGACCGACAATGGAACTGAATTTGTCAACAAAAATCTGCAGGAGTTTCTTGCAGCAAATGGCATTGTGTACCAATGTTCTTGTGTGGAAACACCCAAGCAAAATGGCATTGCTGAGAGAAAGCATCAACACATACTTGCAATGACATGGGCACTTATGTTTCAAGCAGGACTCCCCAAAACTTTTTGGAACTATGCTATTGCACATGGAGTTTTCTTGATCAACAGAATTCCTTCAAGTTTTCTCAACAATGTATCACCTTATGAAGTCTTGTATGGGAAGCTTCCTGCCTTATCACATCTAAGGTCTTTTGGATGCCTCAGTTATGCAAGCACAATCGGTGCAAACAGAAAGAAGCTGGACAACAGGGCCAGAAAATGTGTTTTTCTGGGCTATAGAACTGGAATCAAAGGATGCTTGCTTTATGACCTGAAAACAAGGGAGATATTCATCTCCAGAAATGTGCAGTTCTGTGAGTCTAACTATCCTTTTATCAGCTGTGTTACACCCTCACATGTTCCTCAGTCACCTCCTATCTTGCCCTCATTTACTCAGCTAAGCCTGTTTGATTTAGAACCTACACCACAAATGCCTAACCACACTCCTGAGCCTAACCACATTACTGAACCTCAACCTCAATCTCCAAATCAACAACCTCAACCTCAACCTGAGCCTCATATTCAACCTCTGTTTGAACCAGAAATTGTTGATCAACCAAACCAAATTCACCCTACTAGAGTTTCCACTAGAAATAGAAGAAGTCCATCTTACCTCAATGATTACCATTGCAGCCATGCCACCAAAACTACACCACCTAACACTAACAGCAAATACCCCATATCCAATTTCCTATCCTATCATCACATGTTAGATCAATACATACAATATTCACTTGCTTTGTCTGCTATTACTGAGCCTAAGAATTTTCAAGAAGCCATGAAACATGCACATTGGCAAGATGCTATTAACTCAGAACTGACTACACTTGAGAAGAACCACACATGGACATTGACCAAATTGCCACCTGGAAAAGGTACTATAGGCTGAAAGTGGGTTTTTAAAACAAAACAAAAAGCAGATGGCACCATAGAGAGGCACAAGGCTCGTTTGGTTGCAAAGGGCTATACACAAACTGTGGGGATTGATTATCTAGAAACTTTCAGTCCAGTGGTCAAAATGACTACTGTCAGAATTCTTCTCTCATTAGCAGCTGCAAACAAGTGGCATCTTGAACAGGTTGATGTCAACACAGCTTTCCTCCATGGAGATTTACATGAGGAGGTATTCATGGAGCTGCCACAAGGACTCCAAGTCCACGATTCATCTCTTGTATGCAAGCTGGATAAGTCCTTATATGGCTTAAAACAAGCAAGCAGGCAGTGGAATGCCAAACTCACTGAATCCCTCATTATTCGTGGTTACTTCCAGTCCAAATCTGATTATAGCTTATTTACTAAGAGAAGTTCCTCGGGTTTCACAGCCATCCTGGTGTATGTTGATGATCTTGTGGTGGCTGGTGATGAAATTTCAGAAATTACTCAGGTTAAACAATACTTAGATGACAGATTCAGCATCAAAGATTTGGGGAAGTTGAAGTTTTTTCTTGGATTTGAGGTTGCTAGATCCAATAAAGGAATCATTGTTAATCAAAGAAAATATGCTCTAGACTTACTCAATGATTCAGGATTACTTGGTGCCAAACCAAGTAGCACACCTATGGATAGTACTCTTAAGCTACAGAAAGGCTCAGGAGATCCTTTGCCCAATGTCACAGTCTATAGGAGATTGGTTGGTAAGCTCTTATATCTCACACATACAAGGCCTGATATATGTTTTTCTATAAGTCAGTTAATTCAATTCCTAGATTGTCCTACATCACTACACTATCAGGCTGCCTTGAGAGTGCTTCGATACATCAAAGGTTCTCCTGCTGAAGGCTTGTTTTTCTCTGTTGACAATGATTGCTCACTAAAAGGATTTAGTGACTCGGACTGGGGTGCGTGCTTAGACACTCGGAGATCAATCACAGGGTACTGTTTTTTTCTTGGATCCTCCCTAATATCCTGAAAAAGTAAAAAGCAACCTACAGTTTCAAGGTCCTCTTCTGAGGCCGAATACAGGCACTGGCTCAAGCTACTTGTGAAGCCCAATGGTTGCTCTACTTGTTGAATGACTTACAATTCCCACATTATGCCCCAGTGATCATTTATTGTGACAATCAAGCTGCAAGACACATTACCCTCAATCCAGTGTTCCACGAAAGAACCAAACATATAGAGATGGATGGCCATCTAGTAAGAGGTAAAATTCAAGAAGGACTTCTGCACTTGCTGACTATTCAATCACAGCAGCAGATTGCAGATATATTGACCAAACCCCTATCGCTAGGTCCTTTCAAAAACTTGTACTCCAAGCTTGGAATGTTCAGTATTCACAGTCCAGCTTGAGGAGGGGGGGGGGGGGGGGTGTTGGAGACCTTTATTTAGACACATGCTATATTTAATAATCTGTTATGTTGTAATTAAAAAGTTAGTTAGATTTCTGTTAAAAGAAGTTAGTTAAGATTTCTGTTAAAGAGCAGTTAGTTAGTTAGTTAGATGCTATAAGTAGGCATCAACCTTATGTTCAGCGGACCTTAGTGTTAGGTGAGGGGAGCAACGGCTCCCCTCAAAAAAAAGAAAAACAAAAAAACAAAATTAATAATTTTTTTTAGCATGATTTTTTTTAGGCGCCCCTCAATATATTGAATGGTTCCTCATTCTATTATTCTAATATTATATTTTGTTGCTCTCTGATAGTTTGACGGGGCTGGTGCGCTATAACTGATATTTGTAAAGGGGGTGTCTTATTGCTGTTGTGTATGGTAGTTGCATGATGCATGCTTAAAAGAGTTGTATTTCTTTTGTTAGTTTTTGTGGAACACATTTTTTTTTTGTATTGTTTATGGGTTGAGGTATCCTCGTACTCATTTTAATAAAATCTTTTGCTGATAAAAAGAAAGTCTCGTGCAGATATGGACCTTATATGTGATTCATATGAAATTTAACTTTATTATTTTAATTAATAACTTGCGGCTCCCCCTAAAAAATCAGTCAAGGTTCGCCACTAGACTTTAATGCGGGTGTGAATTCCGTAGGGCCGATCTGGTTGATGCTTGGGGATGTCGGAAATATGAAATACTCACATAGGTCCAGTAGATTGCTCCTCTGTGGCGTGGTGATCTGGCAATACACCGAATGCCCTGCCAACTTGTATGCAGTAGTTAATAGCCATACATACATTAAGGCAATAAGTGTATACATTATTTTAACCGAATTTATTTATATATCCTTTTAAGTGATTGTAGTGGAGAAGATTATGAGCCGATGGAACTAAGGTTATTTTCATAACGTTTGGAAAGGAAAAGGAAGTGGAAGGTAGTATTAGTAGAAAGGAATTAATGCAGAAAAAGAGAAAAAACGATTTATTGATAAGGAGGATGAAAGAGTCAGCCCATGGATACTGCTTGAATTATCTTTGATATTCTGTTAGGTCTATTAAAAATATTGAATTGAGATGTATCGGTGAAAAATCAAAAATGGAAACGACATTACCTTGGTCTAGTTCTAACAGTGTACATGTGTGATGCACGTGGTTTTCACAGGTTTTTAAGACATTTTGTATTTATTTTATTTCTTGAAATTCAAATTATTTGCATAATTAATTGAATAATTTTTTTGTGCAGATATTTCATTTGAAGTATGAAATATTGAAACAAAGTTAGTAACCTTTTTCAAATGAACTGTTCAGCTGAAAGGGATGACATTTGCCACATTATATACAATAAAATTGGTCGTTAAGGTCCCTAAACAAGAGAAAGAAAACTAATAAGAGCAAGATATAATATGAAGGTCAGTTGTTGTATTGAGAACTATATCATGTTTTGTGCTTGGTAAGTTTTTACTGGTGTTTTCTATGCTAAGTTGTGCTAGATTTCTATATTAAGCTGCAAATGAACAATATTAATTAATAATGTTAATACAATGGTTGTTCAATTCGTACTTTCATCAAAAGAGGTTGCAAAAAAATGAGGAGTAAGGAATGGTCTATTTGTTTGAATGAAGATGTCGTTATTTTTAAAACTTGACCAATGCTTTTGCAATATATGAGCAGGAATAAATTGCTAGTGCTATTGGGTTTATAGGTTTATCAAGTTTCAAGAAAGAATAGCAATCAGTTATATAAAGCATGATACTGTTGAACACCCTATTCAATTAAATAAAGGTGTTGAAAGAAAAAGAAAAAGAAAAACTCAATTTCAGCATAGTGGTCTATACAATCTGATAAATGATCCTTAGAAAGATGTGGAAAGAAAAAAGATGAGTTTCCACCCAAGCGCAAGTGGCAACAAATAGGTGAAATTGTTATGAATTTATTTGACACTGAATAAAATTTAAAATCAGATGTAAGTGTATATTTGGGGCCTTAAATGGAAAAGGACAACCTTCCTACATGTCACCTGTTTTGATAATAGTTCATGATGAAAGAGTGTATATATGTACTATATGTACTATGATAAAAGTTATAATACATCACCCATCAAAATGATATAACAATACATTTGTCAGCATATGAGCTAATAGTTTTCTCACATGGGTTTAGTTGACATTTCTACTTTATTTTCGCATTTGCACCTGGTCAAACCTTATTGGTATTTTAGGAATGTATTTTCGTATTTATTATTTACAAAATACAAAAATCAATCGGTGGGACCCGCATTAATGAAACAAATAATTAATATTTATAATTAATTAATAAAGAGTTTCCCTCATCATTGTCGTGAATCATATGAAGTGGAGGCGGCAAGGCGGAGGGTGATGGGCGATGGCGATGGCGACAGAGGCCAGATGAATCTCCGACACATCCAACACATATCTCACTTCTCAGATTTAAACACAGATCAAGCAAAGCCATAGCGTGATAGATCTCCAAAGCGCTATGGATGAGAAGCACAGCAAAAACTGCAGAGAACGCGAAAGATCTCCAAAAAGCCATGGCGTTCGAGATCGATATCTAGGAAGTCCCACCGTCTCCGCCAAGTGATAGGCCGCCGCTCCCTCTCCCTGTATGGCCCACAACCTCCCTACCTCAACGCCGTCGCTCAAGCCCCGCCTCCCTCCTCCAGATCCGCTGACGCCGCGATAAAACCATCCAAATGAAAATGCTGCAGTGGTGGTAAGGAGGCCAACAATACCTTTCTTTGCTAACCACAACCAAACCGCCACTGAAGCCGCTAGCTCCGGTCTCCGCCGCCGCCATCGTATAACCACCGAAATGAACGAAGCCCAGTCCCAGTTGAGATTAAAAATTAACCGAACAAAAAAAAAAAACAAAAAACCAAACCAGATGAAGTCTTATTCTAATTTAAATTTATTCTCCAATAAATATTTAGTAGGTGAAAGTAATATTTTGTTCCTTATACGTGAGACTGATTTTTAATTTGGTCCTTATACGTAAAATGTTATCAATTTGATTCCTATACGTGACACTGGTTTTTAATTTGTATCACTAATTGATCCCTATTTAAGATGGACCAAATTGTAAATTATTATCACATATAAGGACCAAATTGAAAATAATTGTCATATGTAGGGACCGATTTCAATTTTTTTTTTTTTGAATTGGTCCCTACATGTGATAATAATTTGCAATTTGATTATCTTATATTAGGGACTAATTAACGGTGATGACCAAACTGAAAACTAGTGTCACGTATAGGGACAAATTGATAACTTTTTACTTATAGGGATCAAATTGAAAATCAGTATAACGTACAAGGACCAAAAGATTACTTTAAGCTATTTAGTATTTACTTTACTGTATTTTAATGGCAAAATACTACTTAGATACATGTTTGACTATACACCAAATTGAAAAGTCAGACTAACTTTATAGTAATACACTTGGCAAATCAATTGGTCTACATGCTGAAAGTGAGTGGTGATGGTTCCATGTACTATATATGTTTTCTGGAGTAAACTTACATGTTTGCTAATTTGACACAAAATATCGGACAACATACGTCATCAGTATGTAATGTGTGATCATGCAAGATAAGACTTCTGTTATCATGATAAAAAGTTTTTTTTTAAATTTAAATTTTTTTTATAAATAAATTTTTTTATTAAGTATGGGCATTCACCACATATTTGAAGGCATTCACCAGATAATTGAACTACATTCACAAGATAATCTAAGGCATCCACAAGCTAATTTAGTATAGGCATTCACCACATATTCGAAGGCATTCACCAGATAAGTGAACTACGTTCACCAGATAATCTAAGGCATCCAAAACTCGGTTTTAGTATGAGCATTCACCAGATATTCGAAGGCATTCACCAGATAATTGAACTACGTTCACCAGATACTTTAAGGCATCCAAAACTTGGTTTTAGTATGAGCATTCACCACATATTTGAAGGCATTCACCAGATAATTGAACTACGTTCACCAGATAATCTAAGGCATCCAAAACTTGGTTTTAGTATGGGCATTCACCACATATTTGAAGGCATTCACTAGATATTTGTACCCCGTTCACCAGATATTGACACATACTTAATCAAAAAATTTATTTACAAAAAAAAATTTAAATTTAAAAAAAAAAAAAAAAAAAAATCTGTCTGATCTTGCAGCGGTCATTCTGATCTGATCTTGATGATGCAAGATTCATCTGATGTCAAGTATGTTGTCCCAAATTCTGCGTCAAAAAATCATTTCCGGTAAACTTAAGATACTCGAAGTATGAATAGGTTTTTTTTTTTTTGGTGAAAGTATGTTGAGGTTTTTTTTGGCGAAAGAATACATATATTAAATTATAATTAATTTATTAAAAGGCTTCTCGCCAACCCCCACTATCCCCAGAACCTAAACCAAAAACAGAAAAATTAAAACCTCCTGACATTTCAATCAATGTGAAGGTGGGGGGATGAGGATAGTTACACATGTGGTGCACCAGAGGGAGGGACCCAAAATACAAACATGAGGTTACTTGATTGTAAAATGCATAATGATTTAAGATCTTTCAAAGTCAAATTGAATTGTAAACAGACTTCAACTGAAAATTATCATAAAAACATAGGGTTGCATGCATTTATATTCATGTTTTGAAGCTCAAATATTGAAGTAACCACTATAAGAAGTGCTTGAGAGACTTACCTCAGTGCAAGAGTGACTCTTCAGAATTAGAATAAGAGTGGTCTTTTAGCTGTAGTGTAGGACCAAACTGGCAGAACAATGTAACTGCGTTTGGGATGAACTATTCTGCTAAAATGATGCCTGGTGTTAGTGGTTCAGTCTTGGCTTGGTGATCACTGTTGTCTGATATGCTTGTTAAATAAAAAATATAGCAGTCCAGGAGTTTCAAAGTCACCTAAGCATTTTTAATTTAGAAAGAAATTATTTTGAGCATTCAACCCAGAAAAAAAAAAGTGTGGCCAAGGAAGAGTAGATTAGGAAATAATGAAATGGGAAAATGGGGCCAAGGAAGAGTAGCATTGTTGCTAGCTCATCCCCTAGCAGATGCAGTGCCGCCCTTGGCCTTTTGTACAATAGAGAGTAGTAGCAGCATTTTAATTTGAATTTACAATAAGTTGTCCCCATCACCCTTTCTTCCTTCAAATCTTCCCTTCACTTCCTTTTGAATTGACAATAATTTGAATCTGAAACACAAATTTAGGAAGGAACCTCTGTGGATTACTTGTAGTCGTGGAGTTTTATTGACTGGAATAAGCTTATTTCATTTCCCTAGACATATCAGAAACAATACAAGTTGGAATAGAATCATGAACATGAGACCTAGGATAAGTAATAGCTAGCCATCCTAGCAAGCTTATGAGCAACTATATCGTCTAGTCTCCTAACAAACTCAACTTTGAAGTCTGGTCTAGAACTAAGGAACTCCCTGCAATTAATAATAGTACTGTCAAACTCTGAGATATCACTTCTAGTAGTGGATAAAGCATCAACCACTACCTTACAGTCTAGTAATTCAAAGATCACCTGGTTGATACCCAAAGATGAAACCCACTGCAAAGATTCTAAAAGTGCCAAAGCTTCCCCTTCCTTGACTGCAACCAAGGGACTGCTCCATTCTGCTTTAGCAAAAACCAAACACCCAAGATCATCCCTAACACAAATCCGCAAGCAGTTAAGTTTTGCTCCTGGAAAAAAAGCTCCAACCACATTGCACTTCCACCAATATATTGGAACAGAAATTCAGTAAAGCTTTCCACCTTCTGCATGGTCACGCACATGTCATTCCAGAATTGGGTTTGTTTCCAGCAATCCTCGTTAGTCCTGCAAGTTAAAAATATATGCCAGCAGCTCTCAAACTCATTCGTGCAGCAAGCGCAGGTAACTGGACCATGGCCTGCCCTAGTCTAAGGCTAGTAAAGTTAGGGCTTTAGGTCTCCAAATTCCTTACTGGGAGTCACAAAATGACTTTGATTTTGTTTGGAATATTCAGTCCCCCAAATCATATCCCAAATCCCCTCATGCAAACGATCCAGATTAATAGATTCATTCATGAAAAGCATATAAGCAGTTTTGACCGAATGAGACCCACTACTATCAGGCCACCAAAAAAGTCTATCTTTCTGAACAGAATCAAATAATGAAGCACATTAATTTTTAAAACACATGACAAAGCCTTTAATTTTTGTCAATGAAATGTACGTTACCTTTTTATTATCAGTTTTCTTTTTATCTATCGTTAAGGAAATAAAAAAAAAGGCCTATAAAAATGAAACCAAATGCCAATTAAAGCAATCATAAAAAGCCAATCAAAATGAAAGGCCTACCAAATTTTTGCGAGTTGCTATGATAATCAATGATAAAACATTTTAAAAATTTTACCTTTCCACTTTTGTGCATCTCTGTTTCAGAGGGGGTTTGTCTTAATTAGGCTATAACCACATTCTCGTTATAGGGTGAGCGACTTTTTTTTTTTTTTTTAAGCAGCACACCAATAATTTATTAAAAAAGAGAAAATAATACAAAGTATGGGGATATAAACCAAAACTCATGAAAAGGTTACAATCATGAAAATCTATAGTTCGGGAGACCAGTCCTATCACGGGAGAAATCATGTAAAATAAAACTAGGAGCTAAATCCCACCAAACATGTCACTCACCGTGCATCAGTTTTATCCACCGTTGGATCAATAGTTGCATCAGATTTTATCATGCATCCTTCACACTGAATTTTTCCCCTCATTGCATTCCCTCTCTCACCCTCCACCTTCATCTACCTTTGTCCGTTTTCAAGGTCCACTTTCAAAATCTCATTAAAATCTCCTCACAGACCTCGAAGCCAACTTTGAGACCGTCTTGCTCGTCGTCTTCCTTGCCGGCGATGAGGCCGTCGGCGTGGCCTTGGTGGTAAATGGATTTCCTCCAAATTCAGAGAAGAATTGAAGATATCATCCATGGATGCCGATTTACCAACAAAAGATGATTTGATCTTCATTGATGGCAGTAGCGTAAACAATAGATCGAGCACATGTGTGAATGGATGAAGTTTTGCATTGGTTTTTAGGAAATTTATGATGGGTTAATTAATTAAATTATTAAAACTAGTTTTGTTTATTAAGAATAGGCTTGTCTGGTACTCTGGGTTGTTCGAGCGGCTGGGGGTGCAGCGGAGACCTGGTTCGCGTCTGGTCCGACGCGGATCTGAAGTCTGAACGACATATTCGAAAGCTCCGGCATGGCAGAGATTATGGAGCTCGCGGCTGTAGGTGCGGTGGTGGATTTGGTTTTCACGGCCGGGATGCAGTGTTGGGTTCATGGCGGTGAAGCACAGGTCTGAACGTGAGTGATCACGGTTCTGGTTTTTCTGTGTCACAGAGACGATGGTGATAAGCAATGAGGGTGGGTGAGTGATTATTTATGAGGGTGGGTGGTTCTGTTAAGTGATAGATGTAGAAATGGGGGACATTTCTGGTTTAATGGAGTTAAGGTGTTTTTGGGGAGAAGATGGATGAAAGGATATAGGGAAAAATGTTGGGAAGAGAAGAGATGAATGGTTTGAAAGAAGAGGGGGAAATGTGCAGGTCAGTTAAAGACGAAGAAGACGGTATGCGACAAGGAAAGAAGGAATGAAAAAAAAAATATCGTGTGGAAGGTGCATAATAGAATACGGTGAAACTATTGATCCAACGGTGGATAAAACTGATGCACGGTGAGCGACATGTACTAGTCGCTCACCCTAGAACGAGCCCCAACAAACTATACAAATAACAATATTTGTGCTTTTTTTTAAGCTTGATATTATATATATTATTAACACAATTAGTCCCTCCTGTCAATATTATAAGCAAAAAACCCTAAATTTTTTGGTTTAAAATATAAACAAGTACTTCAATCCAATTTAATGCTATTATTCCCAAAATACCCCCACTTAATATAAATTATGTTTTCCAATACTCCTTAATATTATTCCCAATTTAATGTTGAATATAAATGGTTATCTTCCGATTTAACTTCGACATTATTGATAGTAGGATCTATTTAATGCATATGTATTTTACGGGAAAATTGAAATTTTAGATAAAGGATAATTTAGATAATAAACTTAATTTTTTAATAAAATTAAATGAGATTTATTAACTTCATATGTGTGTTTTATTTAATTTTTGCTTATAACATTGACAGAAGGGAGTATATAGTATTTGCTGCACTTATTACTGAAATTCATTTATGTAAATGCAAATGATACCCCATCATATTTTATTACTATGAACTATGCTTAAATCATGCTAGTTGTCCTTACCTTTTACCGAATCTGTTGGTTTTTGGTTGCTGTCTTGTTGGCAGAGACAATTTCAGTCATGACCTGAAAGCTATAAGAAAATTGAATTGAAATATATAGAGAGAATATTAAGCGAATGAAGCTTAAAGAAGAATATTTAGCGAAGGAGAAGTGGTTGGATACTACTTAAGCAACCAAATTACAGCTTAAAGAAGCATACCACATCTGGCATATATCACAATGAAGCTTTGTTATAGAGTCTCCACTACCAAGCTCTTCTTTAATACCATAAGCAATGTATGTTTTCGGACCCATGTCAGGACACTCAGGTAGCTCCGGTGAAGGTCAATGATTGAAGTAGCACAATGGTCGATGCTCCAAGACCAAAATATAAAAATAGAGATCTCTTATTATACAACATGGAAAGATGGAAAGAATCGTGCTAGTGTTAAGCAAATGGACACCTACCAATACACACGTTCATTGCATCTTTGTGGTATCTCAATCTTATAACATGATTTTCCTTAAAATAGAGTTTATTGTTGGTGACTTCTTCAATTTAATAACAAAAAACATAAAGCTTATATTAATACCTTGTATTTTAGCTTCAATGTCTTCATCGCGTCTTGTTGTCTTATCTCCTCCACCGCCATGCGTGACCTTCTCCCGCCGCTGCCAGCTGCAAAATGCGGCTGTCCTCTTCTAGAATGTTTAATCGGGTGATTCAATTTCAAGTTACCATACTAACCATATTTGTGAAGCATGAGCGGCGAAACGCTATAGCGGCCTTTGCAATCACTTCTTCCTCTGGATCCATGGATCATCGAAGAGAAAAGGGGGGAATTCACTCGAATGGAGATATAAGTCGAGTTGAGAGAAGAGAAAACGGGTGTGGAATAAAGAAGAAGGGGCTTTGGTTCAGCGAAAGAGGATACGGAGCTGGAGTAGAAGGGAGAGAAATCGGGTGTGAAAAATTGCACGGAAATTATCATGATATTTCTAAACTGATAGAGGCAGCTAGGAATTTGTAAAGGCAGAAAGCAACACCACAGTGGAGCATCAGAAATTATATAATATAAATAGATTTCAAAATCAAACCCCATTAATTTTGCCATCAGCACCTGCTGAAAAGGGGTGTTCAACCTTTGTTCCAATAGAATTTGATGCTCTTTTGATCAGTCTGAATCACAAAATGATCATGTATCCCCCCCCCCCCCCCCCCCCCAAATTTCTGTACTGCATATACAATTGCCAAAAGCTCCTTTTCATATATAGACATAGTTTATTGTTTAGGACCCAAGGCTTTGCTAATATAAGCTATAGTATGCTTGTCTTGCATTAAGACTGCACCAATACCCGAACCAGAGGCATCAGTCTCTACAACAAAAGTTTTGGAGAAATTAGTGAGAGCTAGAACAGGGGAAGTCACCAAAGTTGTCTTAAAGGAATTGAAGGAATTAGTGGATATAGAGTCCCACTTGAAACTGTCTTTTCTAAGCATATCAGTCAAAGCCTTAGCAATTTTACCAAAGTCCTTCACAAACCTTTGATAATAGCCTGCCAACCCAAGAAAACCTCTAAGCTGCTTGATATTTGTAGGGTGTGGTCAATCAACCACTGCTTGGATTTTTGCAAGATCGGTAGACACACAATTGCTAGAAATGAAATGGTCGAGATACTCAACTCTGGAAGTGGCAAAGCTACACTTGCTTTTCTTAAGAAATGGGTTATGATCCCTGATGAGTTGGAAAACAGCCTTGAGGTGTGTTGCATGAGCATCTATTGAGGGGTTGTATATGAGAATGTCATCAAAGAATATTATCACAAACCTTCTCGGAAAAGAGTGAAAAATGTGATTCATCAAGGCTTGGAATGAAGCTGGTGCATTTGTCAAACCAAAGGACATAACCAAGTATTCAAAGTGTCCAGCATGTGTTTTGAAGGCAGTTTTGTATTCTTCTCCAGCAACCATTCTTACTTGGTGATACCCAGATCTCAAATCCAGTTTTGAATACACTGCAGATCCTCCCAGTTCATCCATCAAGTCTTCTATCAAAGGAATGGGAAACCTGTCTATTGCTGTCAGCTGGTTCAGCCTCCTATAATCCAAACACAACCTCCAGGAACCATCTTTTTTCTGACCAAGACAGCTGGGGATGCATATGGACTGTTACTGTACTGAATAATTCCTTGATTTAGATGTCCTCAACAAACATGTCAACTATATCCTTCTGTATAATTGAGTACCTGTAAGGTCTCAAGTTGAAAGGAATAAAACCATCTTTAAGAGGAATTCTATTGTAACACCCCACTTGTACATTACATGACTAACACATTGCGGAAATAAAACTTAAAATAATAACTGGTTTACTTTCGGAAAAATAATTTATATAAGTACTTAAGTGTCAGAAAAATACGTATAAAATTTATTTTCCTGCGGTTGCGGTAGGAACTTAAACATTTTATAAGATAATATCAACACATTTTCACCTATCATTGTATAGATTCTAGTCATGTATATAAATTTTATCACGACTCAAAAACCTGAGCCGTTACCGGCGCACAGACTTCCAATCTTAGTCTGGCAAGTCTATTTTCTTTAGAAATATACTTGAATACAGATCTATAACTTTTACAAAAATTCGACAGAGTCTCCTCTGTGATTTCAACATCCCAAACAAAAACACCTGCTAATATATTTATATTTTCATCCAAAAGAGAGGCTCTCCGAGGCATAAACATTCTATCCAAAATAAACGCTCTCCAAGCTATAAACATACATACTATCATTAATCAACAACGTCTTAAAAACCTAAGCTGGTCGTTCTAAAAGACATTCATAAACATAACATTAATCCAATAAAAGACTCTCAGAGTCATAAAGCAAACAAATATGAAACTTCTCCAAAACTAAACTTGACTCGATAGACTAAACTGGTCGTACTATGAGACTCTTACTGGGAAAGACCTCATGGCTATTCCAGTAAATCAACCTTCTTCAAAAGTCAGGACCAAACCCTCCAAATGGGGCAGAGAACCCCTCTGCATCATCTGTACACACAAACCAGGATACCACAAATAGAAACCAAACAGAAAATAATGCAAAGGTGAGTTACCAATATATGAGTTTAAAAATCATAGCAATCATATACTTGACATCACAACTACCTCAGTAGCATAACAATAACAAAAGCATAGTTATGACAATTATAAATATCTCAAAAGGATTTAAAATCAAAAGTCTTTCATAAATTATGTCTTAACACTTCAATATCCACTTTTTAGAACACAACCTCCGGAGATCCTAACTTCCCTTCGTCGAGTATGATAGGCCACGATAATTCCAATAACACAATTGTTTCGCGTTGGGTGGCCTCTCCACTGAGTCATTTCCCCAATTGTTCTAGGATTTCGCGTATCACCTAAATAATATTTGATAGTTCCCTATTGAGTACATTTCGTGCAGGGTAACCGTTTTCCACGACAAGAGATTGTAAAGCCCCAAGAATTTTCGTGGAGTTCGAGACCGAATGTCCCTAAAGACCCGAAGACCCAAGTATATGACTTTGGTCTGTAACTATCAAATTTGTCAGTCCACCCTTTGAGAAAACTGTAACTCGATAAACAACAGTACGTCTGTCAGATCATATTTTCATATATTAATTACACTTTTAATATCAAATTTGAAATTTTTAAAGAAAACCTTATTAAAGATTTCAAAGTCTTTTCCCAACGAACACTAGTCCGACGTCTCGGAAATCTAGGTTCTTATCAGTAGGAATGCTAGTCCGGCTTCCCTGTAATCAGAAACCAGTCTGAAATCTTAGCACGAAAATCTAGTTCCTTTCCTTTGTTTCCTCTTCACTTTCCGAAGAAAGCCAAAATCTCTTTTTCAATTTTGTGTTTATATACTTTTTAGAAAATAAAGTTTTCCATTCATAAGAGATCACTAATGCCATGCTTCAACCAGTCTCAATAAATCAACAACACGGACAATATATATATTCATCAGACATATATATGTATAATTTCAATAACTCAACATCATATATATATATATATATATATATATATATATATATATATATATATATATATATATATATATATATATATATATACACATATATATTACCACAATCAGAACAACATAATATCACATATTATAAATCATCTCAACCATATTCATATTACTAAGTATATGACTACCAGGAACTCCTCAGGCATACCCCCTTTACCTTTGTAGACCAGAAAAGATCCTTTATTCCGGGTTCCACAGTGTACTCGTAGTTCAACGAATTATCGCAAGATCGAACATCCATTGACGACTTGACGTTCCGGGTTACTCTGACACTTTGTGACAGGTGCAGACAGTTCCCTAAAACTCAAATTTTGTTTTCCCCCATCAACACAACCACGGCAACATCCAAGAGAGGGAGTCAAAGCATTTTCACAACAAGACAAAACACATAATCAACTACTTATCATCACACGCTCACTCTAAGTTGATTTAAATACTCAATTTCACAAAATAGAGCCAACTTCAATAAAATCAGATTTGGGACTTTAGGGTTCATAAATCAATTTGGGGAAAACTCATTTTAACTAAAGAATAATGAAATTGATTTAGGGAAACATTAATTCACAGTCCCAATTGAAAAAAAAAATAGTGTAAATTTCACATTTTGAAACTGAATCAAAAGTTAGGGTTATGGTTTCAAATTAATTTGGGGCTTTTACAACTAGAAGAGAATAGGGGTAAACACTTACCCAAGACAAAGGAAGAGAGGACATGGTAGCTGGAAAGCCAACCGGCGCTGTGGCAGGCAGCGGTGGGAGATATAAGGAGTAATTTCATTTTCTTTTCTTTTTTTATTAGAAATAGATAAAATAAGGGTTGAAATTGATTTTTGAAAAAGGGAAATAATATTAACCATTAGATCTAAAAATCATGAGTGACAAATATATATTTTTAAAATTCAAAATAAAGTAGAGATTGATAGTTGAATTGATTAACTAAGAAAATACTCAGTCCAAATTTAATCTCAGATTAATGTCAAACTAATTTATTTTCAATTTTAAAAATAAATAGAATAAAAATATAACAGTAATTTTCTTTCAATCATATTATTAAAAATATTTTTCTAAACAAATACTAATAGTGACAATAACATAATATTATTGTTTAGTAAAAGTACTTATACTGGAATAAGGCAGTGCTGACGCACTTAATAAAATGATTTTAAATGAGTAATTAAAATTACTCAAACTAAACCACATAAAAATAAATTAAAATAATTATTCAGATAATTAATCAATCCAGATTAAATAATATAAACATATATATTTACTATTATTGAAGAACAGTAAAAACCGGGGTGTTACATTACTACCCACTTAAAAAATTTCGTCCTCGAAATTTCATGACTCGAAACTAGACAGGATCTTGTTATTACATCTTAATCCCAAGATCCTACATTTAACTTCTTGTATTCACTTTCCCTTATATGACAATTGTAACTTAATAACTAAATTCATACTTATTCTTCGTTCTACTTATCCTCAAAATAAAATCACTTATCCTCAATTCATACTCTCCCTCATTGATACTTTACCTTAATCTCTCGTACACGAAAGATATAATTAAAACTTAATCTCTTCTTCATTCAATACTAATCCATTAGAAAAAATTTCCTCTACATCCTTAACTCTCACTTTTAACACCAAGATTTAACTAAGATATACATTCCTCTCACATGAAGAGCAAAATCAAACTTAATCACATCTATTCTCAATTACTGGTTCACTAGAAAAACTGATTTCCACACATTTAACTCTCATAGTTATTACCAAGATCAAAGCTTACCTTACCATAATATGCATCAACTTCCCTCTCAAGGTATACGATTGTAGTCTTAGCCCCTCTGAACGGAGCCTACTTTTCCAGGTTATACCAAAATCACAGATTTCAAGTCTCCAATCAAAACGTCGTAATACTTCTTAAGGTAAACTGAAATAAAAAAGGAACCTCGTTGGGTAGGATTATCTAACTCGTCAACTTTGAACTTCTTCAAAAACTTAATTTCACAGGAGCTAATCCCTCTCGTTCGAATCCACTTAAGTGAAATTAGTATTCACATTCCGTTCACAGCACACATATCAGTTCCTATTCAAAATATTCCATTTAGTCTTAGTTTCCTTTTAATATATTCCACCACTCCAAATCATATCATAATTATACATTTTAATCTTAAAGAACATGATTACACTCCTTCATGTAACTACAACAAAAAAGGAATCACCTCGGTTTGAATTATCAAAAATCAAAAATCTTGAACTTTTCTAACAACTTAGTTTTACTCAAGAACTCCTCTTTACTGTTCCCGTTCAGCTTAGGGAAAACTACTATAGACACTTTCCTGTAAATCTCCAAACTCATACAACCAATCTCAACTACGGACATTAATCATTACCCTACATTCCTTTAACGGTATTCTTCCTCAATCAACATTTGATTTATAATAATTACCTCACTTACTGGTATTGATCTTAAGGGTTCACATCCTACTAGTCATAAGTATACCTAAACAAAGCTTTCGTAAGCTCTTGTCCATCGGGCTACAGAGATGATCGTAGTCAAATACTATACTTACTCCCAAGCCAACCTCCTAAAGATCATATCATTTTTCTCGCTCACCCACTCGAGTTAAGGGTGACCCGTTGGGCTTAGCCTCAACTTGATCCTCAACACTTAGAGCAAACTTTACCGATAAACGTTGGTAAACTTCGGGTCTTCATTTGAAATGATACTTGAAGATACTCCATAAAGCCTGAACAATCCTCTGATACATTCTTCGATTTACTTCTCCATTGCATAGTGGATCTTAACAAGTAACAATGGTGCCTTCCTCATTAGCCTGACATCGATCGCCCAAAATGAATTACGACCTCTTAGAGATCCTGGGTAAACTCATAACAAAAAAAAAACCATGGCGACTCCAACATCTTAACAAGGGAGGTCTCAATTGTCAAATTATCTCTCTTTCACTGTACCCGACTAACTCTAACTTGCTGATATGAATCAGATACCCATCCTCATGACTCTTGAGATAGGTCACATATCAATGACGTTTGGAGAATAAGTAGAGTAAAGTTGATCAAGGATGACAAATCTTTTCGAACTACAATAAGACATGGTCTTGGAGGTCACAAAGAAATTTTCAAGAAAAGAAATTTCTTGATTCCACTTTCATAAAATCTTAGAGAATTTTCATCAATTTGAGAAATATAGGAACATCCGGTATGGAAAAATATTTTTCAATAGGTTCGTGGGCGTAAAAATGTATGGCCAATACATATTTACAAACATGAATCTAATAGAGTTCCTTCTTCCACAAGAACTTCCAGCTGATTAGGAGATCAAAGGATGGATAGTTCCTAATCTTAAGAGGATTCATTCTTAGCACAAAGAATTTACAAAATGACGATTTTAAAAATGAAAACAGTCTGGCCAAAAATCATACTGGGTCACCTCTACCAAAACTAGAAGCGATTAGATTAAGTTTCATCAAGAAACTTTTGTTATCACGAAGTTATCGGTGTTACAACTCAAAAAATAGTCATAACAAATTCTTTCAACGAAATATGAAAACTACATACCAATGGATATTATCAATCAATCCACTCCAATGTCTAATACACTGAGGGTTATTTAGAATTATGAGTACACTGTTTCACAAGCAAGGAAATCAATTTGAATAAATTGAAATTTATGAACTAGCATAACCAATTCATGAGAATCTGTCTAACACGTACAAACACTACAACATAATAGACTTTTAATAACGCACCTTTAATAGCATTTCCGTGTGGAAATGCTATTAAAAGTTATGGGGGACTTTTAATAGCGTTTCCCTAAGGGAAACGCTATCTTAGGTATCACCTAAGATAGCGTTTCCGTGTGGAACCGCTATTAAAAGTGTCACTTAGGAAAAGATAGCGGTTCCACACGGAAACGCTATCTTAGGTGATACCTAAGATAGTGTTTCCTTCAGAAACGCTATCTTAGGTATCACCTAAGATAGCGTTTCTGTAGGAAACGCTATCTTAGGTCTTCCCAAGTAAAATTAGACGCGCGCTCGGCCTTCCCTCTCTGTTTCTTCCTCATTTTCATTCTCTTGTTTCCTTCCCTCTGCATGCCATCTCTTTTTCTTCCCTCACCTTCGCCATTGCTCGCCGCTGCTACTCCGAAAGAGAAAGAACTTAAATCATACCATTGTAGTTTTAGTTTCACACTTTCATAGTTTAGAGAGAAAGTGTGTGTGTGTTCTGTGGAGTGGAAGATAATCAAGCTCTAGAAGGAGACAACACAAGGAAGAAGAGTGGAAACAAAGGGATACCCATTGTTTTTCTTCTTCATTACAATAGTGGGTTGGTGTTCCTTCCGCTTATTATGCTTGTTGTTCCTTCTTATTGTCCTTTTGGGTGCATCTCTCTTTGTTTCACCATTTTACATTTTGCTTGTTCAGATTCTTTTTTTGTGTTTTGTTTTTACTCTTTGTGGCATTTTTTGGGTTCTATTATTTCTCTCTATCAGTTGTTAGGTATTGTCCTTTTTAAGACATTGGATTTCTGGATTCCTGCCTCTATATGAATAAATGTCAATTTTTTGTTTTTGTTTTTTAGTTGATTTCTAGTGAAGTCATGTCTTTCGAAGTGCCGAGCTTCATTAATACCTTGCAAGGTGAAGCTTCTTGCTCAGAAGTTTGTATTTTTAGGCTGTCTTAGTAATGAGTCATTGAGGCTTTGATGATTATATCCCAAAAGCTAAAATTTCACCATTTCATGATTTTTTTTCTCTGAGAAGCTGTTTATTTCCCATTTCTCAATTCAATTTTCAAACTCGAATAACATAAGCTCCTCTGCATTCAGAGCCATATCTGGAATGGTAAATAGATTTTGTATGGTTGATTATGATTTCTAATGCCGGAGGGTTCAAACTACAATTGGCTTTATGTGTCGTTTTGTATGTCAATTTAATGTTTAATGCTGTTTGTGCTTGATGCGACCCACACTATAGAGCAAAGTAGTGCTTGATTTTTAAATATGATTAAGTCTCATACTAAGAGCTTCACACTCTGGCTCAGGGTCTGTGACACAGTCACAGGGGCGCATTCCCGGTTGAACCCAGTTCCAAGTTTGCAGCTTTAGTGGAACCCACTTCCAAGTTCACAGTCTGTGTTCAGGTGATTTTCTATCATTTACAAATTTTATTTCCGGACATTCTTAATATTTGTGGGAGTGTGTTTTTATCCAAGTTCACAGTCTGTGTTCAAGGTTTTATTTTACTTGCTCTTTAATTTTCGGTTTGATTGGTGTTGAATGGAATGTGACTTGTTTGTGTGTCAATCATTATTTGAAAATATGAATATGGATTGACGGATTGACTGTATGCATTTTGAACCTAATGCTGCTGGTATCCTGTTTTGTTTTGTTTCAATGTTTTTCGGAATGTGAAGAATGGGTTCATATGTTTGTTTTTGTTGCTTCAGTTTGTTGATCCTTTCCCTTTATATATCATTTAATTTAATGTTCTGTGCTCAGATTTTGGTGTTTTTAGAGAGTGAGCAAGTTTGCCTTAGTCCTATGCCTAAGTCCTAGTTGTTATGGATCTCATCCAATGTGTATTGTGTATCCCCTGATCTGATGCCTTGATCCTTATTTATAGAAATTGGGAAGTTAGAGTCCCAAACTACATGAAAATGCATGCAAAATGATAGACAAAGGTGATGTGGAATCACACTCATCAACAAGCTGACACTGGTTCCTTCAGCAATACTCAGCGACAATGTGTTTTGTTTGCAGCCTTTCATTCCTTTAATCTGTATACATTGCATGTATACCTCAACCACTCTAAACTCAAAGTAAATATGTTTAATAAATATTTTTGTAGATCGGAAAAGCATGGATCGGAAATGGATGTCTGCCAATCGTTTAACGAAGGAGTATGAGGATGGGGTGAAAGAGTTCATTAGTTTTGCAGTTCGGCATGCGAAAAACCCTAATACAATCATATGTCCTTGTTTAGATTGTTGTTATGCAAGGCGAGTTAGTGCAGCCGATTTGGAAGAACATTTAGTGTGTAATGGAATCGATCAAAGTTATACATGTTGGACAAAACATGGTGAGACAAGAGCTGAGTCTAGTGAAATGAGGAATCGTGTGAGATATTCATCATACGATACCGACACAAATACTTATGAGGGCGATCGTTTTGAAGACATTGCAAATGCTGTTGAAGAGGATCTTCAGGATTGTCCACAAATGTTTGGGAGGTTGGTAAGTGATGCAGAGCAACCATTGTATGATGGATGTACTAAATTCACAAGATTGTCGGCGATGTTAAAGTTGTATAACTTGAAATCGGGCAACGGATGGACTGATAAGAGCTTTACGGACTTACTCACACTATTGAAAGACATGTTGCCGGATGATAATGTGCTTCCTAGTCGGACATACGAGGCTAAACAAATGTTACGCTCTATTGGCATGAGCTACGAGAGGATACATGCTTGTCCTAACGATTGCATTTTATTTCGGAATGAATATGCATCGTTACAGATGTGTCCTAAATGTAATGCCTCACGATATAAGAAGAAAGAATCAGATCCAGAGAAGGTTGTGTGGTATTTTCCCATAATACCCAGATTTAGGCGCATGTACCGTAGTTCTGAAGATTCAAAGCACTTGACATGGCATGAGGATGAAAGGATCAAAGATGGCAAGCTGCGGTACCCGGCAGATTCTCCGCAATGGAAGAAATTTGATCATGATTATCCTGATTTTGGGCAAGATTCAAGAAACCTACGACTTGCATTGGCTACTTCGATTGATTTAACCCGCATGGTGTTCAAAGTAGCTCTCACAGTACATGGCCTATGATTTTGGTGATTTACAACCTATCCCCATGGCTATGCATGAAGCGCAAATTTATGATGTTATCTATGTTAATTTCTGGGCCCAAACAACCAGGAAATGATATAGACGTCTATTTGACTCCTTTGATTGAAGACTTGAAACAAGCTGTGGGAGACAGGTGTGGAGGTGTATGATGGGTATAAGGAAGAAAGTTTCAATTTGAGAGCTATGTTGTTTGGGACAATTAATGATTTTCCAGCCTACGGTAATCTGTCAGGATATAGCATCAAGGGTCAGTGTGCATGCCCTATATGTGAAGAGGGTAAGGATTGGATGCGGTTAGAACATTGTAAGAAGAATGTCTTTCTTGGGCATCGTAGATTTTTGCATCCAAGTCATCATTACCGGTGGTGGAGAAAGGCGTTCAATGGGAACTCGGAAGAAGGTAGAGCGCCTTCACCTTTGACGGGTGATCAACTTTTTGAAGAGGTAAAGGATTTGAATATCCAATTCGGTAAACCTTTTGCGAGAGATATTGTCACAAGAGGGTGGAAGAAAAGGTCGATTTTCTTTGAGTTGCCATATTGGAAATCATTATATGTAAGACATTTCCTCGATGTGATGCACGTTGAAAAAAATATCTGTGATAGTGTCATTGGTACGTTACTCAATGTGCCAGGGAAGACTAAAGATGGCATCAATGCAAGGTTGGACTTGGTTAGTATGGGAATAAGAAGAGAATTGGGACCGACGAAGAAGGGTAAAAGTACATATCTTCCTCCGGCTGCTTACACTCTATCTAGAAAAGAAAAACTATTTTTTGTAAGTTTCTTGAAGGAGTTAAGGTTCCGGAAGGGTACTCTTCAAACATTAGGAACCTCGTATCGATGAAAGATCTCAAGTTAAAAGGTCTAAAGTCCCACGATTGTCATGTTCTCATGGAGCAGTTGATACCCATTGGTATACGGTCTATTTTACCTAACAAAGTGCGGGGGCCCTTAACTAAACTCTGTTTCTTCTTCAAGGCAATTTGCAGCAAAGTGATTGACCCTGGGAAGTTGCCATCATTGCAAAGAGAAATTGTTGTGACTTTATGCGAGCTTGAGATGTACTTTCCACCTTCATTCTTTGACATAATGGTTCATCTAACCATTCACCTTGTTAGAGAGACACAACTGTGTGGGCCAGCTTATATGAGATGGATGTACCCGATTGAGCGTTATATGAAGATATTAAAAGGGTATGTGAAAAACCGATCACGACCAGAAGGTTGTATTGTTGAACGGTATATTGTCGAAGAAGCTGTTGAATTCTGCATCGAATACCTATCCAATGCTGAATCTATAGGGCTGCCAAAGTCTCGTCACACATGGAGAATGATGGGGCAAGGAATTACCGGAAATGAAATAGTGACTATAACAAGGACAGAATGGGAGCAAGCACACTTATATGTTCTCGCACAATGCCGATGAGGTTGAGCCATATGTTGAAAAACACAAGGACATGCTTAAGAGTTTGTATCCAAATAAGAATCAAAATTGGCTAACTAGAGAACACAATCGTTGTTTTATAACGTGGCTAAGAGATCACATTTATGCAGAGTTGACTGAAAATGATACTTCAGTTTCAAATAGATTGAGATGGTTAGCCAAAGGTCCAAGTTTGCATGTGTTCTCTTACCATGGTTATCAAATTAATGGGTACACATTCTATACAAAAGAACAAGATGGTTCGAGTACAATGCAAAACAGTGGTGTGACTCTAGTAGCTCAGTCAATGCATATCTCAAGTGCCAAAGACAGAAACCCGATATATGCAAATATGTCATACTTCGGCGTCATTGAACGCATATGGGAGTTGGATTACACAAAGTTTAAGGTTGGTGTGTTTGGTTGCAAGTGGGTTGACAATAATAACGGTGTTCGATTGATGAGTCGGGGTTCATGCGGGTGGATCTTAATAGGGTGGGGTATAAAGATGAGCCTTTTATATTAGCATCTCAAGCTCAACAAGTGTTCTATGTCACCGATCCAGCTGATATGAAAAGGTCTATTGTTCTTTTGACTAACAAAATAATTACTAATGTTGATGATCAAGACCATCGAGATGTTGATATTGAAGATGATCCTTTCAGGACATTACAATCACTTGAGATTGATCCAACTAGGGATGATGGTATGTATATCGAGATGATCATGATGAGGGGCTTTTGGTCAATCCACCATTTCGTACTAATAAAGGACAAACAAATCTCAATCAAATGAAGAAAAGAAAAAGGTTGACTTAAACATGTATGTAGTGTTTGTGTTTAAATGAACTTTCTGATCCTTTTATATTATAGTTAGCATCTTCCCAGTAATGCTAGTGTTGATTTTGTTATTCATAGTTGTTTTATATTTTGCATCAATTAATGTTATATTAATGTCCATTGATGTTTTACTTGTATCTAATATTTTTGTACGTAAAAGGCATCTTCAAGTAATTCTAGTGATGACAAATCGGAGACACGTTCCCCAAAACAAATGAAGGCGGTCATCCGTGCTAGGAGTCAAGGACAAAAAATTGAAGTAATTTACATACTAATCTAAGGCTTTCATAATGTTGTTTGATATCTAGATTTAATTACTTTATTATTTTTATTAGGTTGAATGGAATTCTTTGGACCAACCTATTCGTGCTAATGGTAAAATATTGAAGAGTTACATTGGGGCCGTTGTTGGCAAACGGTCCCAATTATTTGTTCTAATTGCAAGGATGAAGCTTTGGATGGTTTCAAAGAGATCATATGGGCTGATGTACAGGTAATTGATAAAATTTATAAATTATATTGTAAACTCTGTAAACATACGTACTTTGTCACGTTGTTTAGATTGTTTTGCAGATGTCTTTTAATGTTGATGAATCTAGGAAAAAATTTGTACTTTGAAGTCGGTAACCTACATAGGGCATTCAGAACTAGATTGACCAAAAAATTTCTAAGAGATGCCAACGGGAATATCAATGAGGAGCCTCCATCACAATATCCACACATATCAAGGGATGAGTGGACAGATTTTATAGCAATACGCACAGAGATGCTCAATTCCTGGTATGTTTAATATCACGTTAGTCCTTATAATTTTATAGCAATACGTACATATGACATTAACCATGTATTAATATTACTTATATGTGTCTGAATAGAAATTAAGCAATGAAAATCGCAACAGGCGTTAGATCCTCGCATGCCCTTACAAAGCATCACGTAAGGGGTATGCTGACATTGAGGATGAATTGGTATGTATATATATATATATTTAACTGCATTTGTGGTAAATATGACTTTTAAACTGTTTGGTTAATTTATATTATCTCAATATACGAGATACGGGAGGCGGGGCCAGAAGTTAAGAAAATTAAACGCCATATTGTGTGGAGGAAAGCCCGCGAGAACAAGGCGGGTGTAATTGACAACAAAAATACGCAGACCGTGTGGAATAAATGTGTTAGTAGACTAACGATTACATTATCAATTGTTATTTTCATATGATAATATATAATAATTTTAACATTTGCATTTCACCAATAACTATGTGTCGGGAGGAACCATCACGATCTGCAGTAGAGGAGAGATAGAAGACTTTGGTCGCAGGGATATTCTTGCCAAAGCCATAGGTGTGCCGGAGAGAACCCCAGGCGTGTTAGGGGTGTGGGTTTCGGCGTCTCACAAAAAGATTACTTCCCACCCGAAGGTCGTGCAAGAAATAACTCGGAAACGAAAAAGTGGGAGACATTGGTGTCTCAACTCTCTGATAGATTGAACATTTTGGAAGAAAAGCTGAAACAAAAGGATGATGAGGAGAGGCAGGCTAATTTCACAGCCCAAGCAAGCGTCAAAGATAGTTGCACTCTACCATCCGCCCGAGGCTTCCGAGAGGTAATGCATGCCTTTTTTTTTTTACTAGTATTGCATTCGCAGATTAAATACATTCAATTGGATGCCTTAATTCACAGACTTATTCATCTATCATTGGATTAGGGCGTCAACTCATGTCACCTATATTTATCGACCCCAAACTATCGTATGGTTGCTATGGGTAAAGTATACAATGAGCCGGGTGTTACACTGCACACTGGACCAGTACCCCTTAACCATGTGAAAGTTGGAGTTGATGTTGCAACTGAGGGGGATGCGCCATTGCCGGTACCTATCGTTGATGCAGATGTGATGACAAGAAGAGATGCAATAGGTACTTATGTGGCATGGCCAATTGATCTCGTGGTTGTAATTAATATGGTATGTAATTGCATTTTTCCACCTTTTCATATACGGCATATATGCATTACATTAGTTGATCACTAATCGGCATATTGAAATGCAAAATTTCCAGGCACCCGCAAAAGCTAAAGGCAAAGGCAGAGTGTCTGGATATACAAAGGAGTCAATTACAACCCCAGAAAATAAAGGAGGCAACTCTGAGGCCAACCCACCTACAGCTGGTTCAACTACAACTTCTCTGGAATATTTGAATTTCCTTAAAATACATGAACGAAAGAATATGAAAAATGCTGACCAATTGTACGTAGAGATGGAAGAAAATATTTTTGGTCACCATTTCATTGAGATGCTCAATACTGAAAATATCAGAGAAGTTGTAAATCATGAATGGGTATCTCGCCTCCGTTATTTCCGCATATATCGGTAATAAATCAGGTTTAAAGTGTACAATATTTTTTTAGTCTTTCCATTTAAATATTGATGTATGTCATTGGTGTAATCCATTTTTATATTTTAATTGAAGGTATTTGTATGAAGAATTGTTGCTTCCAAAGGAAATAACGAGGAGGTTTCTGTTCTTGTCCCCACACCAAACAAATACATACGGCTACTTCGGGGAGGGATTCACGGACAACGTATCTAGGCGACCGGTTTGCAACTAAAGAAAGAGAATATCAGCCCTTGTTTTTAGCGCCGTGCAATGTTGGGTGAGTCGCTTATCCTATAGGACTTTATTCACAATAATGAATTACATAAAAGTTGAGGTGCTTAGGATTTGTTATCTCAACATTTTTGTAGGAATCATTGGGTCTTTGCGCGATAAATATTGTTGAAGAGATTATTTACTATCCTGGATCCCTTGTATGTTGATCCTAGGGATCGCCTGAATTAAAGAATGCGTTCGATACGTAAGCATGTTTTTATATTTATGATTTTCTATGATTACAGTTCGATACGTGAGCATGCGTGTGTTTGTGATGATTGAAAATATGTTTCTTAATGAAGTCTGTTTGATTTTGTGATTAGTGGTTTGCAAGTTTATCGCGCAAATATCGGAGCTAAGGTGCCGCGTTTAAAGGCAACCAACATTAAATGGATTCAGATACTGGTATATTTGCAAAAACTTAATGCGCAATTAGATAAAAAAACTATATTGATTTACTATTTTATTTTTTATAGTGCCCAAGACAACCCAATGAAGATGATTGTGGGTACTATGTCATGCGTTTCATGAAGGAGACTATCTTGCAGAACCAAGTTAAAATACCAATGGCGGTATGTTGTTTACTTAGCTTTTAATCGTGATTGTTCAAATGTTTTAGCAATTGTAACTTAATTTATTTAATTTTTATGTCGCAAGTACTTCCTCGACTTCAAATGCTCCACATACTCCACTTTGCCTATCTCAAGTCAAGGAAGAGTGGTGTCGCTATATTGTTGAAAAGTTCGTTTGATTATGTCAAATTGATCACGATAGTTGCAGCAATACTCATTGGTATGTGAATAATGCTTTATATTTATCAACCCCAAACTATCTATGTATTTGTTTTTCCTTGGTACATGCCTTCGAGTTGATGTGTCATCTGCTAGGAGAAAATAAGTTCAAACTTATTATTTTTGTTACACTTTGTTAATGCTTGATTTGAATTCTGTTTCTTGCTACGAGTAGTATTTACCTAATTAGTCCGCTGTATCCCAATGTAACAAGTTAGTCTTTGTGGTGGAAATGCAGTATGTATGCTACTGAGTCTTTGGATCACATTTCGACACATTACTTTGGTGTTGTCTTGGTCTCATGAAAAACAAAAGAAGCTGTAAATGTAGATTAATTGTAGATGTATGTTGGTTTTCTGATTTTGGTTTCTTAAGGATTGAGATCTGGTATAGTTGCTGCACTTTGATTTTGTCTTACTCGTGTGAATTTGAATACTTTAGAAACAGAGTGGTGTACTTATATCTGGTTATATATATATAGTTGCTGTATATAGTGTTGCACTTTGATTGTATGGTTCTTGGTTTCTTTTGCACAAACACATGCAAAGTCTTGCATTGAACACTTATATTTTGAACACATTTTGAACAATTGTGTTGACTGCAACAATTGTGGTTTTTTTTGTGTAAATATGCAGGAATAATGGATGTAAAAGTTAAGAAATAAAATTTAAAAAAAAAAGGGGCTTTAGATAGCGTTTCCTTGTACAAACGCTATCTAAAGTCAGACTTTAGATAGCGTTTGTATAAGGAAACGCTATCTAAAGTCTGACTTTAGATAGCGTTTCCGTGTACAAACGCTATCTAAAGTCACCTATTAATAGCAGTTCCTAAATGCTATCTTTGCTAACGAGTTTTAATAGCGGTAGAATAGATAGCGGTTACAAACGCTATTAAAAGGCATACGGAAACGCTATCTAAAGTCTAATCTGTTGTAGTGAAACTTCACCGCTGTGATTGTCTAATACAATCATAGGGTTCAAGAAACAAAAGTCAACTTACAAATCCATAAGAATCGAATAGTACAGTGAAGAGTTCCTTAATCATGAGACACTCACCTAAGGTCGAAAATTCAAATCGATTCGCCTTGGTTCCAACCAATACAAAGGTCTTTCCAAACACACTTAGTGTAACACCCCCCCCCCCTGGGGCATTACTTACGTAACACATGCGGAATTTAAATTAAAAGATAATTTGCTGGTGCTTTCGGAAAATAATTTATATAAGTATATAAGTGTCTGAAATTGGGTATAAAAATTTTGTCACGACTCCTAAGCCTTGATTGGCACACAGACTTACTATCATAGTATGGCAAGCCTATTTATTTTAAAGAATATACTTGAATAAAAGCTAGTATTTTACGAAAATTTCGACAGAGTCTCCTCTGTAATTCGGACATCCCAGGTAAAAGAACACCTGCTAAAATAATTACATTTTCATTCCAGAATTCCAGTTACACCAAATACAACCAGGCATTAATATGCTAAAGATAGTTATATCAATTAGCTATACATGACCAAAAGGAAAAGTTTAAGTTTTCATTCAAAAGAGATGCTCTCCGAGCCATAAACATTCCGTTTCAAAATATAGACTCTCCGAGTCATACTCATACATACTTATCAAAAATCCAAGTCTCAAACCCTAAGCTGGTCATTCTAAAAGTTATTCCTGAGAAGAACTCACGTGATCGTTCCACAATCAAATACTTCATTAAGTAACTAGATCTAAGTCTCTGAGTGACTTAGGAAGACTCATCTGCACATCTGTACTAAAATACCCAGGGTACAATAGCAAACCAGAAGACACCTGATATGTTTGTAAGGGTGAGATACCGACAAATGGATATATCACACAACAACCATATACATGATACATACATCACATAATCATATAAGCAGTTAAATCATGCATATACATAACATAACAGTGTTATATCAAAGGGTCTCAAACCCGCACAGTCAATCTTTTGAAAATATGCATGACACTTCAATATCAGGCTCTAACTTAATCTCATGAGATATCAACACCATTTTTCACTGGAGAAGCATTAGAGTTGGTCAATCTCTAGCCCACCGGGAGGTTGCCTCCTTGCCCTCATGCATTAAGGTCTCAGGACGAGCAACGTCACATGTGCCTCTTCACTCGGTTTACATGGACAGACTCCCAGATACCATCTTTTGTATCTGATTTATTCATCAATAGCACGTCTACTTGGTGAAATGCACATGAGAAAATATTTTATTTAAAAGGTTTTCTTTGTGTTCATTCTTTTTCGCTGTCGTAGCTCAAAGCTAACGACTTAATCATCATTTCCCCATCACTTGAAAACTTAGAATCATAGGACACGCAGTCCGAATGCTCAATCACAACGCTCGAGACCGATGCACCAGTCCTAGGCTTGTGGTCGTAGAAAACAACCTTCACCTTTAATCATGTTCATCACACGCGGTTAGAATACACAATCCAACACAGCGTGATTAGGACCTAAGTCCATCACAACGAAATCAGAACGAACTGTCCTCAATTTCGAGAATTGGACTCTTAGTCCATAACATCATAACCAGGACTCGTAGTCCCGAATTAACACTGATCCAAGATCACGTCCCATAACATCATAACCAGGACTCGTAGTCCCGAATTAACACTGATTCAAGATCACGTGCGCATCACTGAATACTAGAGGCGACGTCTCGCATACTAGATTCTCTTTCTGAAGTACTTATTTTTCGTTCAGTGAAAAACAAATTCAAAACCGAATCCTCGATAACCTATCCAGGTCATCGGAAAGTTTCTAAAATATTTAGGAAAACCTTTTCTTTGAAAATCTTTTATAAAGCATCTTTGAAACTCTTTTATCTTTGATATATTTCCCCCAGTAGGATATTGCCAAATAATCTTGAAAGTTTTCACTTGAAGACATATAGTTCAAAAAGGATTTTTCTCTTGTATAACAATAGTTCACCAAAACCATTTCAACATTTAAAACAAGTACTTTAAGTTTAAAGAGCTTTTGGAAAAGAACACCAATCCCTTCATCTTCAAAGCTTATTAAGGTTTTTAATCCTTATAACGGTTGAGCACGAACCACACAATGGCTTAGCAAACTTTCAATCAACGCAGAGTATATATTATTATTCAATGCTAATATCACAGTTGAAAGCAGTTCATCACATATATGCATTATAACATTTAGAACAAGTACAGTTCAACATCAGATAATAGCATAACAGTTCACGTACATTAGATAATCAAGTAAGCTCAATCAACATGTAAATATCCAATTAAACACATACACACATGCATACAGTTATCGAATATCCCTAGGCAAACTTCCCTTACCTTTGAAGACAAGTAAAGGATCCTCGTCTTAATGCTCACGTTAGCTCCAAGAGTGTAACTATCTACTCCATCAAGCAAGCATAGCCATATCAAACGTCTCAGAGAGGAAATCCAACAACGCGCAACAACCAACAATCAAGAAATCAATTTCACATGATCAAACACACATTCTAACTTTATCTAAACACTTAATCTAATTACCAAACAAGGTTATTTTTAAAGAAAATCATGTTTGAAGCTCACGCTTCCCAATACCCTTTAAGGAAACTTTGTTTTGATTAAAAGATCATGAAAAAGAACTTTGGAAATCATCCATTAAGAGTCCTAATTGCACTAAATCATAATTAATTTCACAAAAACATACCCAAATTCAAATAAAATCAAATTGGGGTTTTAGGGCTCCTAAATAAAATTTGGGGAAAACTCATTTATAAGAATAATGAAATTGGTTTAGGGAAACACTAATTCACAGTCCCAATTTCATAAAGCAAGCTTTAATCTTAAGATTAAAATCTGAAATCAAAGGGTTAGGGTTAGGGTTTCAAAATCAATTTGGGGATTTACAAAAGAGAAGAGGTTAGAGGTAAAACTCTTACCCAAGGTGAAGAAGAGAGGACATGGGGGCCGAGGTGGTGGTGATGGCGGCGGCGCAGCGGCGGCAGCGGCAGCCGTGAACGGAGGAGTTTGAACTATGGGTTTAGATCGCACAACACAAGGAAGAAAAAGACGCGGCGCGATCGAATCACCTTTCCACGCCGGGAGGTGGTCGACGACGTCGAATGACGCGGAGCAGCGACCAGGACGTGCTCGAGACGAGCTGGGTCGCGGCTGAAGGATGGCAGCAGCGACCGCGCGATGGCGGCGGAGCACCACGCTCGCAAGGAGCGGGTGGTAGCATGGCCGTGATGGTGGCAGGATGGCCCGGGCTCTGGGAGGCGCTCCTTAGGTGGCTGGTTTTGGAGCAAGAGGAGAAGAAAGTTATGTTTGCAGAGGAGGAAGAAGAAAAAGAAAGAAGAAAGAAGCAGAGAAAGAAAAGAGAAAATGAGAGAGACGTCGAGAAAGAGAGAGAGAAAAGGTTGAGAAAGTTAGTTTTTAAACCAGTTACTTAGTGATAGGTACAAAATGAGTGATAAATATTAGGCCTAAAATAAACATGTTTTTACTTTTTGGATTCTAAAAATAAAGGTTGATAAATATATGTTTTCGAAATTCAAGTTAGATTAAAGATTAATAATTGAACTGATCAACTAAGAAAATACTCGGTCTAAAATTAATCTCTGATTAATGTCAAACAAAAATATTTTTAACTCTAAAATTAAATAGAATGAAAATATGAAAATGCTTTTCTCTTAATCATATTATTTAAAATATTTTTCTGTACCGGTATAATAGTGACAATAACGTAAATTATTGTCTAGTAAGCGTGCATTCACTGGAATAAGTCAGTGCTAATGCACCCAATAAAATAACTTGAAGAGAGTAATTTAATTACTCAAACTAAACCACATAACAAAATAAACATAAACATCCAAATAAAATAATTAATCATAGGTGTAAAAACTAGGGTGTTACATTACTACCACTCTTAAAAAAATTTCGTCCTCGAAATTTGGTAATTCAAAACTAAACAGGATTTTGTAATCACACCTTAATCCCTAAAATCTTACTTTGTATTTCCCGTCGCTTCATTCCTTTCATCTATAACTTTATAACAGGATCGATTCTTATGTCATTCTATTTATCCTCGAGACTCTTCACTGCCGCTTTATTCCCACTACCTTCGATATTTCACCTTAGTCTATTACACTTTGAAGAACAAAATCAACGCTTAATCTCTTCGCCTCTCAATATAGATCCATTAGAAAACTTTCTCCAATATCCAACTTTCACAGTGAACATCAAACCAACACTAACTTTGCCATAACATCAATTAACCTTCTACTCAAGAGATGCAATCATAGTCTTAGTCCATTTGCGCTTAGTCTACTCTTTTAGTCATACCAAATTCACACTTTCCAAATCTTCAATCAAAACGTCATAACATTCCTGAAAGTAAACTGCTAGGATTATCTAACTCATCAACTTTGAACTTATTCAGAAACTGAATTTTCACAAGCACTTATCTTATATATCTGCAGCCGAGAAAAGAGGTTATAAAATAGAGTTTCTCTGAGGCCATTACCCCTAAGAGCTGCACCAAAGCAAAACCAAGTAAATCCAGGTGGACACTCCCCAATGGCAATTCTTGGATTTTAAAATGTCCAGTTTCTACTATGGATCATCAACCATATATTTACCAGAATAAGACCTCAAAGATTATAAACATTTCACCATAACTTATCACATTGAAAGACATAATCAAAACTTAATCACTTCTTGCCTCAAAATTTGTCAGCTAGCAAAACTTCTTCAACACCTTATCCTCACGACGAACATCAGGTTCAACACTTAACTCTATCACGTATGTCAACCTTCAACTCAAGTACACAATTATAGTCTTAGTTTTCTTTAAATATATTCCACCACTCCAAATTATATCATAGTCATTCATTTCAATCTTAAAGAATACGATTACGTTTCTCCATGCAACTACAACCAAAAGGAATCGCTTCAACTTGAATTATCCAAAATCATAATTCTTAAACTTTTCTAACAACTTAGTTTCACTCAAGAACTCCTCTTTACTACGTCCGTTCAGCTTAAGGAAAATCACCATATATTTTTCCGTTAATCCTCGGACTCACTAAGTCAACGTTAACAATAAACATTGATCACTACTCTAAATTCCTTTAATGATATATCTGCCTCGATCATGATAAGGTCCATTGTAATCATCTCACTCAATGATGTTGAACTTAAGGGTTCTCATAATACCATTCACATCTATCCACTAACGAAACTCCTATCAACTCTGGTTCGTCCTACCATAGAGATGACAAAAATTAGGTACCACATTATCTCCCAACTAACCTGCTAAAGATAGGTAATCTCATTACTTATCCATCCCACTAAGGATGATCAGTTCGACTTAGCCTCAACTTAGTCCTCAACACTTAAAGTAAACTTAACCGACACAAGTTGATAAACTTCCGTTTTCATCTGAAACAACACTTGAAGATACTCCATGAAGTCTGAACAATCCTCTGATACATTATTCGGTTCACTAACACTGCATAGTGGATCTTGACTTGCAAGAAGGGTGTAGGCTTTAGCAGTCGATCCACGATCACTTGAATTCAAACAAAACTAGTGTAAGTCTTCAGCAAATTCATAACAACGATTGAAGGAATGTCAACATCTTAACAAGGAAGGTTTCAATTGTACTTCTTGATGTGGAGATATCCAACTTATGACTGATGAGATAAGTCACACATCGACGACATTTGGAGAATACGTAGAACTAAGATGATCAACGACGACAAGTACATTCGAACCGCAATAAGACATGACCTTGGTGATCATAAAAGAATTTCTCAAGAAAAGAAATTTTTCTTGATTTCACTTTCACATAAGCATAGAAAGAATTTCACTAATTTGAAGGATACAGGAACATCCAGTATGGAAAAAGATCATTCCATCAGGTTCGTGGGTGTAAAAATGCATGATCAATACACATTTACAAACATGAATCTAATAAAGTTCATTCTTCCACAAGAATCTTCCAGCGGATTCAAGGAATCAAAGGGATGAATAACTTCTAATCCAAAGAGGATTAATTCTTATTCTTAGTACAAGAAATTCACAAAATGATGACTTTCACCTCTACCAAAAATAGAAGTGACCAAACTAAGTTTCACCAAGAAACTTCTGCTATCACGAAATTATCTGGGTTATAACTCAAGAAATAGTCATAACCACTTCTCTCAACAAAATGTGAAAGTATCCAAACCAATGAATTCCATTAAACCAATTCACTCAAATATCTAATACATCGAGGATCATTTAGAAGTGTGAGTACGACTTCTCACAAACAAAGAAATGAACAACTGGAAATTTATGAATCAGCATAACTAATTCAGGAGTCCTGACAGACTGCAAATTAAAATCAGAAAATATCCCACCAACCTAACTAAACACTTAAATAATTGTCAACCGCAAACCAAGAAACAAAGACAAAAAACCAATCACACACCACCCAAACAAAACCCTCACACCCAACCACAACACACCACAACATATACCACCCAATTCATCCCCACAACCATCACCAACATACAAAGTTATCTCCTCATAAACGATCATGCAAAACCTAGATAGGCTTCCCCTCAATAACTCATCCTCAAGTCAATCTTTGAGTAGATGACAACTCCTCGCAATTTAATTTACCAAATCAACTACGCAAGTTAGAGAATACTTATTCCTAATTCGTCCTTTTACCTAGTCGTCAGAAATCTAGACGGTGACACGAGCCTCCACACAACATTGGTGCATCACAAGGAAAACACTCGGTCTAACAAACGATTCAAACCACCGATCTTTCAGTTGAATCGAGTCGTCCAACTCGTTTCAACTTTGTAGGCAACATCCTACACAAAGCGACAGAGATCTGATCGAATCCAGAAACTAGATCAATAAAAAATCAATGACCTTTGCTAACCATAAACCTAGAATATTTCTAGGGAACACTCCCGGAAAAACCCTTTACACAAGCACCTTGTTTCGAATATCAGACACGATTCGCAAGGATAATCGAATGTCATATTCGAACCCAAGTAACATTCAAGATCTAAGGTCTCCCAGGACATAAAGCCCTTGGAAAACCATCAAGAAACATATACTTGTGCGTCAACACACATTGCTTCAATAAGAAACAATTCAAACAAGAGCCAACCAGAGATCACACAACAAAACTTAACAGACCTATTCCCCAAAGATCCCGAAAGACTCGACCAGCTCTGATACCACCTTGTAACACCCCCCCCCCCTTGGGGCATTACTTACGTAACACATGCAGAATTTAAATTAAAAGATAATTTGCTGGTGCTTTCGGAAAATAAATTATATAAGTATATAAGTGTCTGAAATTGGGTATAAATATTTTGTCATGACTCCTAAGCCTTGATTGGCACACAGACTTACTATCATAGTATGGCAAGCCTATTTAATTTAAAGAATATACTTGAATAAAAGCTAGTATTTTACGAAAATTTCGACAGAGTCTCCTCTGTAATTTGGAAATCCCAGGTAAAAGAACACCTGCTAAAATAATTACATTTTCATTCCAGAATTCCAGTTACACCAAATACAACCAGGCATTAATATGCTAAAGATAGTTATATCAATTAGCTATACATGACCAAAAGGAAAAGTTTAAGTTTTCATTCAAAAGAGATGCTCTCCGAGTCATAAACATTCCGTTTCAAAATATAGACTCTCCGAGTCATACTCATACATACTTATCAAAAATCCAAGTCTCAAACCCTAAGCTGGTCATTCTAAAAGTTATTCCTGAGAAGAACTCACGTGATCGTTCCACAATCAAATACTTCATCAAGCAACTAGACCTAAGTCTCTGAGTGACTTAGGAAGACTCCTCTGCACATCTGTACTAAAATACCCAGGGTATAATAGCAAACCAGAAGAAACCTGATATGTTTGTAAGGGTGAGATACCGACAAATGGATATATCACACAACAACCATATACATGATACATACATCACATAATCATATAAGCAGTTAAATCATGCATATACGTAACATAACAGTGTTATATCAAAGGGTCTCAAACCCGCACAGTCAATCTTTTGAAAATATGCATGACACTTCAATCATCAGGCTCTAACTTAATCTCATGAGATATCAACACCGTTTTTCACTGGAGAAGAATTAGAGTTGGTCAAGCTCTAGCCCACCGGGCAGTTGCCTCCTTACCCTCATGCATTAAGGTCTCAGGACGAGCAACGTCACATGTGCCTCTTCACTCGGTTTACATGGACAGACTCCCAGATACCATCTTTTGTATCTGATTTATTCATCAATAGCACGTCTGCTTAGGTAAATGCACATGAGAAAATATTTTATTTAAAAGGTTTTCTTTGTGTTCATTTTTTTTCACTGTCGTAGCTCAAAGCTAACGATTTAATCATCATTTCCCCATCACTTGAAAACTTAGAAGCATAGGACAAGCAGTCTGAATGCTCAATCACAATGCCCGAGACCGATGCACCAGTCCTAGGCTTGTGGTCGTAGAAAACAACCTTCACCTTTAATCATGTTCATCACACGCGGTTAGAATACACAGTCCAACACAGCGTGATTAGGACCTAAGTCCATCACAACGAAATCAGAACGAACTGTCCTCAATTTCGAGAATTGGACTCTTAGTCCATAACATTATAACCAGGACTCGTAGTCCCGAATTAACACTGATCCAAGATCACGTGCCATAACATCATAACCAGGACTCGTAGTCCCGAATTAACACTGATTCAAGATCACGTGCGCATCACTGAATACTAGAGGCGACGTCTCACGTACTAGATTCTCTTTCTTAAGTACTTATTTTTCGTTCAGTGAAAAACAAATTCCAAACCGAATCCTCGATAACCTATCCAGGTCATCGGAAAGTTTCTAAAATATTTAGGAAAACCTTTTCTTTGAAAATATTTTATAAAGCATCTTTGAAACTCTTTTATCTTTGAAATATTTCCCCCAGTAGGATATTGCCAAATAATCTTGAAAGTTTTCACTTGAAGACATATAGTTCGAAAATGATTTTTCTCTTGTATAACAATAGCCCACCAAAACCATTTCAACATTTAAAACAAGTACTTTAAGTTTAAAGAGCTTTTGGAAAAGAACACCAATCCCTTCATCTTCAAAGCTTATTAAGGTTTTTAATCCTTATAACGGTTGAGCACAGACACAAATCTGGCTCAGCAAACTTTCAATCAACAGCAGTATATATTATCAGTTCAATGCTAATATCACAGTTGAAAGCAGTTCATCACATATATGCATTATAACATTTAGAACAAGTATAGTTCAAAATCAGATAATAGCATAACAGTTCAAGTACATTAGATAATCAAGTAAGCTCAATCAACATGTAAATATCCAATTAAACACATACACACATGCATACAGTTATCGAATATCCCTAGGCAAACTCCCCTTACCTTTGAAGACAAGTAAAGGATCCTCGTCTTAATGCTCACGTTAGCTCCAAGAGTGTAACTATCTACTCCATCAAGCAAGCATAGCCATGTCAAACGTCTCAGAGAGGAAATCCAACAACGCGCAACAACCAACAATCAAGAAATCAATTTCACATGATCAAACACACATTCTAACTTTATCTAAACACTTAATCTAATTACCAAACAAGGTTATTTTTAAAGAAAATCATACCCAAATTCAAATAAAATCAAATTGGGGTTTTAGGGCTCCTTATTAAAATTTAGGGAAAACATACCCAATGAAATAAAATGAAATTGGGCTTAGGGCAAACACAAATTGGGAAAACTCATTTTAACAAAATAATAATTTCATAAAACAAGCTTTAATCTTAAGATTAAAATCTGAAATCAGAGGGTTAGGGTTAGGGTTTCAAAATCAATTTGGGGATTTACAAAAGAGAAGAGGTTAGAGGTAAAACTCTTACCCAAGGTGAAGAAGAGAGGACATGGTGGCTGAAGGTGGTGGTGATGGTGGCTACGACGGAGGCGGCCGTGAACGGAGGAGTTTGGTCGGGACGGGTTTAGATCGCACATCTCAAGGAAGAAAAAGGGACGCGATAGATCGATCACCTTTCCACGCCAGCGGTGGTCGACGACGTCGAATGGCGGAGCAGCGGCCAGGGCGTGTCGTGTGGACGAGCTGGGTCGCGGCTGAAGGATGGCAGTGACCGCGCTCAAGGCGACGTGCACCACCACCGCAAGGAGCGGCCGGTAGCATGGCCGTGATGGTGGCCGGATGGCGGATCGGGCGGCGCTTGGGAGGTGGCTGGCTATGGAGCAGGAGAAGAAAGATGGAGAGAGGATGGAAGAAGAAAAAGAAAAAGAAAGAAGAAGAAAGAAAGAAGAGAGAAGAAAAGAGAAAATGAGAGAGACGTCGAGAAAGAGAGAGAGAAAAGGTTGAGAAAGTTAGTTTTTAAACCAGTTACTTAGTGATAGGTACAAAATGAGTGATAAATATTAGGCCTAAAATAAACATGTTTTTACTTTTTGGATTCTAAAAATAAAGGTTGATAAATATATGTTTTCGAAATTCAAGTTAGAGTAAAGATTAATAATTGAACTGATCAACTAAGAAAATACTCGGTCCAAAATTAATCTCCGATTAATGTCAAACCAAAATATTTTTAACTCTAAAATTAAATAGAATGAAAATATGAAAATGCTTTTCTCTTAATCATATTATTTAAAATATTTTTCTGTACCGGTATAATAGTGGCAATAACGTAAATTATTGTCTAGTAAGCGTGCATTCACTGGAATAAGTCAGTGCTAATGCACCCAATAAAATAATTTGAAGAAAGTAATTTAATTACTCAAACTAAACCACATAACAAAATAAACATAAACATCCAAATAAAATAATTAATCATAGGTGTAAAAACTAGGGTGTTACACTTAGTATGGTCACCTTGAATCGAGCATGATCACGGACAACTTAATCAATCTATCAGACATACGAAGAGTTGATCTTTCTTCATAAGCTGAGTCAACGACGCAAACTCTTTAATAGGTCCTTACTTCAATCTGATGATAACTCATCCTCAAGTCGATCTTTAAGTAAACAACAACTCCTCAAAATTGATTTATAAAATCAACTACGCACGGCAGAGAAAACTTGTTCATAATCGTCATTTTTGTTGAGTTGTCAGAAATCTATGCTGTGTCTCAAACCATCACACAACATTGGTGCTTCCTACGGAAAACACTCAGTCCAACAACTTAGACCACAGATCTTTCAGTTGAACTGCGTCATCTAACTCGATTACATTGAAGGCGACATCCTACTTAAGGAGATAGAAATCGGACCGAACCTAGTAACTAGATCGATTGAAAATCAATATCTTTTGCTAGCACCAAAACTAAACATTTCCAGGGGACATTCCCGGAAAATCCTTTCGCAAACGATAATCCTGGAACATTCTCAATGAACATTCCTAGAAAATCTACCATAACAGACATATTATTCAAATGTCTAACACAATCCAAAAAGGATAACCGAATGTGTCACACATGGACCAAAACACAATTACCATTTACTAACCATGAGTTCTTACAAAATCTCAACACAATTAGAACCCATTAAAACGCACATATTTGTGTGTCAACACACATTGTTTCGACAAGGAAACAACTCAAACAGTGACCAACTAGAGATCACACAACAAAAACATAACAGACCTATTCCCAAGGTTCCCGAAAGACTCGACTAGCTCTGATACAACTAATGTAACACCCCCCTTGTGCATTACATGACTAACACATTGCGGAAATAAAACTTAAAATAATAGCTGGTTTACTTTCGGAAAACTAATTTATATAAGTACTTAAGTGTCATTAAAATGGGTATAAAATTTATTTTCCTGCGGTTGAGGTAAGAACTTAAACATTTTATAAGATAATAACACCAAATTTTCACCTATCATTGTATAGATTCTAGTCATGTATATAAATTTTATCACGACTCAAAAACCTGAGCCGTTATCGGCGCACAGACTTCCAATCCTAGCCTGGCAAGTCTATTTTCTTTAGAAACATACTTGAATACAGATCTATAACTTTTACAAATTTTGACAGGGTCTCCTCTGTGATTTCAACATCCCAAACAAAAACACCGGCTAATATAATTATATTTTCATCCAAAAGAGAGGCTCTCCGAGCCATAAACATTCTATCCAAAATAAAGGATCTTCGAGCCATAAACATACGTACTATCATTAATCAACAACGCCTTAAAAACCTAAGCTGGTCGTTCTAAAAGATATTCATAAACATAATAGTAATCCAATAAAAGACTCTCAGAGTCATAAAGCAAACAAATATGAAACTTCTCCAAAACTAAACTTGACTCGATAGACTAAACTGGTCATACTATGAGACTCTTACTGGGAAAGACCCCACTGCTATTCCAGTAAATCAACCTTCTTCAAAAGTCGGGACCAAACCCTCCAAATAGGGCAGAGAACCCCTTTGAATCATCTGTACATGCAAACCAGGATACCACAAAAAGAAACCAAACAGAAAATAATGCAAAGGTGAGTTACCAATATATGAGTTTAAATCATAGCAATCATATACTTGACATCACGACTACCTCAGTAGCATAACAATAACAAAAGCATAGTTATGACAATTATAAATACCTCAAAAGGATTTAAAATAAAAAGTCTTTCATAAATTATGTCTTAACACTTCAATATCCACTTTCTAGAACACAATCTCTGGAGATCCTAACTTCCTTTCGACGAGTATGATAGGCTGCGATAATTCCTATAACACAATTGTTTCGCATTGGGTCGCCTCTCCACTGGGTTCTTTCCCCAATTGTTCTAGGATTTCGTGTATCACCTAAATAATATTTGATAGTTCCCTATTGAGTACATTTCGTGCAGGGTAACCGATTTCCACGACAAGAGGTTGCAAAGCCCCAAGCATTTCCGTGGAGTTCGAGCCCGAATGTCCCTAAAGACCCAAAGACCTAAGAATATGCCTTTGGTTCGTAACTATCAAATTTGTCAGTCCACCCTATGTGAAAACTGTAACTCGATGAACAACATCACGTCTGCCAGATCATCTTTTCAGATATTAATTACACTTTTAATATCAAATTTGAAATTTTTAAAGAAAGCCTTATTAAAGATTTCAAAGTCTTTTCCCAACGAACACTAGTCCGACGTCTCGAAACTCTAGGTTCTTATCAGTAGGAATTCTAGTCTGGCTTCCCTGTAATCAGAATCCAGTCTGAAATCTCAGCATGGAAGTCTAGTTCCTTTCCTTTCTTTCCTCTTCACTTTATCATATGCATATATATATATATATATATATATATATATATATATATATATATATATATTACCACAATCAGAACAACATAATATCACATATTATAAATCATCACAAGCAGATTCATATTACTAGGTATATGACTCCCATGAATTCCTCAGGCATACCCCCTTTACCTCTGTAGACCAGAAAAGATCCTTTATTCCAGGTTCCACAGTGTACTTATAGTTCAACAAATTTTTGCAAGATCGAACATCCACTGACGACTTGACTTGACATTCTGAGTTACTCTGACACTTTGTGACAGGTGCAGACTGCTCCCTGAAACTCAAATTCTATCTTCCCCAATCAACACAACCACGGTGACATCCCAGAGAGGGAGTCAAAGCATTTTCACAACCAGACAAAACACATAATCAGATACTCATTATCAAACGCTCACTCTAAGTTGATAGGGGTAAACACTTATACAAGATGAAGGAAGAGAGGACGTGGTAGCTAGAAAGTCAACTGGCGAGGCAGCAGGCGGCGGAGGACGGTGGCGGTGCATCTGAAACAACCAAGAACCAAAAGAGGGAAATAGAATTCAAGAGGAGAAGAAAGGAACTCAAGAACTAACAAGGAAAAGGAAAACCACCATGGGTGGTGGCTTACTAGATGGATCGCAGTGGGTGGCGATGACGAGCTCAGTTTTGGGCTGGACGACGTGAAACAGTCGCTCGTCTTCTCCTCCCCACGTCGACGAGCGGCCGACAATCGTGTAGGGCGGGCGGAACGCGGTTTCGGTGGCTGGAGGCGGCTGGACAGGCGGTGCTCGTAGGTGACTCGTTTGTGGAGAGAAGGAGGAGGAAGAAGTAGGGAGGAAGAAGAAGAACGGAAAGGAAAAAAAGAAAAAGAAGAAGTGGAGGGAGAAAGAAATGTCGAGTGAGAGAGGGATGAAATAGACAACTATAAACACGAGAAGGGGGGTTGAATTGTGTTTATCAGAATTTAAACAAAGTTGAAATTTTTTCGCATACAGAAGCTTGGTTCAGACGAGTGGAAAGATACAGGACAGACAGGTGACCTATCTGATGAAATTTTAATAGTGACTTAGACAAACACACCACTTGGAAAATGGATAAGAAAACTAAGGCAACTAAAATGTTTATAAGGAAAGAGAGATTGACACAGCTATTTATCCTGGTTCACTCTTCAAAGCAAAGAGCTGTGTCCAGTCCTTGGCAGTGCCAAGTTTTATCCACTATAACTGATCAGGTTACAGACTTCAAGTATTGTTTGCACTCCAAGTATTGTTTGCACACCTATCCTCTTCAGGCTCCAAGACAAGTATTCTTTGCACACCTAGCCTCTTCAGGTTCACTCAGGTTTGTTTGAGAGATTTGGTTTGTAATAAATACAACTTCAGACAGACAGATCTTTCACTAACACTCAGAGTGGTTTAAATGTAAAGCTTAGGAAAGTCTGCGTAATAACTTCAAATGATTGAAGAATACAGAATGAAAGAATGAAGATATTAATGCGCAGAGTAATGGCTCTTTAATGCAATGTGTATTCTCTAAACTTCATCTTCAATGACTATCAAAACCACTATCACATAATTGACTTATGCTAAGCAAATTGTGTCTCAATCCTTTAACCATAAGAACATTAGATATAGAGGGAAGAGGGGGTTTACCACCAATAGTACCAATTCCTATAACTTTCCCTTTTTGATTCCCTCCGAAGGCAACATGTCCTCCTTTCTTAAGTTGGAGGTCTAGGAACATAGACCTTTCTCCTGTCATATGACATGAGCAACCACTGTCCAGGTACCAGCAGTGATGTTTTCTTTGTTCTGTTGAGGACATCTGCAACAAAAATTATTTGATCTTTAGGTACCCATATTTTTCTGGGTCCTTTTCTGTTAGTTCTAGGAGTCTGTGAAGACTTCCTTCTCTTCTTATGGATACACTTAGACATAACATGTCCAGTTTTTCCACAGAAGTTACAGACATCTGTAGACTTGGTTACAGTTGACTTAACGGATACTTTAGAAGCTTTAGTTGATACTTTATGATGTGTCTGATGGACATATCCAATACCTTCTTTGTTAAGAGAGTTCCTCTGACAGCCAATTAGCTTAGTCAGATTATCTCTACCATTAACAAATTTGGCAAGATCAGAAGTGAGCTCTTCCACTTTCTGTTGAAGTTTTTTCAACTTCTTCAGATGGTGATGTTTCACTTGAGATCTTAGCTTCATTAGACTTTTCAGTCTTCAGCTCACTGTTCTCTTTAGCCAGCTTCTCACACTCTTGAGATTTCTGTTTATGCTCATTGGTGAGCTTTACATACTCTCTCTTGAGGGATTTGAAATCCTTAGATAATCAGTTGGATTCCTCCAGCAACTCCTCATAGGCATCAAGTAATTCCTCATAGTCAGGATGTACCTCATCGTCTGAGTCTAAGTCAATGTTGGTCATCAAACAGAGGTTGGCTTCTTCCTCTATTTCTTCATCAGAAGATGTTGATGTCAGATCCTCCCAAGTAGTCATCATTCATTTCTTCTTCTTCTTCTTGAAGAATTTCTTAAAAGGGGCCTTCTTGAGTTGAGGACATTCAGCCTTGATGTGACCAGGCTTCTTGCACTCATAGCAGACAATTGGACTTTTGTCTGTTGAAGTGGATTCTTTGAAGTTCTTGTCCTTGTTGAACCTTCTGAATGGCTTATCCCTCTTAAACTTCTTTTTCTGTAGGAGAAGCTTTATCTTCCTGGTCAGGAGAGACAATTCTTCATCACTCTCAGAATCCTTGTGTTCAGATAGGTCAGCATCACTGGATGACTCGTTTGCCTTTAGAGCCTTGCAAACTTTTGCTGACTTTTGATCAACTTTCAGAGCAATTGACTTGCCCTTCTTTGGTGCAACTTCATCTTCAAGTTCTTGCTCATGAACAGTGAGTGTTCCAAGAAGTTCATCCATAGTCAAGGTAGTGAGATCCTTGGCTTAAGAGATAGCAGTGACCAAAGGTCTCCACTGTTTAGGTAGACTTCTCAAAATCTTTCCAACCTTCTCAGCATTGGTATAGACTTTGCCAAGAGATTTTAAACTGTTGACTATAGTTTGAAATCTTTCTATCATATGAGCAACAGATTCTCCTTCCTCCATGACAAACAGTTCATACTTTCTGACAAGTATGGCAATCTTTGACTCTTTGACTTTGGCTGTTCCTTCATGTGTGACATCTAAAGTGTCCCATATTTCTTTGGCAGAGTCACAAGTACATACCTTCTCAAACTCCTCAGGACTAAGAGCACAAATGATGTTATATCTAGCTTTGTGGTTCAGCTCCCATTTTGTCTTTTATGCAGTAGTCCACCGAGATTTTGGTTTGCCAGTGTTATCATCATTCTTGGGAATGAATGGACCATCTGTAATGACATCCCAAAGATCAGAGTTTGTAGATAGAATGAACCATTGAAATCTATTTTTCCAATAGTTGTAGTTTACTCCATTGAAGTAAGGAGGTCTGGTTAGGGAAGCTCTTTCAGTCTGGTGACTTCCACTTGAACTAGCTCCAGCAATCGTGTCTATTCTTCAGGACCTTTTACCTCTACACTGTTAGATGCTCAACCCAGAGGCTGAGCTCTGATACCAACTGAAATAGATAACTATAAACACGAGAAGGGGGGTTGAATTGTGTTTATCAGAATTTAAACAAAGTTGAAATCTTTTCGCATACAGAAGCTTGGTTCAGACGAGTGGAAAGATACAGGACAGACAAGTGACCTGTCTGATGAAATTTTAACAGTGACTCAGACAAACACACCACTTGAAAAATAGATAAGAAAAATAATGCAACTAAAAAGTTTATAAGGAAAGAGAGATTGACACATCTATTTATCCTGGTTCACTCTTCAAAGCAAAGAGCTACGTCCAGTCCTTGGCAGCACCAAGTTTTATCCACTATAGCTGATCAGGTTACAGACTCCAAGTATTGTTTGCACACCTAGCCTCTTCAGGCTCCAAGACAAGTATTTTTTGCACATCTAGCCTCTTCAGTCTCAAGACAAGTATTCTTTGCACACTTAGCCTCTTCAGGCTCACTCAGGTTTGTTTGAGAGATTTAGTTTGTAATAAATACAACTTCTGACAGACAGATCTTTCACTAACACTCGGAGAGTGGTTTAAATGTAAAGCTTAGAAAAGTTTGCGTAATACCTTCAAATGATTGAAGAATACAGAATGAAAGAATGAAGATATTAATGCGCAGAGTAATGGCTCTTTAATGCTATGTGTATTCTCTATACTTCATCTTCAATGACTTATGTATTTATAGTCTTCAAACATTTAGGATCCGTTAGAGACATTCCCTCAGATGTTGGCTTCAAGCAGAACTTCATTAAATGCAATAGAGTCGTACTGGGCAGTCATTAATGCAATAGGAACGTTGGTTGTACTCTAACATGAAGGATCATGGCTTTATGCATCGTGATACAGCCATATCAAAGTTGTGCAGAGACCTTTTTGTACTTTACTGAGTACAATTCCCTTTTCGTGTAAGGACCAGAGGTACTAGGAAATAAAGCATGTTGGAAGCAATCTTTAACTGGCCTTTGGTTCTGATAACCGAGGTTGCTTGAGAGAGTAACTTCTGACTTTTCTTGATAGGCGTGAGACTGAGTATGAGAGAAGGCTTCAAGTCTCTTTCTGATGGGACAACCAACAAAAGCTTGTTTGACCCTTGATTCTTCAACGAGTAACCTAAGACAAGTGTAGGAACTCGTGAGGAGACAGGTTGAAGACGTATCTAGAAAGAAGTCAATAATCATAGTCAACAGACAGGTTGACTTTCGTTTATCCAGACAGGTGGTCACTTACGAGCAGATAGATGATTCTTACAGTTTTAATCTGCACACTAGATAGACAGGTTAGCAACCAATATGAAGGTTAATTAAATCATTAACCAATGTTTAGTTCTCATCAAAACTTAGGAAAATGCACATCAGACATTTTAGAGACTTAACAAGGGATATATAAGGAGTAATTTCGTTTTCTTTTCTTTTTTATTAGTAATAGATAAAATAAGGGATTGATTTTTGAAAAATGAAAATAATATTAACCATTAGATCTAAAAATCATGAGGAACAAATATATATTTTTAAAATTCAAAATAAAGTAAAGATTGATAGTTGAATTGATCAACTAAGAAAATACCCGGTCCAAAATTAATCTCCGATTAATATCAAACCAATTTATTTTCAAATTTTAAAATAAATAGAATAAAAATATAATAGTAATTTTCTTTCAATCATATTATTACAAATATTTTTCTAAACAAATACTAATAATGACAATAACATAACATTATTGTCTAGTAAAAGTACTTATACTGGAATAAGACAGTACTGACGCACTTAATAAAACTATTTTAAATGAGTAATTAAAATTGCTTAAACTAAACCACGTAAAAATAAATTAAAATAATTATTCAGATAATTAATCAATCCAAATTAAATAATATAAACATATATATTTACTGTTATTGAAGAGTAAAAAATGGGGTGTTACATCTATGGTCGAAAACAGGTCTGCAAGGAGGTAACTAGTTTGGTTTAGAAAAAATATCAGTGAATTATGTGATGATGTTCTGAATAACCCTTGGAATACTGGGATTGGAAAGTTCTGCAGAACTGAGACTGCAAGTAGGGACTGCAAAAAGGTTTGGAGCCTTGTTGACATGTAAGAAACATAGTTGAGAACCCTGTTGCACAGCTTGAGTGAAAGTTTTATTGTTGATCAGTTTAATCCCTGCAGGCTTAGCCCCTCTCAACACAAACCTTTTCCCATTTATGGAAAATTCCATCTGCAGTTTGGTAAAGTCCCAAATGATTGGACCAAGAGTGGTCAGCCATTGGACTCCCAATTCCAAATCATAACAGCCTAAGGGAAGCACCATCACATCGGATGTGAACTTAGATTGTTGTAACTGCCAAGTAAAGTTCTTACAAACATAAGGAGCATCAATCCTAGTACCAACCACTGCGACAGAGAGAGGTGTGATAACTTCTAGTTCACAACCCAGTTTTTTTTTCCAATTCCAAGTCTAGGAAATTGTGAGTGCTACCACTGTCGACCAAAATCTGCAGCATCTTTTTGTTATAGAGTTCACTGACCCTCAGAGTTTGGTAATTTGAAGCACCCGATATAGCATTCATGGATAATTGTGGCTTGTCAACTAAGTTGGAATGTACCATGAGACCACCCCCTTCTTCTATTACCTCAATTTCCTCATCTACTGCCTCATCATCATCCATTTCCATCAGAAGCAATCGGGACTTTCTGTGTTTAAGTTGGTGTCCAAGAGTGAAAGGTTCATCACAAAACATGCATAACCCCTTTGCTCTCATATCGGCCATTTCAGCTGCATTGAAAATTCTAGGTGCTTTATCCAAAATTGGTTTAGTGGTCTGGTTCTGAACATTTGAAGTAACACCAAAAGTGGGCTTGTTAGCAGTTGTGGCAGTTTTATAAGTAGTGTTACTATAGCGATTGGTAAATTTGGAGCCATGTTGAGACTGGACAAATGATTCATGCAATTTAGCCAAATTGCAGCATGTGCAATAGAGGGGGGCTAAACATCCTCACATGCATTTGTGTGTTATGCTCCAAACCAGACAAAAAATATACTCAAAGAATGATAGGGGCATAGTAATCTGAGTTAAAGTTAATTCAAATTCATCTATATATTCTTGCACTTTACCCACTTGTTTCACTTGAATCAAAGAGGAAAGAGGATCCTCATAAGCATCACCAAATCTCACAGTAACAGTAGCTATGTATTTAGGCCAATCGAGGTAAATATCGAACCTCGTTCGCATATAATTCAAATGCCATTGTAAAGCGCTATCCTAAAGCTGAATCGAAGCTAACTTGACCTTGGTTTCAGGTGGGGTGTTGTCAAGGTAGAAGAATTGTTCACATTTGTAGAGCCACTCTTTTACCTTCGAGCCATTGAACTTGGGGAATTCAATCTTTGAGCACCTCGTGGAGAAATGGTGTTGAACATGGTTATGTGGCCTCTGGTTTTCCCCATTTGATCCTTGAGTTCCCTCAAGAAGCTCATTGTGAGGCATACCCAAATTGTTAGCCGAGGACCCCTCGGCATGGAATCAGCTTGACTGATTGTTGAACATAGTCCGAAGCTCCGACACACATGGGGTCACTTGGTCCAGTTTCGACTGCATTTTGGCGTTCGAATCCGAAATATTCTTCGTCAATGTTCGCTCCATCTCTTGCATGCTAAGTTGATGTCTTGTCGGGTCAGCCATGATTGAGCCTTAGAATGAAGCTTTGGTACCAGTTGAGATAGATTTGGATGTTCAGGGAGATATAGAAAATCAAGTCCAATGCACAGGGAATTCAATATGTGGAATGAATTCCGATGAACATAGGAAAGGAAGGATAGTTGCAGAGATTTTTATCTTTTAAGAGAGAGAAAATGTTTGTATGAATATTCATTATGTTTTCCTTTTGCCCAAAGGCTATGCAATATAGCATCTGTTCGTTACAATTGCACACCAAAAACTTCCCATTACAGCTATGCCACAACAACATCTAATCATAACATAACTAGAGTAACTAAAATGCCCTTACTAAAATGGCAAATACCGAAAAAGGAAAATAAACATTGAAATGGTAAATAGTGTCAATACTGGAACAAGGATGGCCCACACGAAAGCACAAAGAGGCTGGGTCAAAGGGTCTCACGGTGGACAGAGATGACGACACGGTTGTGGTGGGTCAGAGGGACGTAGTTCGTATGACGGAGAGCACGGAGGTCGGTGACACGGCGGTGCTCGTGGATCTGGTGCGGTGCTGGCTTGGTTCTGGTTCGTGATGATTTGCTTGGTGGCGATGACGATAGCTCTGGCAGCGACGTGCAGGGGCAAAGGGAGGCGTCTCGGCTTAGACCAGCGACAAGGATGCGGTTGAGGCAGAGGAGCAACGGAGCACGACAGAGAAGCTTGAGGGATGAGGTTGTGTTCATTTTTTTTGTGTTTGAGTGTTTTGATTTGGGGATGGTTTTTGATTTGGGATGGAATGAGGATTATGGATTGATAGAGAAGATGATAAGTATTGAGATGGAAGATGGTTATAATGTAGTGGCTGCCATTGTGGGTTGAAGGTGGAAGAAAGATTGGTTATGAAGGATCTCAAAAAGCTTGTTCTAGAGCAGATTTTCTCAGAGTATTTTTTTTCTTTGTTCTTTCAACATGAGCCATTTTAACTTCTTTTCCTCCTTGCAAAGCTCCAAAAATAGAACAGGACCCAAGGTTGTTACATTGGAGAGTTATTTTCATATTTCCATTTTCATTGTTTCTATATTTGTGTCTTATTCTTTGTGCTACAATTTTACTTCTCTTTGTCAAGTCTCTTTTTTAGCTCTCTTTACATACTCCAACTTCTGACTATGTGAATGCAGTGAAAGCATGGAAGCAGCAGTTTGGTTTCCCTCTTCATGCTATACTTCCATACTCAAATTTGAACCAAAGTTGACTTGCCTATTTTACCATCATGCATTAACTTGGTTTGTCTTTTGTTCTTGGCCATATGCACATGTAAGGGTGGACAAGAAACCGACCCCTATTTGAACCCGGTAATACCCTCTATCCCAAATGTTATTTATAAAATATTTATATAAAAAATATAAAATAAAAATATGCATTTATTTCATAAAATAAAAACTGGATAAAAAGCACCACATTGTAATGTCTCAACGCGGAATAAACATAGTTTAAAAAGAAATAAAATAGAAAACATAAACATAAACCCCACCCTGGTATCACATACAGAGCTGATATAACCGTTTCGGAACAAATCCTCAGAATACAAACTGAACAACTAAAATAAAACAACTATAACTATTGATAAATCCTAACTAGAGTCGCGGCTCCTCAAAGTCACTCCTCCACTGGTTACTCACCGTCCTCTGCAAGAAAAGATACATGCCAAAACAGAAACATAGGAAACGGGGAGTAAGAAAACATGTAAACACATCGTCATGGAAGTAGTAAGCAAGATTAACATACATCATATCATGACATAGCAATATACAACATACAACATCAACATATTATAATCACGTCAACATGTTATTTCAACCAACATATGCTAAGCGGTGCAACACTACTCCGCTACTCCATTATCCATGTGGATCCAAACTATCTTAGGAAGGCAACTTCAAGGTTACATATCCACATTGGCTAAAAAGCACAAACACCGGCAGTCCACCAAACCATGGGTGAACCCCTTGGATAGCCGACACACCATATCTTGGATGCGCCACCACGAGGACGCACGATCCACCAAACCTTGGGTGAACCACCCGCGGACGGCCAGATCACTGTACTCTAGGACAACCTCCCCTATGTTGATATTCCCCCACTAACAACTCGAATGTGTGATGCATGTACACAACAACAAACAAGGGCAACCACCTCTTTTGCTTGGGCCAATAAGCACCCAAGACTTATCACCAACATCAACATCAACACCCTAACCCTTATGGGTCAAGGCCCCCTTAGCCAAAAAGCACTAAGGTTCAACTTATCAACACCTCGACCAAAAAACATCGAGGCCACTTTGGCCAAAAAGCACCAAAGCTTATCAACGTGCGAGAACCCATTGGACACCGGCTTAACCAACTTATTAATCTTGTTTATCTAAATTAGTCTTTAATTAAGTTATCTAACTTGTCTTTGTCCGATTGGTGTATTATTATATTATTGGAAACATTTGGGGTGAAATAGCCCTTTTACCCTTAATCTCAAATTCTGACCAGCTCGTGCTCCCCCTATGCACGGGCATGCTTCCATTTGAGTGAAGCACGATCGTGCTTCCTTGGTCGTGCTCCTGTTCTACATGGTCGTGCTTAAAATGCGACCATTTTCCAGAATTCAAACTGGGAGCACGGGCGTGCTCCCTGTTCAGCACGACCTTGCACCTGGGTGTGGCCATGCTGTTTTGGGTAGGTTCAACTTGTGTTCTTGGAGCTAAACTCCCTAACACTCTCAAATCAGATCCTAATGTCTTAGCTAAACCAGTTGGCATAAACCTCACATCTCACTACTGAGTTCATGTTTTATGAAATATTAGGAGAATTATTCCCTTAACCATTGAGTTAACTAGTGCAAAAGAGCATTTCTACAACGGTTGAAAAAGACTTTCTACATCGGTTGACCAAACGTTGTAGATAGACTCGATGTAGAAAGTAGGGACTTTCTACAACGGTCTACATTAGCTGGAAGACACAACCGTAGTAGAAAGTGTGCTTTCTACGTTCAATTTGTGGTCTCCGGTGGACTTTCTACATCGGTTGTATTGACCAACCGATGTAGAAAGTGCTCTTAATGCATCATTGGTGAACTTTCTACATTGGTTAAGGTTCCAACCGATGTAGAAAATCATTTTTTTAATAAAAAAAACACGTTTGTTTCTTCTCTCTCTTCCTTTCCCCCATTTTTATTCAATTTTCAGTACACATTAACAGAATCAACAACAACACAAAATAACAAAAACTAACAATTAACATTAACGAGATAAAAAGCTATAACACATAATCAAAATTAAAGTAAGAGCCACATGTACAAGAAGAAACAAAAATTGACTTGATGTCAAGATTATTTGCCACTCAAATGATGCATGACTTGATTCATTAAAAGTTTAGCTACAATAATTTTTGCTCCCAAAAAAACTTAAATAATAATATACAAACATTTCAAATAAACCATACTAAAATTCATTCTATAAAAACAAAATATATTTCATTAAATCCACAACAAAAATATAACAAGTATCAAGTGTCAATTAACTTTTCAAGTGCCATCAACAAAATAGTGTCCAACTAAACAGAACAAATAACATACCATGGCACCAAAGTATCAAGTAGAAACTAAAAACCAACCCAAAAAAAAATTTGTGATACATCTCTCTTTAAAGGCGGATGTCTTCCTAAGATGTAATATGTATAGCCGTATACCCTGTGTATGGAACCATTTAATTGTCACCGAGAGACCACAACATATGAACTCTTCTGGAGATTGTTGCAGGGCTTGTAAAAAGAGCTTGTGAGAGATTGTCACCTACAAGCTGGATAAAACATTAAAGCCACCAAAAAAGGGATGTCTTAAAAAGAATGTGGCAGCAGCAGTATTAGAACTTCTACACAAATGTGCAGCTTGGTACATCAGAATGTGATACATAATTTCATGACAAGCAATCATATTATATTAAAGCTTGGTGACAGTATAATTATGTAGTACAAAGATAACTGTGGCATGAACCTATATCAGATGGATCAATTAGCAATGAATTGAGATAAACCAACTACAGAAATTCACAAGCTCAAATTGCACAATTTACTTCCCAGTTCCCACCATAATGTGATGACCAAAAGAGCTCATTTTGTAGATCATGTTCACCTACCAAGACCTTGCACCCTGGACAAGCAAGGATGAGGGCCTTTGAGTCAATCATGGTTACATAAAAAGTTTCCTTACAATAGTCAGTCAGTTGTAAGATATAACAGACAGGACTCGAAATAAAAAAGCTGTTACAATTCCAAAAGTAATTAAAAAGAAAAGAGGCAAGCTTAACTCCAGTGAAGGAACACAATTGATTTAAATGTCAAATTTGGCCAATGGCTTTCTACACAAATGTGCAGCTTGGTACATCACCCAATGAACTTTTACAAGGCTTCCTGCAAATTGGTTAGATCAAGCAAAGCAAAGAAAGAATCTCAAAACAAAAGTATAGCTCCTAACAGATAGCACTTTGAGATACCATCCAGGATGACACAACCTTTCCTTTAGCTCAATAAGCATATCACTTTGCCATCCATCAACGCATATTAAACAGCAGAGCTACCCCTTGATATTTTTCAGGTTCTTAAAGAAAATCTCTATAATCAAATCACCCAACAATTGTACTGCAATGTCTAATACACACGAAGAATGAAACTAATACACATGCAACCAAAACATCATCCACAAATGACTAACCTCAGACTCTGGGGAATTTCCTTATTACAACAGCAAGCTTGAAAAAATTGCACATCTGAATTGACAGCTGGAGAACTAATTAAACCAAGTGAACACCTCATATGATCCAACTACTTCTTCAAGTAATCTTTACGAGATATGTCTGTGTATGGAATTGTCTAAGACCAATTAAAATTAACAAAGAACAGAAAAATAGAGAGAAGTGATTCGCACAGATCACACTGAATTCACATCAGAATTGATTCTATAGGAACAAAGCAGAACGGTAGAAATCAAAACCATGACTGATTAATAACTTCTCTCAATTGTTCAATTCTACATTATTATTTGGGACAAACTAAACCCTAGAAATGCAGAGTCAAACCAAATAAAGAAGCATACTTCGATTTCAATATATCCTTGCTTTTTCTGGGTTTGAAATTCCAAGTAGCTAAAAAATTTCAAAAAAAAAAGACCTCTCATCCTCTATACTTGCTGATCCGTAAACCTGATTAAGGCCAAGTCACTCAGATGAAACAAAAAAAAAATTTAATAAATCAAAAGTGAGAAAAAGCTAAAGAAATAGAAGAAACTAAACCTAACAGAAGCTTCACGATGGAAGCACCAGCTTGGCAGAAACGGTGGCTGCGCAGAGCTCAGGGGACCGCGGCGAGGCAGAAGGCGCGACGGCGGCAAGGCAGAAGACGCAAACAGCGGCGGCGTACGGCGGTGGTCCGTGACTAACGAGTTCGAAGCAGCGGAGATGCGACGGCTTGGGACGGATCTGCGTCTTGAACCGGAGCGGAAGGCGGCGTGGCGGAATGGCTGGGCGGCTCACGATGGCTGGGATTCTGACTAGCGGCGACGACGCGGCGTGGTGGAGCTCGTGCGACTGGCCTGACGTGTCTGTGACCGGAACCGGAGTGAAAAGCGGCGTGGTGAAGATCGACGCGGAGCTCGTGGCGGAACACAAAACTGAGTGTTTCGATTTTTGTGTTTTTTTTTTGTGTTTTGATTGAGATTGAATGGTGGTGCAGAAAAAATGAAGAAGAACTGAGTGTAAGGGTATATCACCGCACTACTTTCTACATCAACTACAACTTTTATAATACATGTTCTTGTAGCGGGGTTCATCAATCGATCCAATTCGATTTAAATCACAAAAATCGAATCGAAAAATTGAAAACTGAACAAATCGAAAATCGAAAAAATCGCAATTTTTTATTGGATTGGATCGGATTTTGGATCCTATAGTGAAATCCAATCCAAACCGATCTATTATATATATATATATATATATATATATATATATATATATATATATATATACTATTATTTTTGAAATTATAGTATTACTAATACTTAAATATTATTCTTCATACTTTTATGTCCCTCATTCTCTTTAATATTTTTGTTGGAATGACATATATAAGACTATTTAGAATAAATATTAATGTCTTGAAGTTATATTTTACTAAAAGTTTTTATACATAGCATATACATATATATATATATATATATATATATATATATTGATTGAGTAATCATGAAAAATAGGAAAACAATTAAGTAAATTTGAAAAATAATTAGCTACAATTTATTTGTAGCCGATTCAAGGAAAAAAAATAGGATAAGTGGGAGTAGATATAGAGAATTAATATAAAAGAACGTGTTAAAAAATATCAATAATTTTTTTCTTCTCAAACTCCCAAATTAAAACGAAGATTATCTTTCATCTATTATTAAATAAGTAGAAATGATACTTGACATTAGAAAAAAAAAATAAAGTATGACAAAAACCGAATTATCCAATCCAATCCAAACCGCATTTGATTGGATTGGATCAGATCGGATCGGATTTTTTTAAGGAAGCAAACCAATCCAATCCAAATCGTCCGATGTTTTCATCATTGGATCGGATGACTTTTTAGCTCAAAACCGACCCAATCCAATCCGCGAACACCCCTAGGTTCTCATACCTATTTAACCAAAACTCATGGCATAAAAGAGATTATTAAGGCATACCACATCATGAACAATTTTATATAGCAATTAGGCATGTCAATTAATCAATCAATTCATAGGCATTGGTAGCAGTTAGGCATATTCACATATAGAATTTAACATTCACAACAGTTAACAACATAAAATGAGGCTATGAGAACCCTTCATCTTACGCTACCCCTTGCCTAATGTATACACTATCCTTCTCCCCATACATGGTATCAAGAAACTGATAATGACAACACAACCGATAAACCACGCGTTCCTCAAGCGGCTCAGTTAGCTTTCCAAGCCTTTGTCAAACAGAAAGGTTAACCAATTAGTTCCCCAACCTAACAACAAAAAAGGAAACACTAAGAGAAAGGAACTATTACCTATATGGATCAACACAGACGAACTAGACGTTCTCAAGAGTCTCTAAAGCTCCAACAATACAATGAGTTTAGAGAAAATAGGGGAAAACAGAGGTATAGCCACACTAGGGTGGCTGCTATGCCAAAATAGGGTTAAAAACACGAACCCTCGGTTTCTTTGCCATTTTATAGGCTGCAGACCTAAGCACGGGCGTGCACCTTACTAAGCACGGGTGTGCTTACCTCAACGTCTCCGTGACCCCAAACCCTTACACGGTCGTGCTTGTGATCCAAACGGTCACAAGACACAGCACTGAGCACGGGCGTACTGGACATGAGCACGATCGTGCTCATGTACCAGAAAGGGATTTAAGCCTCGAAATCCCACTTATCCCTCAACAACAATTCTAAGCTAAGTCCTAAGGCTTAAACAAGCAAACAAACATATATAAAAGCACTCTACCCCGCATGCATTTATAAAGACGAAAAATAAAAGAAATATGACAACACTAGTGCAATAAGTGCTTTTTACGTCAGTTAAAATTGATCTTTTACGTTAGAATACTGACTGATGTAAATACAGCTGACGTTAATAGTTAATATTTTAACGTCAGTTGAGAACTGACTTTAAATATAAAACTATTAACGTCAGTTCTTTAACACAGACGTTAATATTGTTAAAACTAACGTCAGTTGTTATAAAGAACAGACGTTAAAGGTTTTAATTTTAACGTCAGTTGTAATAAACAACTGACGTTAATAGTATACTGTATATTTTATAAAATACTATTAACGTCAGTTGTTTGATACAACTGACGTTAATAGATTTTTTTTTTTAAATTCAGTTTTAAAATATCACTCCCCTCAACTATCCCTGCATTCAGTAAATATCCCTAAGAATACGAATATCACACACATTACAGAATTGCAAAGGAAAAATGGAACAATGGGGGGACTTAAAACCAAAACCCATGTATATATATAAATAAATTTTAGTCTCCAATGTCTAAAAACAAAACTACCAATCTAAGGATATATATATACATGTTATTAATTGGTTTCTAAAGTCTAACAAAAAAACTATTCATCTAAGTAGTGCGGAGGTATCTTGTCAATTCCTTTTTCAGCCGCATACTTGAAGAAGAATTCAGCGAAACGCATCCTCAAGTCTCTTAACTCATCTTCTTGAATAGGCGATTGGTCGTTAAATGCCTACACACGTTCAAATAATAACAATAACATCAATGCAAGTCATCTTCAAAACTATAATATATAATTTAACAAGTTGTTTAAATATTACCTTATTCCATCCATCCGTAATAGATGTGGAGACTATGTTCAGCATATGAAGCATCACATAATAGCCGCACGACCACCCGTCATTTTGAAATCGAGACTACCAACAAAATTAATTTCAATGTCAGTTGAATATACATATAAATTAGTAATTATAATATTAATTATTTGATAAATAAACTACCAAACCTTGAGGATGTTCCATACAGGATTTGCTTTAGCCTTAGAAGTCCTACTTCTCCCGTTGGCGCAACTTATGCTACTCGCCTTCAGCGCGCTATCATAAACAAATAATCATGTCGATCAATTAACAAATTCATATATCATGTGTGTAATAAACTAAAAAAAACTGGTATTAAAACTTAAATTAAATTTAAGATTAGTTACTTACTTATTCTAGACTTCCAACACCCACATTGCGTTGTGGTGGAGAGAGCAATAGAATATGACAGTATGCCTAGACGGGTGAAGTACGAACAACTGCCAATGGCTTTTCATACAGTAGGGAGCTAGATATAATTCTTTTTTATTGTCTCCCAACAAGTTCCCTAAGTATTTACTCAATGCATCGCTAGCAAAGAAATCGGGCAGAAGGATTGACGGATCTAAGAAGCCGTAAACTGATGCAACGCCCTTATCAAGCTGAAGACGATGGAGATACCTAAGATATGAAAAGGTGTGGATGTTAATTACATAATATATATTGAAATTAAAATAAATTATTAAATGGAAAAATACCAAAAATAAATAAGTTATAAAATTAAAATTAACTTACGTGCACCAGAGACTCAAAACTGTGTTGGCCATCCAGACGTTATTTCTGCAGGCGTTCCCGAGATCGTCACCACAGAAGGAAAATATCCTCCGTTGATCTAGGCGTGCCACCCATGCATCGTGCTCCAATGGACATTCAAAAATCTCAAACGTATAATCCTCACCAAGTGAGAACAAACGAGTGATAGGTGACAGCGACACCGACGTCGACTTGGCCTTCAGTTTAGGAAAAATAAAATAGATAAGTTGTTGATAATTAAAAAAAAACACAAGTAATTATTTGACTAATTTGGACATTAATAATGAATACATACCTTTGTTAACATTTCGAGCTCACGTCGTTTGAAGTCCAACTCAAGCTCACGCCTTTTCATTTCCAACTCATGCTCATGGCGTTGGACTTCGAACTCCCGCTCCCTGGCTGCCAACTCATCGTCCTTCACATGTGCCCTACTAAAACTCTCTTTTGTGCTCACATGTGAAGGGTTGGCATGCCCTGTGGTGTCCTGGGATGTACCGACGGAGGAAAGCTCTCTGGCAAGCGCCTGCTTGAATTCTGGGTTGGATATTAAGCTTTGCATCAGATGTGTTGTAATAGTTGGGTTGGACATGAGGTGCTGAGTAATGTCAGCCAAAATTGATGCTTCATCGACCACCCGCTTTCGTGAAGCAGACTTGCCATAATATTCTTTGATGGTCACGTTCTCAGGAACACCGAGAACCCGACCAGGATGGTCTTTCTTGCCTAGAGCAGTCATCAAGACGTCCCGCCGTCCAGAAGGGACGAATGAGCCCTGGGAGGATTGTGCTTTAAGATCCATCTACAATGAAAGAAATGAAAAAACGTGCAAGTGAAAAGTGTTGCAAATATCTATACAAATATCAATTGAAATCAAGTTAATTATTTACTTACAATCTTATCTGCCACTTCGCGAGTGGCATCAACTTTAAAAGATCCCGTCTTTGTCATGCGGCCGGCTAACCAGACATCCTCGCGGTCGATGTCCGACGGAGGACTTAATGGTGTGCCCTCGGGCACCTCTCCTCTTTCAATCCTAGCAGAGTGCTCTTCCTGCTTCGCCCTCAGCCTATCCGCCATCATCTGCTCGATCCGAGTCTGGTACCCACCCTGAGACATGGTGTGGCGGTGGACGTTCTTCGCCTGATTCTGCCGACCCTTATTTGCCTTAGCCTATTCAAACAAAAACACATAATTAAATACAGTTAAATGATCTATAAGAAGCATACAAAATTAACTTAATCAACCAACCTGAAATTCTCCATCCTGTCGACTCCTGGCAAACATATCCCAAGTATCCTGATCAATCCAGGGATAATCCGAGAACATTTTATCAAGCCGCTTCTTCCCAGATACATAGTACCTGGTAAGATCATGCTTGAACCCATTCCAACGCTTTGATGCCATTTCCATACATTTATGACGATGATCCTCATCATTTGGCACAGTCCAAGCTACCTACACATTAAATACATAACAACTGGATGGATTATAACTCGGATAATTATCTAATAATGTAAATCAAACGAATGTAAAGGTAAAATACCATGATAGCCTCCCAAATCTGATCCTTAACGTTCTATGGAACGTCATTCCAGTGGTTGTAGTTGATGCTTACGTGCTGCTTCGCTTGTAGAAACACCCACTTATTAAATTCTTTAGCACGGGGTCCCTGGGCATTTAGATTACATCGAAGGACACCTTAAGCTTCTGTCCACTTTTCCTGTCCTTCTCTAGTTTCTTCAACGAGGTGGCTCCTCTACCCCATTTCCTATGAGCCTGTGATGTCTGTATGGACAAAAAAAAAAGATAAAATAGAGGGTTGTAACATTATAAACTTACATTAAAAATAAGTACTAAAGATAGTATATAACATGTAAACTTACACTAGAATCAGGCGTAGGCGTGATCGGGTCCTGCGTAGCCCCCACAGTGTCCTCCCGTGCATGTGGGCTATCCGACTGATCCATATGTATGCCTGTTCAGAAACAATATATATTTATTAACATAGGTTATAACTCAAAATAAATACAAAAGTATAAATAAAAATAACTAGATAGGTCCTGTAGATATACAAAACATATATCCAATATAAGGACAATACGGGAGATTGAAAACTATAGTTTTTGAAGATTGCCAAGCACTGGTCACGGCCTGGCAGTGATGTCCATCACGACCGTAACGTGCCAACTGAACCAGACCCTCACAGGCAGAACTGATCACGGCCTAGCCGTGATGAGCATCACGGCCGTGACAGATCAACCAACAGAGCAACATGCACTCAAAACAAAAAATAGAGACATTCCAAACAACTCAAACTCACGATTTCAAGTTTCAACTACTGAGACTACAATTTCAACATACACTCAAAACCAAAAATAGAGACATTCCAAACAACTCAAACTCATAGTTTCAAGTTTCAACTACTGAGACGACAGTTTCAACATACACTCAAAACCAAAAATAAAAAATGTGCCCTAAAGACTCACCAGAAATAGGTGACTGCGTGGGGTGGGGAGGGGAGCTCAAGTGGTGGCCAACGTTCGATGTGGTTACTGAGAGCAGAGGGACAAGGAGAGTTAGTGCGCGGGAAGGGGAAAGAGAGATGTCACGTTATTGCAAAGAATGAGCGGGAAAGACAGAGTTAGGGGTTAAGAGTGTACCTCACGGCGGTGGCGAAGAAGCCCTCGCGGTGGAGATGAGCTCGCGATTAGGGCAGAGTGAGAGTGAGGGTTGAGAGTGAGGGTTGAGCGTGATGAAAAGAGAAAAGAGACGTACAGAGCGAAGTGCAGAAGGCGCGCGGGTGTAAACGTTATAATCAAAATAAAACAACATTTTACGTCAGTTGTTTGTAAAAACTGACGTTAAAGGACACTTAATTAACGTCAGTTGTATTAAGAAACTGACGTTAAAAATAAAAAAACTTTTAACGTCCGCTGTTGAAGACAACTGACGTTAAAAGTGTTCTGCAAAAACATTAATTCCTTTGACTACTGTGCTACCTACCCCTGAGCATTAAGTTTATAGATCAGTTTTCAAGAAAACCAGTCTCTCTTCTCTATATAAAGTACCATTCTTCTATATCAGTCTCTCTTCACAACAATATGTTTACTAATTCAAGCTAATTAATGAAGATTAAACATAAACTTGTTTAAAAAAAAAGTTTAGAAATAAACTGCACTATATATATGGAGTGACCTGCGTTAAGGGTGACAATAGGGCATTCCAGATAGGGATATAGGATTATTTATGTCAGCTAGTTATTTAACTGAAAATCACACTTTTAACGTCAGTTGTTTAAAAAACTGACGTTAAAAATAAATATTTAAAAAAAACACTTTTAACGTCAGTTGTATTAAACAACTAACGTTAAAAGTTTATTAGTTTTTGCAAAAACATTCATTCCTTTGACTACTGTGCTACTTACCCATTCACCTTGTAACCTAATCCTCTTAATGAGCATTAAGTTTTTAGATCAGTTTTCAAGAAATTCAGGTAGTCTCTCTTCTCTATATAAAGAACCATATTCTTTTGTATCAGTCGATCTGTATTACACCCCCCCTCTTTTCCTCTATATTTCGTGCTTTTTCCTTCACAATATGCCTTTATCATATTTGAGGTGTTGTTATTTCTTCCTATTCCTAGACTTAAAGGTCTCTGTCTTAATGGTAAAAAAACTTATGAGCGAGGTTGAGTAAATCACATAACATGGATGGTAAGGTTGGGTGAATCACGTAATGTGATTCCCTCACTTTATTTCATCCCCGTCATCCCTTTCACTTTGCTTTGGAAGCAAGTGACTGTGGATTCAAGACGATGCATCAAGGAATTCCAATGATGGAGAAGATGCAAAGATCCATTTCAATGTGGATTCACTTTTGCATCATGGAATTCAAGTGAGGGAGGAGATGCATCCATTGGAGTTTCTGAGGACAGGACTGAGAAGAAAATGATGTTGAAGCAAAACTTGTTTATATTTTAGGGCTATGTTGCAGAATTTTTTTATCTTTTAATCATTTAATTGTAACTTATGAATCGCTTCAATGAGATACGATTTGATTATACATATAACTTGTTTTATGTTAAGTGTTTATTTATTTTAATTTGCACAAGAATTTGTTTACTAATTCAAGCTAATTAATGAAGATTAAAAATAAACTTGTTTAAAAAAAGTTTAGAAATAAACTGCACTATATATATGGAGTGACCTGTGTTAAGAGTGACAACAGGGCATTTCAGATAGGGATATAGGATTATTTACGTCAGCTATTTATTTAACTGAAGTAAAAATCACACTTTTTACGTCAGTTGTATAAAAACCTGACGTTAAAAATAAATATTTTTTATTTTAAAAACACTTTTAACGTCAGTTGTATTAAACAACTGACGTTAAAGGTATATAAGTTTCTGCAAAAACATTCATTCCTTTGACTACTGTACTACTTACCCATTCACCTTGGAACCTAATCATCTTAATGATCAACTTAATTTTTTAGCAACTTACCACGCCTAGTAACTTCATCCTCTGCTCCAATAAATAGCTTCCTTCCTTCCTTTTATTTTTCTGCTTCACAATATGGCTCTGTCATGGAGATTAACTTCATCACTCTTTCTTCCTATTCCTAGACTCAAAGATCTTTGTCTTAATGGCCAAACAACTTCTGAGGTTGTGTAAATCACATAACATGGGTGATAAGGTTCTGTAAATTACATAATGTGAGTTGCTCACCTTATCATCCTTCCGGAGAATCGGCTGCTATAGTTCCAAAACCTCAGCTTATGAATGACCACATTATCAGCATGTACCTTGATTCCAACTTGAGTAACACCATCACTGCTAGACATGGTCACATTCGGAGTATAGTTTTCCCTTTGGCATATTCAAGCAATTCATCAAAATAATTTTTCCTTCAATGTTCCCCCCTTTCAAACAAAGTAATCCCCACAATCATTTATTCTAAACAATTGAGAATTTCATCATTCAAGCAATCATTAATCTAAGCAGGGGATCTAAGTTACACACAAGAGGGAGATCACCAAATTCAAACAATCGCCTTCCTCACAAGGGAATTTAGTGTTTCACTCAATCGCTCAGTTTTTGTCTAGGCTAACAACATTTCACTCAATTTCACTTTTAAAGATCACTTCCCATGAATTTGATTTTCATCTCTAAATGATTCCCACAGAAAACATGCATGCAACATCAAAAGGTCTTTTATGGTTGTAATGGGGCCTGGCTAAGGTAGGATATACAAGGGTACTAGGCTTAAGTCCCTAGGAACTAAGAGAGCATGAACATTTTACACTTTGAATTTCCACTCAAGTTCCTTTTTTCATTTTTCATTTGCCTTGGGTGACTACAGCCTTTTTATTCAAATAGCCTTTTTGACATTTTTTTGTTCTTTTTATTTCTCCTTTTTTTTTTCTGCTTTTCTTTTCTTGGCTCCAACCTTTTTATTATTATTATTATTTTCTTTTTCTCAATCCCGAATGACATGTCACACCTTGCAGCCACCCCAAACTTAGTTTCTTGCAAACATTCTCTTGTCAAGATTCCATGCTCTCCTAATCCTAAGATCAGGTTAACATGGTTTTTTTTCAAGATTTTTGGCTTGTAACATAGGGTCAACAAGAAACAATAGGCTAATTAGGCTCAATGGGGCTAACTAAGGAACATGCATTAGGGATGGTTATTTTAGGCTAAGTAGTTATTTACAAAGAAAATGCCTAAATCATTTGAAGCAAACACATAAGCATGCAAACCATAAAGAGATTCAAGCAAAATGGGAAAGTGCAACTTGAAAGTGATTCACACAGTTAAAAAAACATGTTGGAGGCTCAAATCCTCACCTGGACATTTTTGCAAATTGTTTGATCGAGATTCTATCCCTAGTGTGTGCACCTATCACCCCAAACTTATCATAAATCATGCAATCATAATAGAATATCTCAAAGTTCAGTTTTCAATTTTTCAAGTGGGGATCAAATTTTCAATTTTCAAGATCTAGGGGGAAAACAGTCAACACATAACATGCAATCCATCTATGCAAATTCAATTAAAATCCAGCAAACTTGTCGACACAAGACTCAACACACATACTCCTGATCTTCTCAAATTATTCAGGAGCTAAAGGAAAATAAAACAAAAACAAAGCAAGGAAAAGAACATTAAAAAGAGTAAGGTTTAGAGAAACTCATTGAGGTGGTTCCACCAGGATCCCACTGTCTGTGATACAGGGGCCATGGAATGCCCAAATTGCAGTATGATCCTCCCGGATCCCATGGCATGAAGCATAATGCCCACGTGATAGACAAGGGACGAAAGCTTGTTCCATGGTCCCCTAACTTGCAGCATTGATATGGAGGTGAGTGCTTGACAGTTATGGTGACTTCGCCAAGTGCGGCGGACTTCTCACTCCTTCTTGGGCCAAGGTTGATCTCTTTCTCAATAAAGTCCTCCCAATAAAATCGGGGTTCAACCTCTTGGACCGGCCATGGTGCAAAATCCAGAGGCTTGAACTCCATCACTGGTGGTTCCACAGGGGGAGGTGACAAACAGGTGGAGAGTGTCTCAGGTGCTGCTTCATCTTCTGAACGTTCTTCATTCCTCTCCAAGTAAGCATATTTCAAATTCCCAAGAAGTGGCTTGAGCTCTAAGGAGGGTGGCTGCTCAATGGATGGTATATTTGGAGTAGCCGTGATGTCAAGAACTTCGGCTGAACAAACAGCTTCACTCACACTATCACCCTGCAAAGTAGAATCAAGAAACTCAAAGACAAACAAAGACAAGGGTTAGTGTCGGTGACAAGTCAAGTACATGAATAAATATCATCAAAGCCAGAAACAAATGGAAAATCAGAATCAGAAAAGGCTCGAATGTCTGGAAATTGAGCACAAAGTTCATCCACCCCATCACTTTCAACACATGCATCTAATTCCGAAGGTTCTTCGTTACCCTCAAGCTTATTGCCTTGATTGTAAGGATGGATTACGTAAGCTCGAGGCAAATCAGCAACTGACCCTTCTCCCAGAATGGGGCATGCATCAAACAGGTGCTCAGGCGAGCCACACATGCCACAAAAGAAAAGAAGATAAAATACTACTGACTAAAACTGCTTCAATCTGTCATAGAACAGCAATTTATATATGTGAGTTCTGCGCGAGCTCGCGAGGCGAACACTGTCTCGCGACGCGAATATTATGAACAGTCTGCAACGTTTGGTATTCTCGCGAGGCGAAGTACGGCTCGCGTGGCGAGGAATGGAAGAGTCATGGCTTCTGGTCTTCAGTCTCGCGAGGTGAGACATGGATTCGCAAGGCGACACAGAAAGGTTTGCAATTTCTGGAACAGTCACACTTCTGGTTCGTGAGGCGAATGCCTTCTCGCGGGGCGAAGAACTCCAGAATTATTTCTTTTTATTAACCTGAAAACAAGGAATAGCATAAGTGCTTTATTTGACTCCAAATCAACTAAATTAACCTAAAAATACTTAAACGACTCAAAATGTTGCTTAAAGACAATCAAGTCTAATTTGGGCGAAAACGATATATAATTAGCACAAAACCACGGTCATACTAGCCATAAAACTAGATGAGCCAGAGGATGATCACATATTTCATAAAACTCTCTGATGGGATGTAGCTTTAATGTTTCGGGTGTGATAAGGGGTTCCAAAAGTGGCCTTATGCTTTGCCACACAACCTCCTCATTGAATTCTGGAAAACTCAGTCGCTCGACTCTCCTCTCTTGCTCACCCATGAAGGGAACGAAGCCTCAACAAATGTTTAGGATTTTAAACCCTTTCAATGTAACTTTTTATAGGATTTTAAAATTTTGAATATATCTTGTAATTGTATTGTTGATACACTTCATGAATGAGATCCGGTTTGGGTAATTGATTCAACTTATACTTCGCACATATATTTTAGTTTTCAAAACAGAAACACAAAACATACAAGCAAGTGAAACTGAAACTTTGAGGAAGGCAATGCGGAAAGGTACGTTTACTAGGTAAATTTTTTTTTATTAAAATAACCTTTAACGTCAGTTCAATAAAGAACTGACGTTAAAAGGTTCACTGTTAACGTCAGTTGTTTATTGAACTGACGTTAAAAGTGAGCTGATAAGCCTCTGGCTTATCTAGTTTTATTACTAGATGAACTATGGTTTATGTGCCAATTTATTTGAGTTCACTCTCGTTTTCGCCCAAATTTGCCTTGTTTTGTTCCTAAGTTGGACTTTGACTCGTTTTGCGTCTTTTGTGTAGTTTTTAGCTTCTTTTGGATAGAATTACGCTTGTGGTTGCTTGTGTTGATTTCAGGTCCATAAGTGAAGCTCTAAGAATTAAGAAAGTCAAGAAATAGTGGAGATTGCCATTCTGGTGACTCTCGCCCCGCGAGAGGAAGCTCGCCCCGCGAGAGTTTGAAGATCTGGGAAGTCAGAGACCATCACGGCCTAGCCGTGATGTATATCACGGCCGTGACCCAAAATCCACACAAGGTAGAGAACATCACGGCCTGGCCGTGATACACATCACGGGCCGTGAAAGGCGGGCTCGCGTCGCGAGACATCCTTCGCGTCGCGAAAGTTCAAATTCCAGAAGTGCGCCAGAAGCAGAAGCTATCACGGCCTGGCCGTGATGGCCGTCACGGCCGTGACGCGTGGCCTCCTTATAAATAGAGCAGATCAGAACAGAAAAAGAGGACTCTTTGGATCAGAGTTTTCAGAGATCTTTTGTAATCCTTATTCTGGGGTTTCTTCTCCTCTTCTTTTCTCTTGATTCTTAGTCCTAGGATGATTTCCGATTGTACGTGCGATGTTGTTACGGACATGAGGAACTAATCCTCTTGTCTAGGGGATCGATGAAGCCACCCATGGCGGCATAGTGTTCATGTAATGTAACTCTCTCTCCTTTAATTCAATTATGATTTTCCAATTCTGTTTTCATTGTGTCGATTATATGCTAGCGTGATCGACTAGTTAAGCGTGTTGAGGCCTAGCGGCGATTCGCGTTTTAGAACTTGAATTGGGAACATCGGTCGAGTATTGCACGAGAGTGAGTAGGAGATCGATGCAACCTATAGGGAACAAGAATTAATAGAATTCGAGATTAGGGTTAAGAGACCTAGCAAGTAATTAACTCAAATCATCGAATACGTCCTAATGAGCACGGAAGTGGATTTAGGAGAATTTAGGGGTCCCGGTTGACATTAAAAATTGAACTTAGGGAGGAGAATATCATCACTTGGGTACTTTGCATGATTGGGTAGGTGGATTCGAAACCTTAGATGCTTTTATTTCTGAATTTAATCACCGTAGCGTTATTTGATTTGATTCTTGAAATTGCGATCTCAATCTCTTTCTCTCAACCACCTTCTATTGCTTAACCAACGTATCGGATTTCTTGACAATTTAGTTGAATTGGTAACCCAATCCTTGTGTTCGACCTCGGTAGAATCTTACCGTGTTTTTTATTACTTGCGACGACCCGGTACACTTGCCGGAGTCACAACATGAGCCACTTAACTTTTAACGTCGGTCCTTACAACAACTGGCGTTAAAATTGAATTAATGAAGTCTGATATTTACAAAACTGCCACCGCCCCCTTTTTAACGTCTAGCTTTTGGTTAACTGACGTAAACCTTTACCGTCTAATGTATATTTTCCACTAGTGCAAACACATGCATATTATATCATAATAATAAAAACCAATGGGCAGAAGATACCACATTGTAAACAAAACGTCATAATGCGGAAATAAAACAAGTTTTTAAAAGAAACATAACATGAATAACATAACCCAACACCGATGTCATATTACAGAGCTGGTATAACCCAAATCCGGAAACATCACGGATAACAACATAAACTAAGAAATCCTAGACTAAGAGTAGCGATTCCTCAGAGTCACTCCTCAACAAAGCCGCTTACCGTCCCTCTCGTATAACAAAAGGTACATGCAAAGCAAACAACAAAAGACGGGGAGTAAGAAACGTGTATAAAACATAATGGCATGGAAGCAGTTAGCAAGATGAGCATACATCATAACAATAACAGGTTCACAAGTCAACATACACAACACATTTATATCACCATAAAAATTCAATCGAGGTGCAACACTACTCCATTATGCATGTGGATCCAATCTACCTCAGGAAGTCAACTTCGGAGTTACATATCCACATTGGCAATTAAGCACCAACGCCGGCAGTCCACCAAACCATGGTGAACCCGTTGGATAGCTGATGCACCTTACTCTCGAATGCACCACAGCGGGGGGCCAGATTAACCTAACTCTCGGATGAATCATCACGGACGGCCAAATCGCCTTACTCTCGGATGACCTCCCCTATGTTGCACACCCCCCACTAACATCTACAATGCATGAATGCGTGAGGAAAAACAACACACAATCAATCAAACACCACCTCTGCTTTGGCCGCTAGGCTACCAAAGTTTTATCACCATCAACATCTCGATCACTTGGCATCAAGGCACCCTTGGCCACTAGGCACCAAGGTTCAACATTTAACAACACCTTGACCATTAAGCATTAAGTCCCCATTGGCCAATAAGCAGCAGGGTACAACAACGTGCGGTAAACGTTGTTATCGACTTAACCGTCTTTATCATTCGTATTAATTATCTCTGTTAAGTCTTCATTAAGTTATCTAACTTGTCTTTACTCTGTTTGGTGTCTTATTACTTCATGGGAAACGATTGGGGTGAAACGCCCCTGTTTTTGTCTTTCATGTCTGTTCTCAGTAGGGGAGCACGGTCGTGCTGCCTATTGAGCAAGGTCGTGCTCTGATAACCCATTTTTTAGTTACCTTTTAGTCTGCATACTTGGCCTAATTAATTGTTAAATGTGTTTAATATTGGTGATTTGGCTGAGTTTTACATTATTAATTGCTAAACATTGTTAATTTTTGGATTTTTCACTCATCCTGACCTTGTTGCCTTGAGCAGAGCATAACTAGAGCTACAGATATCGGATTTTGGTGATCTTGTTGTCCCTAGAAAGATAAGGAAGAGACCTACAATTTCAGGTTTCACAAGAATTGTCAAATTAGGCCAAAATCAAGGCTAAACTGGGTCCCAAGTTCTCTGGCACGGATCAGTGTGCAGTCCATGATGTTCCTTCAGCCTAACTTACTCATCTTAAGCCCAATTAAGGCATATGATACCTTGTTGGAAAGATTATTCAGAGGTCCTTAATTTGGTCTAGGGTTAGGTAATGATTAATAAGCATAAATAGCAGTTTACAGCCGCACAAATCAGGGAGATGAAAATTAGATACTTTTGCAATCCTTGTTTTTGCAAGTTTTGGAATTCTCTTCCCCTGTCTTCTTCCCTTTTTAGTTTTCTGAACTTTGTCGGATGTTTTGTTGTTAAAGCTTCTCCAATGGTGATGACCATGGAAGGCTAAACATTTTATCAATCCTAGACATTCAAGTAATTTGGTTTGAATTCCGAGTTTCTTACTTTTAATTGTTTTTCAATTGCTTCTTCTCCTTTTCTCTTCTTTCAATTATGATTTTTGTGTTGTGAGTGTGATTACGCTTGATCTATGTCTGATTAGATGTAGATTCAGTTTTCATGATTGAATTGGAATTAGGAATTAGGATTGATTAATCCAAAAATCTAATAGAGATTAGGGAACCGATTGGTAACCTAGGTTAATTGAATTTGTACATAAATCAACATTATTAGGGATTGCGATTGTGACTCCAATTTGTTGTTTAAACCCTACATGATCATGTAGTAGATTTAAAATTAACAAAGGAGGAGGGCAAACAAATTTATATCTCTTGGAACAATGACTAATTCTACCAAAGAACTTGACGTCTTAGATTGATGTTTATAATTAATTGAATTTATTTGTTTATTGCAAACTATTTTCTCCTTGAAAATTTTGAAAACCCCCTTTCTCTAACATTCTCGATTGGCTAATAATTTTAAAGATCCTCGTGAGACGACCAAGGTTGTTTGCCTTGTACTGCAGTTTTTTTTAAATTACTATATTATTTTGACCCGTGTACGACCACGGATCATGCTCGCTAGAGCATGGCTGCATTGATTGGGAACCCTTGTTAAGCTTCCCAGGGCATTCAAAGATCAAACCTATTGGCTTTTAATTAACCATTAATCATTAACTTGTTATTCTCGTTTAATCTTCATGTCTTATAATTATGGGGAGTTAGCTAATTTCTGTTTCATTATTAATGTCCCTAATACACTCATGAATCAATCCTAGGGTCTTGACTAAACCTTTGAGGAATAGCCTTGCCTCTCATTACTATAACTCATGTCTTATGAACAATTGGGAAAACATCCCTTAATTTCATTCATCATTATTAACATCTTTTAATGTCTTATTAACATCATCGTTCATCTTACAACATCAACCAAACAACCAAGTCATTCATTCATGACAATATCATCATCTTTATTCACATTAACAACAATTCATAATTGACAATGGCAAACATATTGGAAACATAACATATACATATAGCAAGACAACATTTAAACAAATAGTAAGCAATATGATCATGGGTTAACCTTCATCTTACGCTACCCCCAATGCCTACATGTTCATACCATCCCTTCTCCCCATACCTGGTATGAAGATCCCAACTATGGACCACGAAAGCAGTTTACTCTTGATCCCTCAGATGGCTTGATGAATTCCCCAAGCCTTTGCCAAACAAGAAAAGAACAACCAATTAATCCCAAATCCAAGAAATAGGAAAAGAGATTAATACAGGGATGACAACATTACCTTAGATGACACTAGCACGCGTGACTTTTCTCCCAAACAGACTCAAGAACACCAAGAACTTCAAAGGGCTCAAGGGAAGGGCAAGGGGAGAGGTTTCTATCACACTAGGATTGCCAAAAAGTATCACAATGAGGATTAACTCGTAACCCTCTCTAAACTCTCTTGTTTATAAACCTTCAGCCCCAAGCATGACCATGCTCCCACTAAGCACGGGCGTGCTTGACGTGGGCACGGGCGTGCTTAACAAAGCATGTGGTTCGCATTGTTAACGTCACTCGCTCAAGATTTCCGACATGACGGCTCAGATAGCCACAGAGCACGTCAAAGTAGCACGGGTATGCTGGTGTATGAGCACGGCCATGCTCACGCATCAGAAAGGGATTTTCCACTTTGAAAGTCCCACTTAGCCCCTTTAAACGTTCATAAGGTCAAACTTAACAACATACAACACTTAAACATACTTAAGGGCTTAACACGAAAAATAGGGTGTTACACAACTAAATCTAGGTACTAATGTATCACGCATTTGAAAATTTGAGTGACTAAATTGTTACTTTATTTTTTCAATTTAAAAGTGGGTCCTCCAAATTTTATAGGGACCAATTTGAGCCTTCAATCCAAAATTTATTATTCTTTTCCTAAAGTGTCACGTGAGACTTTTGTGATCGTTCAATTCTCATGAAAGACAACAACAATGATGTTCTGACAATCCTTAGATTTAGGTTATGTTAAAAAACCCTTTATGCCTCAACCACACAACACATTCATTATCTTACTTTTTTCTTTTGTTGTGAGGGCTTCAGTTTCACCAGTTATAGATAATATCATTGACAAACTATGGAAACATCAAATTGGTGGAGATGACCCTCGCAGGACAAAAGAGGATGAAATGGACAAGTATGGGATGCACCTGTTGGCTGCTGACAAGTATGAAATAATCATTTACAATTCACATTTTCGTTTCTAAAATTGTATCTAGGAATATCACCAGTTTTGCCAACCTTTGACCCACCGGTTTTTGTTGTTTTTGTTGGTTCTCCACCAATTTTCAAGATGGTTTTAAGGGGCACCCAAACCAGTAGTTGGACCGATTCATCGGTTGAATACTTTCGTGGATTCTATGCCCTCCATCTAATCTACTTTTCTTACTCAAGATTCTATAAGTTATCTCCACACATGTCCAAACCACTTAAGGTGAAATTCTACAGTATTTTCTATAATAAGTGCTACCCTGAATATCTCTCTAATGAAATAAAAAAAAATAGATGTTTGCCTTTAATGTATAACATTTCTACGTTAACATAGGTTAGACGCATCCGTACTCTTTTACGGGTTTAATTGAATGGTGACATTTAAAATATTTAATTAATTAGTCTTCCTTTAAGTTTGGTTGTTTTTGCTACAAAGATTAGTTTTTTTCACGAGTAATTTATTTTAGAATGCTAGACTCGAGAAGATAATATGGATAATTTTGTATTGGATATGCATAACTTGTGGATGCTAATGTTTGTTCATAGAAGATTCGAATTAGTATCAGGTTTGAAAGTTAATTTTTATAAGAGTAATGTTATCAGTATTAATGTGGAGGATAGTTTTTGTTGGCAACCTATAATTTCCATAATTGCAATATCGACAATATTCCCTTTAAGTTCCAAGGTTTTCCTATTAGCACTAACCTGAGAAAATTGGCCACTTCGCAACCTATAATTAATTGACTTAAGAGGATATTGACTTCTGGAAAAGGTAAACATCTATCCTTGGGAGGTCGAATTATGTTGGTGAATTCTATTGTCAAGTTTGTCTTTGTATTACTTGTCTTTCATTAAATTACCAATGAAAGTCTTAATAATCCTCATTGGGATTCAACAATCCTTCCTTTGATTTGGGTATGATGATTCACATAAAATTTTTTGGGTGTGAGTTTGGAAAAATTACGTCAACCAAAGAATTGGGAAGGGTTGGGAATTAAAAGTACGGAAATATTCATTCTCAGCTTGTTGGCAAAGTCGAAATGACATTTCTAGGTTGATTTTTTTTCAATGTTTGGTTGGTATATTCTTATATTATATTAATATGGCATTGGATCAAGTGGTTTCAAATGCTAGGTGGAATTGTTGGAGAGACTTCTGCACTACTGAAGTTTCTCTATATATGTTTCCTCTTTGGTTTTCTGTTGGGGTGGAGAGAAGGGCAAGAAATGGGGTGCATAACAACTGAAGTCTTTTGAGACTAAATGCTTGCATCATCTTAATTATATTCCCTATAAAACAAACGTTGAGATCTTCGATCAATGCTTGAATCATTTAATTTTATTTTTTCAAATGATTTTTTAGCTTAATTTGAATAGTTATGGGCCTATGTTATATGTAAACACTACCCACTCAAGGATCTTACATGGTGTTTGGTTTGGGAGAAATGGATGGGAGGGGAGGGGAGGGGAGGGAAATAGATGGATTTTTATAAACTTTTCTTGTTTGGTTCAACTTTTTGGAAGGGAATGGAGGGTAATGGAGAGGATAAAAATATTTCATCCCTCAATTTTGGCTCCCCTCCAATATTAGGGGGATTTGGAGGGGAATGGATTTCAAATATTTTTAATACATTAACTAAAATATCATATTCTAACCAAAATAGTTAGAATAGTTATGGACCTATTATATATAAGCACTACCCACCAGGAATAAATTAACTTTGATTGACAATTTGTACTTTTGACAGTATATGATTGTATTGCCAATTTAGTGAATAAAAATTTTCATTTATTTTCACTTGTTATCAATCTTTACTTCCAGCATTGTCGGTATATATTCCTTCAAATACTTGCCATTAATCGATTTAATTCTTAGGCATGTATTGACATCGACAAGTGCATAAGCATTCCCAAAAAATGCTTTGGAAATCTTAAATGGTCCTTCCCACTTTGGTGACCACTTGCCGTATTCTCGACAACCTTTATCCATGGGCAAAATGACCTTCCATACTAAACAATCCATTTTAAATGATTTGAACTTAACTCGACTATCATACAATTTTGCAATTCTTTCTTTCCATCGAATCAAATTTTCCAATGCAACCAACCTTTCATCACTTAATTCGTCCAATTCATCTAACATTGCATTCCAATATTGGTCGACAAGCAAGTCATCTTGCCTTTGAATACGAGTTAATTGAAGATTGATTTCGACAGGCAATACAGGATCATGTCCATATACTAACCTGTATGGTGAGGTCCCTGTCGACTGTCTGGGTGAATTTCTATATGCCCACGGTATTTGGTGAAAAGTGTTATGCCAGTTCTTAGGTTGTCGACCCACGTGCTTTTTAATAAGACTAATAATAATCTTATTTATGGCCTCAACTTGACCATTATCCTGTGCATAGTACGGAGTAGATGTAAGCATCTTTATCTGTCTATAGCTGGCATATTCTATGATTTTTTTTCCCGGTGAAAACTGACCCTTGATCAGTTGTCAAGGTTAGTGGGATTCCAAACCGATAAACAATAATATTTTCAATAAAATCAATTACATCTTGTTCGGTGACTGCTTTGAGTCAAATTGCTTCTACCCATTTGGTAAAATAATCAACTCCAACTAAAATGAATTGATGTCCTTTTGATGAAGAATGATGTATTTGGCCAATTAAATCCAAAGCCCATCCTCTGAATGGCCAAGGTTTGACAATAGAATGTAACTCACTGGCTGGGACATTTTGTATACGACCATGTTTATGACATTGCTCACAAGACTTGGCAAACAAAATACAGTCCCTAACCATAGTTGGCCAATAATACAAACTCCATCGAAGCACCCACTTCATTTTCTCTCCTTCTTGGTGGGCCCCACATATGCCTTCATGGACCTCTGACCAAGCCAAATAAGTATCTTGCTCATTCAGGCACTTGTGTAAAGTTCTGTCGGCATACCTTCTATGCAATATTCCACCCTGCATAGTATAATTCAATGCTTTATATTTTATCTTTCTATCTGGATTCTGACTTGGGTTTTCCAAATACTTAATTATTGGCAATCTCCAGTCATTAGACAGAATTAGATCATTGACCAAGACATCTCTTTCTTCCAGTGGATATAATAATTCTATAATCTCCATTAACCTGACAAAGTCTTTTGAGATATCTTGCACCTTGAAGCTATTTGAGCTAACTTATTGGCCTCTTGATTCAGTTCTCTGGGGATATATTTGCCAATTACGTCATCGAATTTTCTCATCAACTTACTTGCTATGATACAATATTTTGTCAAGTTATAACTGACACATTTGTATTCTTGAGTAAGTTGTTTAATAACCAACTGAATCCTCAAATATATGCACATTTTGTGCTTTCATTTCTACTAGTATCTCTAATCCGACAATTAAAGCTTTATACTCAGCTTCATTGTTAGAACATGTATACTTAAGGTCAAACATGAACTTGGTGGGGGATCCTTGTCGAGTGACAATTAAGACACCTACTCGACTACCTCCTTGATGCCTTGACCCATCAAAGTAGAGTTTCCAAGGCTGTAAACTGACAATTTATTTGTGGTACATTCAATCTTGGATGTTATACTAAGAAATCAAGAAACGCCCGACCTTTGTGACTTTTTTTTGCTGGCACGTATTGTAAAGAATATTCTGACCAAGCAATGGTCCATTTACCAATACGTCCATTAAGGACTGGTTTTGACAACATATACTTTATTACATCAGTTTTGGAAATAACCAACACATTACAAGGCATCATAGAATATTTAAGTTTAGTACATGAAAAATACAATGCTAGACATAATTTCTCTATAGCACTATATCGTTTCTCAGCATCATTGAGGACTCTACTTAGATAATACACGGCCTTTTCGACATTGTCATCATCATCCTGGGCCAAGAGACATCCTCTAGTATCTTTAGATGCTGATATGTACAACTTCAACGGTCGATGAGGCACTGCTGCATCATGATTGGTGGATTGACTAGGTATTGCTTGATCTGGTCAAAAGCCTCTTGGTGACAAGATTCCCACACGAAGCTCTGTCCCGCTTTCAATTTGACCAATGGTGCAAATACCCTTATTCTTCCCGACAAAGTTGATATAAATCTCCTCAGAAAGTTTACCTTTCCTAAAAACGACTGCAATTCCTTCTTATTTGTAGGTTTTGTGGCTTCCATGACTGCTTTAGCTTTATTCTTGTACACCCCAATCCCTTTTTTTATGAACTAGAAAGCCTAAGAACTTGGCAGCCGACACTCCAAAACTGTACTTTTCAGGGTTCATTTTAAGGTTGTATCTTCTCATTCTTTCAAACCCTTGCTTCAAGTGTTATAAATGGTCATTCTTAGTTTTGGATTTGACAACCACATCATCAATGTATACCTCAATAAATTTCCCAATCACATCAAGGAAAATGGTATTCATTGCTCGTTGATAAGTGGCACCTGCATTCTTTAAACCGAAGGGCATGACAATCCATTCATATGTCCCAATCACTCCTGGACACTTGAAGGCGGTCTTTGACACGTCTTATTCGGCTATAAAGATTTGATTATAACCTGCATGGCCATCCATTCAACTTAGAATTTCATTTCCTGATGCTGAGTCGACAAGCATGTCGGCTATTGGTGTAACACCCTGTCTTTCCTATGCTTTCTGTAGCAGTAAATACATATTTAAATGTGTTTATTTTAGATTAAATTTAGAGAATGATTTTAATTAAAATAAAATCATTTTCTTGTGTTGTTATATCATTTGAAGTTACGGCAAAAATTTCGATTGAAAATTCAAACGGAAGCCGGTCTGCGTTTTCACTGCCGGTACAAGTTTACTGAGCAGAAAACCTAATTTTGATCCGTGAACCAGATAGTTAGTTTTTTTATTATATTTCCTTCCACTTTGGTTATTTTGAAAATTTTCGTTCAAAAATAAAATAAAATATTTTATTCGGGCGAAAACGGCGGAAGAATTACGATTGAAAATGCAACCGAGTATGAAATGGAGCAGAATAGGAGACATAAAAGGCTTGAGGTGAGATGAGGGAGTGAGGTGACTCGCTAGAGGTATGGCCTAAGCTACCTCCTAAAAAGTAGTCATGATGACACTTTTTGAAATATAACATATTATATTCTAAAAACCCATTTTCTCTCTCTTCTCAAACCAAACAAGGTACAAGGTCAAAACTTGCTCTCCAAGCTCATTCCTCTCTCCTCAATTTCGTGCCACTCTCTCCCCTCTCTATATATACCTCTTTCATTTTCACTTCATCATTTTCCTCCTTCAAACTCCATTAAAGTTCATCTTCTTCTTTCTTCTAAAAGTTCAAGCACTTAAAGCTTTAGTTTTTATTCATCTTTTCTACTTGAGTTCTTCATTAAAGTTATTCCTTATACTAAGTGTAATACTCTCATATAAATCTTTTTTCAAGTTTCATCTTTTATTTCTTAGTTTACTTTATGTGTTCTTTATATGCTTTAAACTTCTAAAATCTCTCCAAAATGGTAGAAAACTCCTTTTGAGTTGAAACCACTTTTTATAGTCTTGTATTAACTTGTATTTTCACATACTAAGAGGTTGTGTAGAACAAAAATCTCTACCTGTCTCTTCCAATGAAGGCCGAATGCTTGCATTTGTGACCTAGGAAGTTTTTGTTTCAACTTTTGGAATATAATCACGTGTTTGAGTTTCTAACCATCCCTTGATCTTGAATCTATAAATCTTGGAAGTTTTGATAGCTTGTTCCTATGATGGAAAAAAATATGAATAAGTAGGCCTAGGATACTATGTTTCAACTTTCCAAGTATTGATCATGGATTTAGAACTCTTAATAACTTGTTTATTTTATGTTATTAAAGCTAGTATGTGTTACTTTCATTTTTCCAAGATGATCATGGACTTGAGCTCCATAAGATATTTTGATGCTAAGTCTAAGAGATTGGAATGTTTAAGGATGTATAACATGTTTATTTTATGTTATTAAAGCTATTGTGTGTTATTTTCATTTTTCCAAGATGATCATGGACTTGAGCTCCATAAGATATTTGGATGCTAAGTCTAAGATATTGGGAATTTTAAGGATTTATAACTTGTTTATTTTATGTTATTAAATCTTGTATGTGTTATTTTCATTTTTCCAAGATGATCATGGACTTGAGCTCCATAAGATATTTGGATGCTAAGTCTAAGAGATTGGAAAGTTTAAGGATTTATAACTTGTTTATTTTATGTTATTAAAGCTAGTATGTGTTACTTTCATTTTTCCAAGATGATCATTGACTTGAGCTCCATAAGATATTTGGATGCTAAGTCTAAGAGATTGGAAAGTTTAAAGATCTCTAGCCTATAAATCCTATGAAGGCCGAACCTAGAAGGTTATGGACCTAGGATACCTTGTTCTTATTTTTACAAAATGATCATGGTTTTGAGCTCCTTAACACATATGGATGCTAAACCTAAGAGATTGGAAAGTTTAGTGAATGCTAGCCTATTTTACTAGCCTTGACCGAATGCCCTGTGTTTTTAACTTAGTGGAATTTTAATTCAACTTTGTTAAATGATCATTGTTTATGAACTCCTAACACTTAAGGATCATAAATCCATGAGTTGTATAATTTTCGGGAATCTCTAACCCTAAGAACTAGTCTTGGCCGAACCTATACCTTGTGGTTTAGTGTTCTTGTTTGATTTTAACTTGTGATTTTGTGTTCATAACCTTAGACTTCCATCGCGGAGGAAACGAGGACGTTCGTGGCATACCTCTTCGAGCATCTAATCTCCTTACCTTCACGGAAGGTAAGAGGGGATTGCCTAGGGATATTCGATGACTATATGCATGTGTGTATGTGTTTACTTGAGTGATTTGAATATTATTGTGATATTGAGTCAATTCTTGAATAACTTGTTTACTTGAACTATTGTGGTTATTACTTGAAGTTGAACGTTACTTGCTTTAAAGTGTTATGAATTATATATATGTGATGAACTGTCGTTAACTGTGATATTATTGTTGAGAATATATTACTGTTGATTGAAGTTTGAGAAGCCGGACTTGAGTCTGTGCACAATTATTATAAAGGATTAAAAGCCTTAATAAGCCTTGAATAGAACTTTGAAAGTATTGGTTTCATTTATAAAAGTTTCTTGTTTAAAACGCTTACTTCAAGAGAATGAGATTCTAGTTTTGAAAAGGAACGTTGAAGTGTTTTTAAGTCAATAGAAACTACCTTTTTATGATCCAAAGTTTGTACTAGAGAAAACCTTTTTCGAACTCTGTGTTTCATGAAGAAAAAACCCCTTTGAAAATATTTGACCTTATTCTATTAAGGATTTCAAAAGCAAACGAATTTCCAAATGTTTTATTAAAGACTTTGTAAAGGAAAAGATTTTCTCCTAAATGATTTAGAAACGTTCCAGTTACTTGGATAAGTGACCGAGGCTTTGTTTTGGTTTTTGATTTTCACTGAACGAAAAGTAAGAACAGGTGAAATCGAATCTAGTATACGAGACGTTGGAATACTAGTGTTCTGTAATTTACACGTAGATCTTTGATCCGTGTCACGTTGCTGTGGACTATGTGTCCTAATTACGTTGTTGTGGACTGTGTGTCCTATTCACGTTGTTGTGGACTGTGTGTCCTAATCACGTTGTGATAAACGTTATTAAAGGCGAATTTTGTTTTCTATGACCACAAGTCTTGATAAACGTTATTAAAGGCGAACTGTGTGTCCTATTCACGTTGTTGTGGACTGTGTGTCCTAATCACGTTGTGATAAACGTTATTAAAGGCGAATTTTGTTTTCTATGACCACAAGTCTTGACTGGTGCATCGGTCTAAGGTGTTGTGATTGAGCACTCAGACTGCGCATCCTGTGTTATTGATTTTCAAGTGATGAAAATTTTGAATAGTCGTTAGCCTTGGGCTTCGACAATGGAAAAGAGTGAACAGAAAGAAAAATCTCGATAATGAAAAGTCTTTTATTCATATGCATTTCCCCTTGGCAGATGTGCTTGAGTTACCAAATACCCGCTTAAGATGTGGTATTTGATGATGTATACATCCGAATGGCCGTTATAAGGGATTCCTGATGGTGTTGATCCAGGTACATGAGGTGACGGAGACAACTTGCCAAACGTGGCGTATGAGCCTGATCAACTCTTTCTTAATGATAAAACGGTGATGGCATCTCATGAGATTAAGATTAGAGCCTGATAATAGAAGTGTCATGCATTATCTTTATAAAATTGATTGATTCGCGTATGAGACCCACTGAAATAATACTTGTTGTTTACCTATGAGTAATGTTTAAAATGTTAATATGCCAAGGTGTTGTATGTATCATGTGTATGGTTGTTTTATGATATATCCATTTGCCGGTGTCTCCCTCTTACAGTTATATCAGGTCTCTTCGGATTTTGCTGTAGTACCTTGGTACTCTAGTACCGATGTTACAGAGGTGTCTTTCTAAGTCACTTGAAGACCTAGTGTTAGAGGTTGGGAAAGTATTCTGATTGGGGGACCTCTCCAATGAATATTTGATAGAATGACCAGCTTAGGAGTCTGAGTTGGGGTTGTATATCTAAAGAGGTCGGTAAATGTAGTGTTATATACATCCATCTGTAGTTTGAACTTTTTCTTTCGAAAGTGGAAACCTAGAGAAATTTTGTATGTCATGGAAACTTTGTTACAAACGTGACTTTACGTTTTGAATGTACGAACGATGGATTTCAGAGTTATCCTTAAAGAAAAAATTTTATAACCCAATTTTTTGACTTAAAAGAAAACAATTTTCCGAAAGCAACCAGCAAATTATCTTTTAATTTACTTCCGCATGTGTTACGTAGTAATGCCTAAGGGGGGCATTACAATTGGCATCAGATATTCATCTTTAGGGGTAGCAGTATTTAGATTTATAAAATCTATGATTACCCTCATTTTGCCATTCTTTTTAATGACAGGAACTACATTAGAAAGCCATTCGACATACCTAGCTATTCGAATGAACTTTGCTTTGAGTAATCTCTCTACTTCCTATTTCATTTTATGTATGATGTCGTGCGAGTGAACGTGCGATCCGGCAAGTGTACCGGATTGTCGCCAAGTAATAAAAAGATATCGATCCCACAGAGACTGTGATCTCAAATCGCAACTAATTGTTAAATGATAAAACTGGACTGTATAAAAAAGGATTTGGATTTTTGAAATAAGAGATAATTTGGATAAAGAATGCAATCAAGTAAAACAAAAAGTAAATCAGTTTATGGTTTTTCAGATCTAAATGGATTCCTAGGAATCTGGGTTACCAACAAGGTTGTTTATGTTACTAAATTGATTACCCCTTTGTTAATTATTGAAATTGCCCTGAAGGCGAATTTATCCTCAAATAGTTAATGCTCCCTCCCGGGTTACAAAAACTGTGCCCAATTAAACCAACCCCTGCTCTCGTGGTACTCGAATTTAGATTGGACCCTTTACGCATTGTGACAATTCGTTGATCCTCGAAGGACGGCTTCTAACTCTCGTGATTTCAGTCCTAAGTCTGATTCTATAGATCCGACACCTATGTTCACCGCTAGGATCCTCCTTAGAATATCTACGTCACGCAAATAAGCGGCCGCCGAATTTACGAGTAATTAAAACACTAGAAATCAGATCTAAAGCAAAATCGCAATTAACAAAGATAAAACATCAATTCATACCATAAAAGCAAACCTTGGGCATAGCCCCAATCCCTAGAAATTAAGCTACTACTCAAGCCTTGTCATGGTGATGACAAGCTTGGTTAACAACAACATGAAAATAAAAATAAGAAAAGGGAGGAGAAGAAGAAGGGAGAGATCCTAAATTGTAGCCTAAGAGTAGCAGCCAAAAGTCTCTCAAGTCATCAGCCTGATGCCATATTTATAGATTAGGGAAGTTTGAATCCTAATCAAACACAAATTAGATCCAAATCAGTTGCTTCTGATCCAAGTAATACGCGTCACGGCCGTGATGCTCATCACGGCTAGGCCGTGAGCAGTTCTGACTTTTGCCTTCTTTCTTTTCAGTTTTGCTCGATCATGGCCGTGATGGTCATCACGGCTAGGCCGTGATGGGCTCTGTTTGGCTCATTTTCTTCACTTTTCAAGCTCTATCTTCATGCCAGCTCCATCATGGTTGATCATGAGCATTTAATCCTTAATTTCTGCAAAACAACACCACAAAACCGCCTTACCCGTTCCAAGGTAAAAACTAACAAAAATCAAATTAAAAATGCATAAACTACATGAAAATGCATGCAAAATGATAATCAAATATGAGGTGTAATCACACTCATCAATGTACCACTTCCGGAGCAAATCTCGTACTCGCCATTTTGACAGGTTTGCAATCTCCCCTGAGTGGTAACCGGTGTTCGACAAGATCCCTGCTTAAACCAGGCATCTCATCATAGTCCCATGTGAAGCAATCTTTGTATTCTGTGATTAATCTGACAAGTTTTTGTTTATAATCCTCTAGCAGAAATGCACCCACAAAGATAGGCCTTTTCTTGGCCTCAGTGCCTAAGTTTATCTCCTCCAAGGGATCCTCAACTTCCGCATTTTGTTTCATTTCGGCACCCTTTTCGAAACCTAAAGGGCCATCATCAATTATACAATCTGCTAACCAAACAACCAGTATCCTCAACTTCCACTCTTGTCAGCTATGTCGTCAGCCATTGCAACAAAACAACCAGTATCCTGTGAAGGCAATTCCTTTATAAAGATGGCTCCTTGCTTGGTAAGCTTTTTCTTTTGAGCATGTCAGAGCCTTTGCAGTCTTCTCTTCTGGCTCTTAGATATGGCTGGCTGATTCAATGGTCTTGACAAAACAAGTCCTGTCGTCTGAGTGTTCTGAGCTAATTGCCCCCTTCGGTAGTCCTCATTCCAGAATGGTGGATTGCGATCGTTGAACTTATTTCTTCTGACCCATTTCCGCTTTCGTAATTCAGGATAACAGGCCATGGCAGAATTTCTTACCCATCGATCCACCATCACGTTGGACAGGGGTTTCCTGGTCCCGCCCGAATTGAAGCCTCCACAGACAGACTTGTTACTTCCCACTGATTCTCTGACTGGCTCTTCGAGTCAACCTCTAGTGTTATGTTGTCTGGGTCTTGCTTGATATATATTTTACTGACGACTATCTCTCTACCTATGGACAACATGCCCAACAGTACTGTGCATATTGTTATGGCTCCTCGGATGCGAAAACTTGCCTTGACTATTACCATCACGAGACTCAGTTCTGTCTTGTGGGTGGTATGATGGAGTTCTCTGCCCCCTGGCTTTCTTGGCAGCAGCATCGTCGAGTATGATGGAATTCTTCACATCTTGGGCAAACTTTACATATGCCACCATATTTTTTCCCTCTTATGAAATCGACAAGATGTTTCCCTGGCTTTGGATAGATATCGAATGAATCCGTCAGGTCCATATGGATACTCTGTCCAGCTCTTATATTGACCATGCCTATTCCCAAAGGGACTTGACGGTAAGCCTTGTTAACTTCAGGACCGAATGGTTGTGTCAATCTTCATGTCCGGTTTCTTGTCTGAAAATTTCAACCTTCCTTATACTAAACCTTTCAGAATGATGTCCCTGAAATGCATACAGTCGTTAGTCACATGACCAAAAGTGTTATGAAATTTACAATATTTCTGATCCTTTATTTCATTGGCTTTCAATAGCCTAAGATCATCTGACAATTTTAATTGCTTATCCTTAAGCAAGATGTCAAATATTTGGTCGACTTTGGTCACGTCAAACGTATACACTTTCTTATTGACAAAAGGAATACTTTCTTTGGCCCTTGCGGTCCTCAAGGCTTGGCATGTATAAGGTGGACTATTTTTCAATTCGACATAATCTACTTCATATTCCTCAGAATCATTGCCTTCTTCGTCGGAATCACTACATCCAACAAAATTAATCTTTTCTCTTTTGAGGAATTTCCTCTGCTTGAAAACCTTTTCGGCCTTCGGTTGTTCAATTTGTCGGACTTTGTCACCCAACTGGGCAAGATCAATTAGGTGTTGGTTGACCAATTTCTTCATAATGTAATAATCTAGACCCCTGGCAGCAATCTTCACGATTTCTTCCTCAGGGATAAGGGTGAAGCAATGACTCCTCATTTGACGGAATCGGGCAAGGCAATCATCGACAGACTCTTTATTCATTCTTTTAATGCCGAATAAGTCTGTCAACCCAATTTTTAGGTCACCCTTAAAGAATTCATCATGGAAACTCCTCTCTAATTGATTCCTGGAATGTTTGGAATTAGATCTCAGGGTTGAAAACCAAGAAAAAGCATTCTTAGTTAATGAACTAGGAAAGAACTTCATTTTTAGTAACTCCTCTAAAGCCAAGTGTCCTAATTCAATAGTATGTCGGGCAATGTGCTCGACAGTTGATTCTCCGCTTTCCACCCGAGAATTTTGACAATTTGGGTATTTTGTATCCTCGAGGCATTTCTGCCTGATGGACCCAATCAGGAAATCCCAACGCAAAAAATGGTTGATTGGCATAACCTATATTAAAACTAAACCTATTCAATGCTTGTTCGACAACTTGGTTAACATTCTGGTTTAGAACATTTTGACGAAGTGCTCCAAGAGCACCCTGGTTTATGGCAAAGTCTTCGTCTTCCTCTGGTTGTAGAATATGTTCATTTCCACGTCTCAAAGGGACTCGATGATGGGGCTGTGGCCTCTCGTCATCTTGTTCGGATCCGTCAAGTTGGATAACTTGTAGTTGTTTGATGAGCCTCTGTTTGACTGGTTTTATAACTAGTAAAGACCTTGGCTTTGTGCTTATTTTAGATCATTTTTACCCAAATTAGACTTGATTGTCCTTAAGTAGTATTTTGAGTCTGTAAAGTGTTTTTAAGTTAATTTAGTTGATTTAAAGTGAATAAAGTATTTACTTTTATTTTCTGTTTTTCAGGTTAATAAAATAAAATAAAATAAATCTGGAGCCACTCGCCCCGCGAAGAATGTCTCGCCCCGCGAGTATTGCAACCCTGAAAAAGTCAGAGATGATCACGGCTTGCCCGTGTTGAAGATCACGGCCGTGGCAGTTTTGAAGCTGAAGCGTTCGCCTCGCGAGCATCCCTTCGCCTCGCGAGTCTTGGAAGACCAGAAGCCATCACGGTTTGGGCATGTTGAAGGCCACGGGCGTTACAGTTGGGAATTTGAAGAGTTCGCCTCGCGAAGGATATGCTCGCCTCGCGAGAAGACAAAGAGTTGCAGACCTTTCGCATAATTCGCCTCGCGAGCAGTGCTTCGCCTCGCGAGTACTTGGATTCCAGAAACGTGTATATAAGTAGTCTTAGGCAGAACTGAAGAAGCTAGTTTTTAGGTAGTCAGAATTAGCCAGTTTTGGCTAGTTTCTGAACTTGTTAAGTCTTTTGTTTTTCTTAGTTTATTGTTTTCTTTTGTAATGGAGAACTAGTCTCCTAGATTAATCTACTGTAATTGGTTTCTGTTAACACTTGAGGTTCTGTATTCCTTGTTTAGTTGCTTTTCTCTTTTCAATGTCATGCTGTATGTTTCTGTTTGTTATTTCAGGAATATATAGTATGGTATTGTTTCATTTCGGTGATGTTATGTTCCTATACATAATCGCGTTTGTTATTTCGCGTGTGTTCATTCATGTTCGTTTGTTCATGAGAGCTTAACCCCGTTTGTTATTTCGGGAATAGGAACATACATCTGTAGTAGCGGTTTTCGTTTGTTAATTGTTGCTACAACCGGGAGGGGATTAGTATCTGCTTAGGATTTGCATGAACCAATGATAGTGGGAAACTGAGAACAGTAGGTTAATCGCTTTTGTTTAATTGTTATTCTCTTTAACTACTTTGTTTTCATTATTTTGTTTTCTTAATTTAGTTTCAAATCTCAAAACCCCCATTTCTAACTTTTACTAATTTTCTGTTAATAATAGCAACAACTAAAGAGTCCTTGAGAGACGATCCGAGTTGTCGCACTATACTGCATTATTTTATAATCGCTCGTTCTTTTTGGCGCGTGGCGACAGCGTGGTCAAAAATTGGCGCCGTTGCCGGGGACTCTGTTTTGTTGTTATTAGCAGAAAATAAAATTTAAAAAAAAAAATTTCTTTGCTAATTAGTTCTGTCTGCTTTGTCATGATGTTTGATTGCCATGGATAATTACATGTATGGATATTTGCATAATGTTTATTATGAACCACCACCTTGGATGTATTATCCTAATTTTAGTGAGCCACCACCATACTATCCTAACCAAGTGACCACCTCTGCACCTTCCGAACCTTCCCTAGAGGACCTGTGCAAACAGATGACTGCACAGATAAGTGTACATATGGAAGGAATGAGGCAACAAATGGCCGAGCAAACTCAACGGATGATAGAGGAATTTCAACAGAAGATGGAGGCTGAATACCAGAGGGACCAAGCTGAATCTCGGAAGTTGTGGGCTCTAATTGATCAAGTTACCGCCAACTCGGCACCAATGCTAACTCCACAGCCTCTTGAGGAACATACAGATTCTAAAGTGGTTATTTTTGAAAATAATTCTGATGATAATGTTTCTGTTGATGATGAATTATGTGTTGAATCCCCTGATCCTAATGCTTGTTATTGTGACGGAACTGCTTTGTGTGTAGAATGTTTTACAGGTTTATACTTTTCAGGAAAAATAGAAAATGCAGATCGTTTTGCAGGTTTATTTTTTTCAGGAAACATAGAGAAGGAGGATCAGGAGGATCAGGAGGACATCCGCTCCACCGTTCCTGAAGATGATGAAAAACCTGTGGAAGTAGATGATCCAATTAAATCAGATGAATGTGTTGAAAGTAATGGGGTGGATGCACTGTGTGAAGAATTCCCAGACATTCTAACATTTTCTGATTCATTTTCTTGTAATATATGTACTAACTCTAACCTTTGTTTGGTGTGTGCTGAAATTTCTGCATGTATAGCAGGTGATAACTTTGTTAGTGCAGTGAATGAAGAAAGTGCAGAAAATGAAGCAGCACCAGTAACCCCGACTAACTGTTTGCCACCTCCCCCTGAGGAGCCACCAGTGATGGATTTTGCACCCTTGGATTTTGCACCATGGCCGGTCCAAGAGGTTGAGCCCCACTTCTATTGGGGAGACTTTATTGAGAAGGAGGTCATCTGTGACCCGAGAGGTAGTGAGAAGTCCGCCGCACTCGGCGAGGTTATTATAATTGTCAAGTGCTCACCTCCGCATCAAAGCTGCAAGTTAGGGAGGCTTGGAATGAATTTCAGTCCTTTGGCTACCATGTGGGACTTATGCTACAAGCAATGGGATCCAAGCGGAAGCCTCTGAATGAGTTTTCTTAACCCTTTCTCCTTTTTAATTTTCTTTTCCTTATTTTATTTCTGTTTTATTGTCAATAATGCTCCTGAATAATTTGAGAAGCTCAGGAGTTGTGTTGAGTCTAGTAGTGGCAAGTTTATTGGATTTGATTGATTTTGCATAGATGAATTGCATGTTATATGTTGACTGTTCCCCCTAGAATTTGAAAATCTGAAAAATTGAATTTTGATCCCCATATGATTGAAAACTGAACTTTGGGATTTTGTTATGATGACATGATTTATGATAAGTTTGGGGTGATAGGAAGCACACACTAGGGATAGTATCTCTATTCAAATAATTTGCAAAAATGTCCAGGTGAGGTTTTTGAGCCTCCAACATGTTTTAAACTGTGTGAAAATCATTTTTTAAGTTGCACTTTCCTGAATTTGATTGAATCTCTTTTTGGTTTGCATGATTATGTGTTTGCTTCATATGATTTAGGCATTTTCTTTGTAAATAGCTACTTGGCCTAAAATAACCAATTCCTAATGCATGTTCCTTAGTTAGCCCCTTTGAGCCTGATGAGCCTATTGTTCTTGTTAACCTTATGTTACAAGCTAAAATCTGAAAAAAAAAAAAACCATGTTAACCCGATCTTAGGATTAGGAGAGCATGGAAGCTTATTGAGAAATTGGTTGCAAGAAATTAAGTTTGGGGTGGCTACCCGGTGCAATGTGTTGTTTGGGATTGAGAAAAAAAAAAGAAAAGAAAAGAAAAGAAAAAAAAAAAGTAAAAGTGCAAAAATGCCAAAAAGAAATAAAAAGGTTGTAGTCACCCAAAGCAAAATGAAAAATGAAAAAGGAACTTGGTTTAATTTCAAAGTGTAAATAATGTTCATGCTCTCTTAGTTCCTAGGGTCTTCAGCCTAGTTCCTTTGTATATCCTACCCTTAGCCAGGCCCCATTACAACCCATAAAAGACCTTTTGATGTTGCTTGCATATTTTCTGTGGGAATCATTTAGAGATGAAAATCAAATTTATGGGAAGTGCTTCGTAAAAGTGAAATTGAGAGAATTGTTGTTAGCCTGACAAACTGAGCGAATGAGTGAACACAAATTTCCCTTGTGAAGAAGGCAGTTGTTTGGATTTGGTGATCTCCCTTTTGTGTGTAACTTTGACCCCCTGCTTAGATTTCTGATTGTCTGAATGATTAATTTCTCAACTGTTTAGAATAAATGAATGTGGGGATTACTTTGCTTGTAAGGGGGGAACATTGAAAGAGAAATGTTTTGAAGAGAATTGCTTGAAATCTGTGTGAAAGTTGATTGAATCTTTTGAGCTTGCCAGGTCTTGAGTCTTTTTAAGTTTTTGAGTTTTAGTTTGCTTGGGGACAAGCAAAGTTTAAGTTTGGGGTAGTTTGATGAGCCTCTGTTTGACTGGTTTTATAACTAGTAAAGACCTTGGCTTTGTGCTTATTTTATATCATTTTTACCCAAATTAGACTTGATTGTCCTTAAGTAGTGTTTTGAGTCTGTAAAGTGTTTTTAAGTTAATTTAGTTGATTTAGAGTGAATAAAGTATTTACTTTTATTTTCTGTTTTTCAGGTTAATAAAATAAAATAAAATAAATCTGGAGCCACTCGCCCCACGAAGAATGTCTCGCCCCGCGAGTATTGCAACCCTGAAAAAGTCAGAGACGATCACGGCTTGCCCGTGTTGAAGATCACGGCCGTGGCAGTTTTGAAGCTGAAGCGTTCGCCTCGCGAGCATCCCTTCGCCTCGCGAGTCTTGGAAGACCAGAAGCCATCACGGTTTGGGCATGTTGAAGGCCACGGGCGTTACAGTTGGGAATTTGAAGAGTTCGCCTCGCGAAGGATATGCTCGCCTCGCGAGAAGACAAAGAGTTGCAGACCTTTCGCATAATTCGCCTCGCGAGTACTTGGATTCCAGAAACGTGTATATAAGTAGTCTTAGGCAGAACTGAAGAAGCTAGTTTTTAGGTAGTCAGAATTAGCCAGTTTTGGCTAGTTTCTGAACTTGTTAAGTCTTTTGTTTTTCTTAGTTTATTGTTTTCTTTTGTAATGGAGAACTAGTCTCCTAGATTAATCTACTGTAATTGGTTTCTGTTAACACTTGAGGTTCTGTATTCCTTGTTTAGTTGCTTTTCTCTTTTCAATGTCATGCTGTATGTTTCTGTTTGTTATTTCAGGAATATATAGTATGGTATTGTTTCATTTCGGTGATGTTATGTTCCTATACATAATCGCGTTTGTTATTTCGCGTGTGTTCATTCTTGTTCGTTTGTTCATGAGAGCTTAACCCCGTTTGTTATTTCGGGAATAGGAACATACATCTGTAGTAGCGGTTTTCGTTTGTTAATTGTTGCTACAACCGGGAGGGGATTAGTATCTGCTTAGGATTTGCATGAACCAATGATAGTGGGAAACTGAGAACAGTAGGTTAATCGCTTTTGTTTAATTGTTATTCTCTTTAACTACTTTGTTTTCATTATTTTGTTTTCTTAATTTAGTTTCAAATCTCAAAACCCCCATTTCTAACTTTTACTAATTTTCTGTTAATAATAACAACAACTAAAGAGTCCTTGAGAGACGATCCGAGTTGTCGCACTATACTGCATTATTTTATAATCGCTCGTTCTTTTTGGCGCGTGGCGACAGCGTGGTCATTGTTCAACCTGTGGTTGGTTATTCTGACCCTGGTTGACATTCCTATTGACATTTCTATTGGGATTTCTATTGGCATTTTTGTTATCGTCTGGGGCTAACACGCCCAAGGCTATATTTAACCTACGTATCTCATTTACCAATGTCAAGTATGCATTATTCGTGTTTTCCATTAATGGCGTAATCACTGTACCCGTTTACTGAGTAAATGTATTCACCATGTCAAAGTTACTAGAATCAATTTGTTGTCGAACATTGGCTAATGTAGCCTCTCACAGACCAACAATATTTTGCAGGGGTTGTCTAAGTGGGGATACTTGAGGCCTTACTACCGGATGCTCTTGTCGAGTATGGGTCACTACCATTGACCCGGTTATCCCATTCACTTGACTGGGGATTTGCCCCCCAGTCGACGGTCCTGCCTGTCCAGATGTATGGGCGGCCGTCGTTACTCCATTTTGATATGGTATGTATGCAAATGGGGTATTTGAGTTGACAATGGTCGAACCATAAGGCATTCCATTCAAAGGTTGTGGCAGAGGTTGTGTAGTCCCTCTTAGGTTTGAATTCACAACACTTGTGGAGACAATCCAGTACTTGGTGGATTTATTTGTTGTAAAACTGGGGAAGTTGGTGACGGGAGTGTTCCTTGGTCAACTTCGTCAAATCTATTGACAACTTGAGCGTAGGAAATGACTCTTCTCGCAACTAAACTATTAGTGCTATTATTTCTTGCATTAGTAGCGTTAGCCATGGTTGCAGGAATATTGTCAATTGGCGTAACAGTGGTTGCAGGATTAGCATCCACCATTGACACAGCGGCGTTAGTGTTGACTACGCCTGCATTACTTGCACTACTCATATTCAGAGTTTTGTGAATTAGATGATGTTTGAATCACTCTCCCACTCCGTAGATGCATACAATAAATTTGTATGTCAGAGTTGTGACACTGTACGAGTTACTCTAAACTCGTCCCACTAGCCGTGCCAATTTGTTAACGTGGTTTTTTGGTTCTTGACCAAAAATTAGATCGTGAAAAATAATTGAAAATCAAACGAGTGTGGGACCTACGAGTTATGTGGTAATCTCATCAGAAATATGTTATTTTGAAAGTAATGTCTGCCAAGTACAAATTTGACAATTTTAGTCAACTTAGGAATTACTGGCAAAGACTTCATGCTAAGACAAGTATATAAGTTTGAAAATAGTGTACATATTATTGTCAATAATGAAACATGGCAATGAAACTACTTATATTGGAAAAGATAAGTTTGAAGTTTTAAAAGAAGAAAGTAGTTTCTATGTTAGAAAATAACTTCCTAATTACACTGAGTAACTAATAAAAAGAACAGAAGTTTAAAAGAAAAGTTAAGTAAAGTAGGATCTAAGAAATACTACTTGCAAAAACTGAATGAATTTAAAAGAACATAAAAGAACTGCTGGAAATAAGTGAAAATAAATGAAGAACTTGAATAAAAGAGATGAAAATGACATTGAATTTTGCCATAATATTGAAATAAGAAGGATGGAAGGAATACTTGAATGTAATCCGTCAATTTGCTGTGTGATCGTGATGTGTAGGATGTGTATCAAGTAACCAACCTTTATTACATTGTAATAACTAGTATCTATAGGTAAATAAAATAACTACCCAGTAGTAACTTCCTATCTAAATGACTGCCACATGTCCTTGATAGTTCTCTTAGGCTTTACATTTAAACTGCTTGTCAAACAATTCCAATAACTGCTCAATGTCTTGAAGCGCTCCGTGTCAACTAGCTTGTCTTCGACGGTATTAACTGCTTGACAACTTGTCTTGACTATATTGTCGATTTTGAGACTCAGTCATTTTTTCTCTTTCCATATCTTTGACAATCCTCCCATGAATTTTGCCAAAAAGACTACTTGTCAATCTATCTTTTCGTCGACATGTACACTTTCTTGTCAACTAAGTATTTTCGACACTTAGAAAATAATATTCTTTATTTCAATTCCTTCGGCAGCCCGTCGGAATTATTTCTGTCAAGACTTTGAAATTCTTCCACTAACACCTTCATCTTCACTTAGATAGTGATAACAAATTGAACCATTCTAAGTTATTTACTCCAAGACCTCCCTCATTTTTCTGTTTACATGCTAACTCCCACCTTACCCAAGAAACTTTCCTCTTTTTTGCACTACCGCCTCATAAAAACTCCCTTTGAATTCTAGTGAGTAATTTCAAAACCTATCTCACAATTTTAATGAGAACAAAAAATGGATTGGGAAACTATTCAAAATTTAATTTATAAGAGTAATTCTACCACTAAATGAAAGATGTTTTACCTTTCTATATAGTGATTGTCTTCAGGTCACATATTCAATAATTGGCTACCGAGTAGACATTTTCCTTGGAATGGCTCCTATTGGTTAGCCTACGTAGTTAAAAGGGATGCCTCTAGTTTTGTAGTTAAGGAACATCAAAGCTGAATTTAGGAAGCTATACTCCAAATTTGTTCCAACAACACAACTTTTATGAAAATTAACTCGGACCTGACACTAATTCAAAACACTTTCTTTAGTTCATCACCCAAAGATTATCCTGGCACACCTCCCTAATAATTAATGTGTCATTTACATATTGGAGAATGTAACACCTCCTCGGCATTACATGTCAACTCGATGCGGAAAACATAAATAATAAAAAGAAATGATGGTTGCTTTCGGAAAATAATTTAAGTATATAAATTTTATTTCGTAAATGCGGGTCTAAAAATTTTCTTACGATACAAATATTTACAAACGTCAAGGCAAGAAAATAAAATCCTAATACATATATTATAATATACCTCTCAACAGAATCATCAAAAGATTTTCTCACCGAGGCGTACGAGTTTCAAATAAATATAGTTACACTTATCTGAAAGGAAATGAAGGAGCCATAACATACCATAAATAAACAACATAGAAAAGACTTCAAAAATATTATACCAAAAAGATGACTCCACAGCTAGTCAAAACTAGGCGTCGTAGCTCACTCCTTTGAGTGGTACAAGAGAAAAAGGGGTTTTACCCACAAAAACTCACTCATCATCATTTCTAGCATCATAATCTTCAATTCTCATGGTCTCGTGGTGATCCAGACTACCGTTGAGACAAAACTGTACACGTATCCACAAATACCACAAGGTATTCCACATGTACATAGCAAGGGTGAGATACTCATAATAGGAGTTTATCATAATAGTCACATACTCGACACAATCAAAACAAGACAGCAAGTAATCATAGTATTTCATATATATCAACTTGAAAGGAAAACATAATTTCCATATAACTAAATAATCCTCTCAAGGGATTTTCCATTTCGTCAATCAATATGTTTTTCCAAGAATGCATGATACTTCAAATTTTACAATCTATTTCTTAATCTCCGGAGATCCTAACTTCCCTTTGTCGAGCAGTATAGGTCGCAATATCCCCATAACACAATTGTTCGCATGAGATCGGCCTCCCAATTTAGGTCCGAACTCCAATTGTTCAAGGATATCACGCCAACATATAAATAATATTAAATAGTTCCCTATTGAGTACATCCTGTGTTTGGCAGTCGATTACCCCAACTCGAGGTTGTAAGGCCCCGACCTTCTTCAAACCCAGATATCCCTAAAGACCTTTCTTGGTCCGTAACTATCCAATTTATCAATCCACTTATGGATTGTATCTCGTCAACTTAATGACACGCTTGTCGGTTCATGCATATAAAACAGTCGGTTCTCTATTTTTCCTTTTCGTTTGTTCTTTCTTGTTGAGGCTCAAAGCACATGACTAAAGGCATAAAGCCCAAATCATTATCAACACGAGACATGCAATCTGAGTGCTCAATCAAGAAACCCTAGACCGATGCACCAGTCCTAGGTTCGTAGATATGGGACACGAAGTCCACCATTTATAACACGGATTAAAAATCCATGTGCTTTTCTCATAGAACTCTAGAACAACCCAACATCTCGCCCTCTAAGTTCTCTTAACTTTCTTGTTTGCAACATAGTTTTCGTTCTGTGAAAACAAATACCAAAACAAAGATCCGAAACTCGTCAAGGTTCATCAGAATTATTTTTGCTCGTTTAAAACATGTTATAGAAAATCTTTTCTATTGAAATTCATTTATAAAACATTAAATGGTCAAAAATCATTTTAAAATCTTTTGGTTCGGAAGCAAATCTTTAACAAAATCCCCACCACAATGCCATTTTTCTAAGATTTTTCATATGAATCAAATTTTTCGTAAAACAAGAGACTTTTCATTTTAAACAAAACTTTTTCCTTGACAACGTTAAAATGTTTTAGAGACTTCTCTCTCTTTTTTCCAAACATTTAGGGAAATTAACAATAATACGATTTTTCATTGTTTGTCCATGAATTCAAAGAAAAGGATACTTGAACAAAGAACATGAATAAAAATGAAACATCATAAGGAAGAAGATGAATGGATAGTGATCAAGAATCATTACCTTTGGTGATGATTTGTCAAGAACAAAGATGACTATGATGAACTCCTTAGAAATTTCTAAATCCCTAATAAATGCTGGAGTTAATTAATGAGAATTTATAAACTATGCGGGGTGAGTAAATAATCTGGTAGTGATTGTTTGATGTTGAAGGTTGATTTTGAATAGGCCATTCAATCAACTGTCAACTTTTAAATTGTATGATGGGCAAATTTGTTATGTATGATAAATGGAAATTATCTTTGATTATTGAGTGAATTTTCTTGGCTGTAATCTATCTGTGATATGGTGAATGAGTTCTCAACTATAGAGTTTCAAATTCGAAACAAGGAGATTCATCGGCACCCTTTCTGTCTTTGTCTTTACTAGTGGCACAAAGTTTGTGTGGGATGATGCAATCATTGTATGGGGAAATCAAAGCCATTTAAAGTGGGGCAGGGAGGGGCTAAAATTTTTATATTCTCTGTAACACCCTGCTTTTTATTTGTGTTGTATTACCGGTAATTACACATCTTTTTATATTTTTACCTGTGACCCAGAAAAATGATTTTGGAGAAAACAAAATCATATCTAGAACCTACTATTTTGTAGGAGGCTATGGTTAAAATTTGGGTTTAAAATTCAGACGAAACATGGTCCGCATTTTCGCTGACAGTACATTTGTATTAGTCAGAAAACCCTGATTTGACCCGAAACGGAGTAATTTTAGATTTGTATCACTTTTTTAGTGATATGATCTATTTTTAATATTTTGCTCAAAAAAATAAAATATTTTATTTTATTTTGGTGAATTTTCCAAGAAAACGAGCAAAAAGCTAAATTGGGTAAACGACAAACCCGGAAATGGAACTGCAGAGGTATGCAAGAGGATAGAGGCGACGAGTCATGAGGTGAGTCACCAATGTCATAATGAGTTTTTGTAAAATATCTAATTTTACATGTAAAAAGACCTCTATGCCCTTCGCCTTCTTTATTAATTCCAATTTGATCCAACCATTTTTGGACCATTTTGCCCTCATATTTTCGAGCCTCTCTCACTATTAAGTCAATCTTCACTTCATTCTTTCATTTTTCCTAGTTGTATGTTTTTTTATGATCCATTTAGTTGTATGTATGGTGTTGTAATGAAAGATTTCAACAAAAATTACTACTCAAACATATATCCATATTCTTTTATGGGGTTAGATGCATGGAAACATGGAGGCATCTGATATTTTCATTTAAAGTAGTTTTTGTTGGGTACGCATTTGGTTTCTTTTTTCCCCGGTTAATTTGTTTGAGAATAATAGACTTCAGAGGATTCTATAAAGATAGTAATATAATAATGATAAAATTAATATTTTTTTCTAACTTTATTTATTTATATATGTCTTTTAACATTTTTGTGTTAAATTCATTTTTAAATTTTGGAAAATTAGAGAACATTTGACTTTGATAATATTTTGGCCATAACACCATTAGGTGGCTATATTCTTTTCAAATTGAGAGTGAGTGGTGGTAATCGATACGAAACCGCTGTTGATGTGACTTAATTGAGATTTGTAAGAAAAATATATTAAATAAAATGAAAAGATCAAGAAAATCTTGGGTAGCTGAAAACAAAACACACAGGAAATAGGATGTTCGTGGATCGGTTTGGATCAATTTTGAGGTAAAAATATTGTAAAAATAATAAATAAATAAAATAATATAAATAAAATAAAATAGAGAAGTAAAAATTAAATAGATAAATAGTGAAGAACACCAATAAAAGTTTATAATCAGAATAAAATATTATTATGGGCACCTAGAACAACAAGAATTACATTAAACTCATCGTACAATTAAAAGGAAAAGGAAAAAGAAAATTGTTTAAAATGAAACTCAAAAGACAACTAATTATTTTCTAATCTCCTCTAACCAAAAGGGCGAACAACTCAAGATTCCAATAAGAAGTCTTTTTCTACTTCTCTATCTCATCCTTTCTCCTTTCATAAAACTGCACTATGCACCAATCACTTAATTAGCATCCATGGAGAATCCCAAAGGCCATAAAAACATGCAGAATGTAACACCCTCCTTGGGCATTGCTTCGTAACACGTGCGGAAATAAATTAAAAGTTATTTGCTGGTTGCTTTCGGAAAATTTACTTATTTCAAGTCGAAAAACTCAGGTGTAAAAATTTTATTCTGCGAGAAAACTCTGGAAAACTAAGATACATTCTTATTGTACATATCCTCACACAGGGAAATAATCATGTTCATAACAAGTGTCTTCATGACATACACTTTTACACTAAAGGTTTCAATTTCCAACAAAAGAAAATTAAACTAAAGACTCCTAAGCTGATCGCCTTACAAGACATTTATTGGGAAGACCCCGTGGTCGTTCCCACTGACAAAACTTCCTCGAGCGTCTAGAATCTAAGTCCCCGAGTGACTTAGTGAACTCCCGTGCACCATCTGTACTAATGTACCAAGATACAGTAGCAAAACCAGAAAACCTGATATATTGTAAGGGTGAGATACCAATATTTGAGTTTATAACGATAATCACATGCACGACACACCACAATAACATAAACATATATTTACCACGTCTAAAAGATAATATCATCACATAGTAAATCATTGAGATCATACTCGTCAATCATCGTCATTTTGAAAATATGCATGACACTCCAATATTCGTCGTCTAACTTTCATACCTAATCTCATGAGATATCCCAACACGTGATGAGTTGATCAGGCTCTATAACCATACAAGGCACAGGCACACAGTCATAGGTACACAGCCAGAACATAAGGCATGCAGCCAGAGCATAATAGGCACGTCTGCCATATGCATGCAAAAACACTTGGTTCAGGACACTTTTCTTTGTGTTCAATCTTTCCTTGCCGAAGCTCAAAATGGCTTACAACTAAACAGAGTTTTAAACATCTTTAAAACTTTCATTAATAACACAGGACCTCAAAGTCCGAGTGCTCAATCACGAAACTTCTAGACCGATGCACCAGTCATAGGTTCGTGGTAATAGAAAACATCTTAAATTTTTAAATACAGTATACACCACGTATACAGTAGACACAAAGTCTACAGGACCTCAAAGTCCAAAGGACCCCAAGTCCACAACACAACGAACCTTAGTACCGCGACGTCTCGGTTACTAAGTTCAACACCACTTTTAACACAGTTAAGTTAAACTTGATTTCGGAAAATCTTTTCAAATGGGAAATTCTTTAATAAAACCTTTAAATACTAAACTTAGTTTTCACAAAGATGAGTCACTTGAGGTTTAAACTTACTTAAAAAACGTACTGCCGTTTCAAAACCCTTGCCGTCGATACTTTTCCAAATAGCCGTCAATTATCATTTTTAAAGCCATTTAAGCCAAAACTTAGTTTTTTCCACTTAAATAATTTTCTAAAATCATCATTAAATTATTTTCAACAATTAATTTCACAAAATAACTTTTTATAATATTACAGAATTTCTTACGTAAAAATTAACAGTACAAAAATAATTTCAATGTTACATCCTCACTGTGACTCATAGTTCACTCTTACACCAATAAATCATTAAAATAATAATATTTTAAAAAATTTCTTATTTTGTTAAATAATTATTTAAATCATAATATATTCCAATATTTCGCAATTAAATACTGAATATTACTCGTGAAGCTTCTTAAAGCTTTTATCTCGTTTAATTAATTGAGCACTGACCACTGTCAGGCTTCTCAAACAACAATCAACAACAACATCATATCAATATTCCCAGGCAGATCATGCATCACAACATCATAATATATAACTGCAGATAAACAATTTAAATGCAGATAAACCATCACAGATAAAAATAACACAACTGAAACAAACACCACAGATAAATAATACAGACATCAACTAGATAACACGTGATTATAGGAAAAACTCCTCAGGTATTCTCCCCTTACCTCTTGAAGAACTTATCTCCCGATTTCCTTTCTCGAACGTATGTCAAACTCCGGTGTCACGACTCACGTATAACCGACACACTTAACCTTCAACAACCACAATCAACCAATCAAAATCAAACAAATACAATCACCTATACACTAAAGATAGGTCACGACCTCAACAAGGTTTTGTGGCTAAAAATTTCTAAAATTGCTTAAGTCAATGGATTAATGATCCTAAGTACTTGAGATAATAGATTAGTCATTAATCAACAAAGTTTTAATCAAAAACTTCCAAACTTCCAAAGACCTAGGTTCGGCCATGATGGGTAAATGAAGCTAGAGATTTTTGTTTGATGAAACAACTTGGATTCAACATAGATACATACTAGAAAGATGATATCTAAGATTATTTATGAAAGGAATGAACAAAATCTTCATCCAATTAACTCACCTACATAGGTTCGGCCTTGATCAAATAAATGGGGAGGAAATTTTAGTTTACAACATACTCTTGGATTTAGACTATATAGATGATGACAAGGACATAGAAATTGATTTCAACCTCATTGGATTTTTCTATGATTTTATATGAATTTACAAAGTTAAGAACACTAAGATGAACAAAATGAAATAAGCTTCAAAAGAAGAAATGATTTGAAGAAACAACAACTAAAAGATGATGAAGAACATGAATCACCTCTTGGAATTCGCAAATGGGCTACAATCACCAACTTCCTTCACAAACTAAGGTTCCTTGTTCAAGGAGAAAGTAAGAACAAACTAGAACTTTTGATGAAGTGTGAGGATAATGCAAGAATGAACTAGAAGCCACTTGACTCATCCAAGTTTATGAGCCTAAGTGTGGGCTTGGCCTTTCTTGCACATGGGCTTTTGAAGGAAAACACCAAAGTCCATTTGCATTTACACTTGAAAATGCTTAAAACTTAAACTTTGGCAAGAAAACATAAGTGAATAAAATTTGCTTCATGGAAACAACACTAGAACCATGATTTGGGCTCTATGGCCGCAGCTCCTAGTGGGCTTAGATGACAAGAATTTGGCCCAAAGTTGATGACAACTTGAAAATTTAGTTTAGGACCAAATAGCAATATTAAGAAAGTTGAAGGACTTAGGTGCAAATTCTCCTAACTTAGTCATCATTACCATGTGCATCATAAATGCATTCACATGGGTGACTCACCTTGCATGACTCATTGGCATTCACATAAGTGAATAAAATTTGCTTCATGGAAACAACACTAGAACCATGATTTGGGCTCTATGGCCGCAGCTCCTAGTGGGCTTAGATGACAAGAATTTGGCCCAAAGTTGATGACAACTTGAAAATTTAGTTTAGGACCAAATAGCAATATTAAGAAAGTTGAAGGACTTAGGTGCAAATTCTCCTAACTTAGTCATCATTACCATGTGCATCATAAATGCATTCACATGGGTGACTCACCTTGCATGACTCATTGGTATTATCCATTAGCGGCTCCCCCCCCCGCCCCGCGTATTCAGCTCCATTGCTTACCCGATTAAGATATCACCCGGATAAAATATAATATTTCACTTTTTAGTGAAATATTTCAAAATAACCTAAAACGTAGGAAATTAAATAAAAACCTTAAGTTTTTCGTTCACGAGTCAAAAATTGGTTTTTTGAGCAGTATAAATATATTGTCAGTGAAATTCACAGACCGGGTTTCGCCTGACTTTTCAACCTAAGTTTTTATCGTAACTCTCTACAGTAAAGTAGAGTGTAAATAAGGTTTCAGTTTAATTAAATAATTTCTAAGTCTAAAAAAAAAAATATAAACGTAATTATATAAATTTCTGATATTAGAAAACAACGAAAAGTCGGGATGTTACAGACTACCCCTCTTAAAAAAATTTCGTCCTCGAAATTTCGTGACACGAAGCTAGACAAGATCGAAAGATCCCGAGATCTTACTTTCACAAGAAAGTATATAGAAAGATTTTATCGATCTGAAAAGAATATAAGAATATCATATGCATAACAGAGGACAAAACACACTGAAAAGACCTGTGTTGGTTTGTGGGGACAGTCGTCAATCCTTAGAGCAACCAGGGATGTTACACTGAACGTTTGCAATATGTGAATTGCAAGCTCCCAATTTTATTTCGTCAAAAACCTTATCAACGTCAGTTTATAAGACAATGTTATTAAACACGTTGAAAGCAAATAAATATAATTAAAAGGAATCAAAATAATAAAAAAATATTTAAAGAAAATAATTGTAATAAAAATATATTTAAAATATTTTAAAAAAAATTAATATCACCCGTCAAAGGGTAATCAAGACCATTGATTAACATCATAAAAGAGAACAAAAAGTGTTATAATAAATTAAAGGAGATTTAAAAGACATTAACGTTTAAGTTGGAATACAATAATAAATGGTGAATTTAAATCACTTAAATTATTTTGAAATATATTTAAAATAAAATTTCCAACAAAAAAGTCATTTGATCCAAATAATTACAAAACTATTACTTTGTTATCACTATGTGTCTTTCAAAGATTTGTACAAGAAACAGTGAAAACAAACAAAAAGTTGTTTTCAGTATTTCCTGTTCAAATATTTGGAAACAGAAAACATAATGAAATCAATGTAATGATTTTATAATCATTTTTGTTGTAATTATTTCTAAAAATAAGAAATTAAAACAGGAAATAAAAAAACAAACCCAGCATGCTCTTAGGTTTTCTGCAGCTCCATCCTTGTATGCATTCAATTCCTTGGAATCTTTAGATTTCTTTGAAATTGAAATGAATGATAAGCTGGAGATTTCATGAATATTATTCTGAGAAAATTATTGTAGTGGAACTACAACATCAAAGCATTTGATCCAAGTCTTTTTTTTTTTTTGATAAGCAGCATTTGATCCGTGTTAATTTCCTAACGGCCATGTCTTTTGATTTCCATGGATAATTTCATAGAATTGTTAGATATCAATCATTTGCATCTTAAGCAGTTCTGGATTTCATTACTTGCCTGACAAAAGCACCATATTTGCTCCCATAGATGTAATCTTATTCAAAACAGAACTTCTCCCAGAGAAAAAAAAAATCCTTCTAGAATATGGGCCTTTCCAACATATGCAACACAAGCCTTTGTTTGTTTGAAGAGAAATAGAGAAGAGAAAAAGAGAAGAGAATTTGCCAACTTCTATTGTTTGGTTGGCAGAGAAATGGCAAAGAGAGAAGAAAAAATGGTACCAATTTTGTTTCTTCTCTCATATGCGAAGAAAATCAATGAAACAGAAGGGAGGGGAGGGAGTTGGGTATTTTCTCTTCCAAGATTACCCCTTTTCTTTTTCTTCTTCTCTGGTAGGGGCGTTGGTGGTTTTAGTTATGAGATGTTAAATTAGACCCTATGTTAATTTGCTTATTTTTTGGGTTATAACCAGAGCAGCTCACGAAGTCAACAATTCAGCAATTGAATTAAATGGACATTGCATTTAATGCATTGAGTTAAATTAATCAATTAATTTAAATATAAGGTATTAATAATTAAACCAAAATTAGTAATTTAAGTATATACAAATAATAAAATAGATTAACTTAAATCAATTAAATTATTTAAATTAAATTAACATGAATAAAAAATTAATTCAAAAATTTATTGAATTATAAATTAGTTTTTTTAATTCAAGGATGTTTTTGTCCTGTAAAAGATAATAGCATTTCTCTCTTCTCACTTCCTATCCAACCAAACAAAAGGAGAGCGAAAACATTTCTTTCTCTTCTATTTCTCTTGTATCAAACAACACATCAAATCTACTCTATTTATCATCCTTTTTCTCTCTACTCGTATTCTTTCTCACATTTTTCTCTCTTCTCATGTTCTTCTCACAATTAAACAAAGCATAACATCTGTGGGTTGGTTCACATGTTTATGCACTAATCAACTATATATTTTTCTCTCACTTTCTTCGATTTCCACAACTCACAAACTAAACCCACAACCCGTGTGTCTCTTTTTCTCTAACAGCTTCGGAGCCAGATAACATGTAATACCTGCTTTTCTTTTTTCTAATGCAAAAAAAATGTGTCTTTCATAAATTTATGCAATAATTTTTTTGAATGTATAATTTGATTGATTTTGTTAATGTTTTTATAAAATATGATTATAATAAAGACATTATATAATAATTTTAACTATATAGTTTTATGTGTTTTAATAAACAATATAAATAACATATGATAGTTTTAAATCTAGCATAACACTACTAATTTAACTTATGACATTAGTGCTTTTGATGGGTTTGTGGGCTTAACCCAACCCTTTGGCCCAAGGTTAATTTACAAGAGGGTATCACCCACTTTCTCCTTCATTCATCTTTTTGGTTGAAAACCCTAGATAGAGAACTTGGAGGGAGGGAGGGAGGGAGGGAGGGGGAGAGAGAGAGAGAGAGAGAGAGAGAGAGGGAGGGAGGGAGGGAGGGAGGGAGGGAGGGAGGGAGAGAGAGAGAGAGCTTGGGAGGGAAGGAGCCATTGGAGAGCTAGAATCTTGGTATTCACACATCTCCTTCAATTTTCGTTTTTCTTCAAGACAACAAGTTCATGCTTGCTTTAAGGTGAGGGATTTGTGATTTATTTGGGTAATTTTCGTGGGTTCTTTTGAAGGATAAGAAATGGGTTGGTAATGGTTAAAATAATGATGTTTGTGAGTTGTTTTGGGTGGAACCCTTTCATGAAAATCATTTGGAATATGTTTATGTTGATTATTCTTTGATTTATATGTTATTGGTGAGTTATGCATGATACATGTTTGGTTGAACCCTAGAAATTGGGGGTGAGGAAACTCCATTGTTAGAGCTTGAGGTTTGATGTTTTCTTAAGGGAATCTCGGTTTTGGGTCAGAATCCTAACATACTTTTATTCAAAAAAGTTTAACTAGAGTTGTAGATATCGGATTGAGATGAAGTTGATTTTGTTTGAAAAATAACACACAGAGGTACAGGGTGTATAAATTTCGTGAATTTTTAAAATCTGAGATGTTCTCAGTTAATTTTTGAAAACATGGCTACTGCTGCCCGAATTTATCATGACAGCCCACATTCCGAAAATTATATCTTGAGCTATAAAACTTGTATTGAGATGAAACTTGTTTCATATGAAAACTGAAATATTAAAGTATGTTGTGGTAAAATTTCGTGATTTAAGTAGACTTGAGGAGGAAACAGTTTAACCTGGAAAATAGAGTATTATTTATCTTGGATGTATTCATAAAATCTTTACTTCAAAATTTATATATGGATTTATAGACCTCTTTTTTATCTGAAACAAGTTTCATTTGAAAGTAGTCATGTATGTCTTGTTGTGGTTAAATTTTTAGAATTTATGGACCTCCATAGTATTCTAAATTTTTGTTTTAAGTTAGTTTAGGATTTGCTTATAACATCATCTCGCAGCCAAACTTGGTAATAGTTGGACCTTAGACTATATTTTTAGTGATTTGTTTCCATGATATTGGAATTTGTTTTTAATATTGCTATATTTGGACTTAGAATGAGTTTATGGTATAATTAATGAATGGTAAATATGAATCTTTTTCTTTAAGGAAATATATTATCTATTAATTGATGTTTGTGATGACTTGATTGGAATGTTCAAGTTGGATATGTGTTTATTGAATTATGAATATGATATTAGACAATATGATATTCTATGTTGTTTAGATCTTGGTTATGTTAACATGATAATGAGGTAAGTTATGATGAAATGTTTTCTGTGAGTTTGATTGTGTACGTTTATTGATGCGATGATGATTGATACATGTGATTGAAACTTAAGAGAAGTACTTAGTGGAATGGATTGCCAAGTATTAGATGTGAATCTCTGGGTAGATCGAACCAGGAGCGGGAGACTTCGGTATATAAATATCACCGTCGGGAACGAGGGGATCCCGTTAGATACCCCGGGTGTTGAGGAGGGATGTACGGAATTAAAACCGTCGGGGCAGGAGGTCCTCAGAGAACCCACCTCCTAGGATACCCAAAGACTCGATGTTAGTATGATATGTAATATATACACTTGAGAAATATATGGATCCCTTGTGAGGGATTTGAGATATGAGAATTAAATGAAGTGCAAGGCATTCCACAAGTACTCTAGGAATGGACGAGATGTATTTTTTAGTTGTGTTTACTATATGAATGTCGCTATGTATTATTGATGTGGTATTGAGATGGATTATACATGGATATGATCATGTGCTTGTGAGAAAGTGTGCTTTTGTTTTATTCTGAGCTTGCATGTGTTTGGGGGAACTCCCTCACCGAGTCAGTGGACTCACCCCACATTTAAAATTTTAGCTGTAGGTATTTGTGAAGTGAATAAAGTCGTCGGAAGTCTTGGATGCCATGTGGATTAGGTTGTACCCTTAGTTTCTTTGTTATTTATTTATTTAAGAAGGACTTTGTAATTATTGGTGTTGTTAGTTACTATGATGTATTAAGTAATGAATATAATCTTTTACTTTGGATGAGACGAATTTATGTATGCTTGTGAGGCTGCGAAGGGGAAAGATGAAGCTTTCCCTTTCGGTCGGTCATGGCTACAAAATTCGGGTCATGACAAAGTTGGTATCAAAGCTTAGGTTACAAAGTCCTGAAAACGGAAAGTAAGCGTTGATAACATTTGTGGTTAGATGTTGAACCCAGGCGAGGTCTAAGACAAAGGTTATTACGGCTTAACTCCAGTTTGTCATTTTAAAATGTTTTAAGTGTTGACTCCACATGGCAGCAAGGTGACGATATGAGGTGGCATAGTTACCTTAATAAAAAAAAGTGGTTTATCTTTCAATTCTTTTGTGCTATCTCTTGCATTGTTGCATCCAAATGTGTTTATAGATTGGGTAGTAATACTATACATTAAGTTATACGATAATGATGAAACATGAGTTAAAATTATGTAAGTCATAAATGTTGATTGAAGTATGATAGTATTGTGAACCAACTACGTTATTGATGATTTGTTAAAATGAATCAAGTGAAATATAATTTTGAAAACTTAAGAGTACAGCAATATGAGAGTAAATATGTTATGATTAAACTATGTTATCATATATATATATATATATATATATATATATATATATATATATATATATATATATATATATTTGTGTGTGTGTGTGTGTGTGTTGAGATCGATATTTTGAACATAATAAACGGTGTTTGGTATAAAGAGAATGTTGTGATAGTTTATTGTAAAAGGGTTATAGTGGTTATGTATTCTTGTACATTATAACGAAATGATACAAGTAAAGTTGATAAAGTAATTACAGGAAGGTTTATTAACATGGTACTTAATTTATGGTTGATTATAAGTAATGGGCTTATTTGGTGAACTAGTTTGTGTATCTGTGAGAATATTATTTTATGTGCTTAATGAACTATGTAAGTAAATATTATAATTGTTGTTACAATTTTTAGTAGAAATCATTGGAATTCGAGGACGAATTCCTTTTAACTGGGGTAGAATGTAATACCTGGCTTTTTTTAATACAAAAAAATTGTATCTTTCATAAATTTATGCAATAATTTTTTTAATGTAGTTTGATTGATTTTGTTTTTGTTTTTATAGAATATGATTATAATAAACACATTATATAATAATTTTAACTTTATAGTTTTATGTGTTTTAATAAATAAGTCAAATAACATATGGCATAAATAGGGTAGTTTTAAATCTAGCATAACTCTACTAATTTAACTTAGGAGAAAACTTACATGCAGTACCACAAGTGCTTGTGGTACTGTTCTCCAATAGCAATTAGACACGTGTCAATTTTTTTCCATGTCAGCCCATAACCCTCAAAGTTACACATGAAATCTTTTCTGTGAGTTTGATTGTGTATGTTTATTGATGCAATGATGATTGATACATGTGATTGAAACTTAAGAGAAGTACTTGGTGGAATGGGTTGCCAAGTATTAGATATGAATCTCTGGGTAGGCCGACCCGAGAGTGGGATGCTCCGGTATATAAATATCACCACCGGTGACGAGGGGACCCCTTTAGATACCCCGGGCGTTGAGGAGGGATGTTGATGTTTGCCGGAGGGTGCGGCATCTCCGAGGTACGAAATTAAAACCGTCGGGGCAGGAGGTCCTCCGAGAACCCACCTCCTAGGATACCCAAAGACTCGATGTTAGTATGGTATGTAATATATACATGATAAGCCTCTGGCTCATCTAGTTTTATAGCTAGTATGACCAGGGTTTTGTGCAAATTATATCGTATTTTCACCCAAATTAGATTAGATTGTCCTCAAGCAAGGTTTTGAGTCTCTAGAGTAGTTTTAAGTTAATTTAGCTAGTTTTGAGTCAAAATAATACACTTATGGTTATTTCCTTATTTTCAGGTTAAGTAGAAGTTGCGAAAATAAAGAGTAGGGGATTCGCCCCGCGAAGGACACGCTCGCCACGCGACCCAGAAGCCTGACTGTTCCAAGAAATTGCTAAGTCTCTGGTTCGCCTCGCGAATAAGGTCTCGCCCCGCGAGTCTTGCAAACCTGAAAAAGTCAGAGACGATCACGGCTTGCCCGTGTTGAAAGTCATGGCCGTGGCAGTTTTGAAGTTGAAGAGTCTCGCCTCGCGAGTCTGGAAGTCAGAGAGCATCACGGTTGGGGCCTGATGGCCATAACGGGTGTAAGGAGGAAACTCTTCATATCCTCGCCTCGCAAGCATCACTTCGCCTCGCGAGAATGCCAAAGGTTGCTGACAGTTCATGAAATTCGCCTCGCGAATGTGTGCTCGTCTCGCGAGCTAGCTAATTTCAGAATTTGTATAAAAGGCTGTTCCGAACAATTTGAGGAGACTCTTGCTTCTCCATTGCTTAGTTTTACATTTTTCTCTGTGTAATTTCGTTTGTCATGGAGAACTAAGTTCTAGGATTAGTCTACTGTATGGGAATTCTCTATACTTGAGGTTTTGTAAATCCCTATTTTAATTGCTTTTCCCTTTTCAATACCATGTTACACATTTCTGTTTGTTATTTCAGGAGTGTGTAGTATTGTATTGATTTGTTTCAGTGATGTTATTTTCCTATACATAATCGCGTTTGTTATTTCGCGTGTGTTCATTCATGTTCGTTTGTTCATGAGAGCTTAACCCCGTTTGTTATTTCGGGAATAGGAATTTGCATCCATAGTAGCAATTACGTTGTTAGTTATTGTTTATCAGAATCGAAAGGGGATTAGAATCTGCTTAGGGCTTGGGATTACATTAACCAAGGATAGTTGGGAATTCTTGACAGTAGATTAACCGTTGTTTGATAATTGATAATCTCTTTTCAACTGCTCTGTTTTTAATATTCTGTTTTCTTTGATTGCCTCTCAAACCAAACCCCCCCAAAAACTGATTTTTGTGAAAGGTAACATTTTCAGAGTCCTTGAGAGACGACATCCGAGTTGTCGCACTATACTACAGTTTTAAACCCGCTCATCCTTTTTGGCGCGTGCGCGACAGCGCGACCAAAAATTGGCGCCGTTGCCGGGGACTCTGAGTTGTTATTTTTCGCAATTTGTTTTATTTTCTTTTCTTTTCTTTCTTTTATTTTCCGTTCTGTTTTGAATTGGTCTGGCTACTAGGTCTCATTGCCCTGAACTGTGATTTTGACCCGGAAATTGAAAGAACACTGCACACACTTCGTAGGGAATTTCGGGCTAGCACTAGTAGTGATTCCAATTTTAAAACTGCTTTTGAAAACATAGGAGACCAAAGGACTTTGAGGCAGCTTGCTGCCCCTGATGTGAATTACAATGGTTTGTGCATTGCTTATCCTGGTGCTGACACTCCTTTTGAGTTAAAATCTGGGCTAATCCATTTGTTGCCAAGATTTAATGGTCTTGCAGGTGAAGATCCACACAAGCACCTCAAGGAATTCCAAGTTGTCTGCTCCACAACTTTGAGGCCAGAAGGAGTAACTGAGGATCATATCAAGTTGAAGGCTTTTCCATTCTCACTCCAGGGAGCTGCAAAAGATTGGCTATTATACATTGCGCCGAATTCCATTACCACATGGAATGACTTGAAGAAGCTCTTCCTAGAGAAATATTTTCCTGCCTCCAGAGCCGCTGCAATAAGGAAAGAAATCTGTGGAATAAGGCAAGGAAATGAGTCGCTAGCTGAGTATTGGGAGAGGTTCAAGCAGTTGACATCTAGTTGCCCCCAGCATCAAATTTCTGAACAGCTCCTCATCCAATATTTTTATGAAGGATTGCAGCCGATGGATAGGAATATTTTGGATGCTGCTAGTGGGGGGGCGTTGGTTGACAAGACTCCATCTGCTGCCAAGCAACTCATTGAGAACATGTCATTAAATTCCCAGCAATTCACTATAAGAAGAAATTCTGTTGAGATTAGAGGTGTACATGAGGTCCGCACTTCCTCTTCCAGCCATGACCGTGATGATAGAATTGACAGGCTCACTTCCTTGGTAGAGAAATTGGCAATGGATAGGGTTCAGCCTGCGGTATTGTGTGGCATGTGCAGTTCTCCTGAGCACCCATATGAAGCATGCCCTATTTTGCAAGGAGGATCAATTACTGAATCACCTCAAGCCTTTGCAGTCCATCCGTATAATCGGGCAATAACCGCAACAGATACAACATTCCGGATCTTTCAACAAATAGGTACCATCCCACTGGAGTAATCATCCTAATGCGGTATGGGAACTCATCCCAACAACCGATGGCACCTCAGAATCCTCCAGTGACCACTTCTGCACCGTCCGGACCTTCAGTTGATGACATGTGCAAGCAAATAACTTCACAATTGAATGCACAAATGACTACACTTTTCCAACAGCAAATGGGACAGTTCCAGGCACAGTTCCAGGCCTCACAGGCACAGTTTTAGCAGAGAACGGATGCGAGTATTCAGGCATTACATACACAGATTGGACAGATGGCCACAGACATAAATAACATAAAGCAAGGTCAAAGAACAACCCAGCTGCCAGCACAGCCAGTGATCAATCCTAATGCCTCCAACCCTAATGTGAGTGCCGTATCTTTGAGGTCTGGAAAAGTTGTTGAGGCCACTTCTGGAAAGGATGAAGAAACTATGAAGGCTACTCCTGAGCCTATTATCGAGGTTACTCCTGAACCTGTGGTTGAAGTTGAAACTGAGAGAGTATATAGACCACCTATTCCATTCCCACACAGATTACAGAAAAATTTGAAGAGTGGTGGTGAAGACAAGGAGAAGGAAATTCTTGATGTTTTAAGAAAGGTGGGTGTTAATATCCCTCTGTTGGATGTGATCAAGCAAGTGCCCAAGTATGCCAAATTTCTCAAGGACCTATGCACCAACAAGAGGAAGATGAAGAATAATGAGAGGGTTGACTTGGGAAGAAATGTCTCAGCGCTTATCCAGTCTAAGCCAGAAAGAGTTGTTGCTTTCACCCCTCCTCAGGCACTGCCACAGAAGTGCAAGGATCCAGGCACCTTCACTATCCCATGCACTATTGGGGACAAGAAGTTTGAAAACTGCATGTTGGACTTGGGAGCATCAATCAATGTCATGCCTACCTCCATCTTTAACAAACTTGATCTTGGTCCTTTGAAGTACACAGGTATCACCATTCAGTTGGCCAACAGAACCAGTGCTCGCCCCATGGGAATGGTGGAAGATGTACTAGTGCAAGTTGATGATCTGATCTTCCCAGACTGATTTCTACATCTTGGACATGGCAAAGTAGACACATTCCAAGAAATCACCAATCATCCCGGGCCGACCATTCATGAAGACAGCTAAGACTAACATTGATGTGGATGATGGGACCATGTCTATGAAGTTTGGGGATATAGTTGCAAAGTTTAACATATTTGATGCCATGAAACATCCAGTGGAAGAGCACTCTGTATTCCACATAGAGCTGATCTCTGAGACTATTGAGGACACCCATGAGAACTTGTTTTCTAATTTTCTACTTAATTCTGGCTGTGATGATATTTTTTCTTGTCTTGATTGTACTAACGCTAACCATTTTGTGGTTTGTGCTGAGATTGCTGCATGTTTAGCAGGTGATAAAAGTGTCAGTGCAGTGGATGAGAACCATGAAGAGGATGAAGCAGCACCGGAGGCCCTCTCTACCTCTTTGGCCTTAGACTGCAAGGAATGGGATCCAGGTGACAGCTCCCGCTTACACTGCACTTGATCAGGGAGTACTCTTTTCCTTTCCCTCACTATGATCTTATAATTCTGTTGTTCGTTGGGGGCAATGCATGTTTTAAGTGTGGGGGAGGGAACTAGTTGTAGTTTTTCTTTTCTTTGAATAAAGTTTTCTTTTCTTGGAATAAAGCTCCTGAATAATCTGAGAAGCTCAGGAGCATTTGTGTGTTAAGTTTTTAGTTGGCAAGTTTGCTAGATTTTGATTGATGTTGCACAGATTGCTTGCATGATTGATATGTGATGATTCCCCCTAAGCTGAAATTTTTTTTTTTTTTGAAAAGTGATTCCCATGTGAAATTGAAAACTGAACTTTGTGATTTTGTTATAATGGCATGATGAATGATAAGTTTGGGGTGATAGGGAGCATACACTAGGGATAGTATCTCTTTCAAACAATTTGCATGAATGTCCAGGTGAGGTTTTGAGCCTCCAACATGTTTTAAACTGTGTGAAAAATCACTTTCAAGTTGCACTTCCCTGGATTTGATTGAATCTCTTTTTGGTTTGCATGATTATATGTGTGTAGCAAATGATTTAGGCAGTTTCTTTGTAAATAGCTACTTGGCCTAAATAAACCAATTCCTAATGCATGTTCCCTACTTAGCCCTTTTGAGCCTTTTAGCCTGTTAGTTCTTGATAACCTAATGTTATAAGCCCAAAAATCTGGAAAACCATGTTAACCCGATCTTAGGATTAGAAGAGCATGTAATCTTAGAATGGGTGCAAGAAACCAAGTTTGGGGTGGCTGCAAGGTGTAATATGTTGTTGGGATTGAGAAAAAAAAAAAGTGTACAAATGTTGAAAAAAAAAAAGAAGAAGAAATATATATATAAAAAAAATATAAAAAAATGCAAAAATGCCAAAAAGAAATAAAAAGAGCTGTAGCCACCCAGAAGTGTAAAGAAAAAATAAAGAAAGGAACTTGAGCGAATTTCAAAGTGTAAATATAGTTCATGCTCTCGTAGTTCCTAGGGTCTTCAGCTTAGTTCCTTTTGTATATCCTACCCTTAGCCAGGCCCCCTTACAACCCATAAAAGACCTTTTGATGTTGCTTGCATGTTTTCTGTGGGAACCATTTTGAGGTGAAAATCAAATTTTTGGGGAGTGTTCTTGAAAAGTGAAACTGAGTGCAAGTTGTTAGCCTGACATAAACTGAGTGACTGAGTGAACAAATAATGCCCTTGTGAGGAAGGCAGTTGTTTGGATTTGGTGATCTCCCTCTTATGTGTGACTTAGATCCCCTGCTTAGATTTCTGATTGTTTTCATGATGAAACTCTCAAATGTTTGGAATAAATGAATGTGGGGATTGCTCTGTTTGAAAAGGGGGAAACAATGAAGAAAAATTGTTTCTGATGTATTGCTTGAATTTGTGCAATGTTGATTGGATCTTTTGAGCTTGCCAGGTCTTGAGTCTTTTTGATTTTTGAGTCTTAGTTTGCTTGGGGACAAGCAAAGTTTAAGTTTGGGGTATTTTGATCAGCCTCTGGCTCATCTAGTTTTATAGCTAGTATGACCAGGGTTTTGTGCAAATTATATCGTATTTTCACCCAAATTAGATTAGATTGTCCTCAAGCAAGGTTTTGAGTCTCTAGAGTAGTTTTAAGTTAATTTAGCTAGTTTTGAGTCAAAATAATACACTTATGGTTATTTCCTTATTTTCAGGTTAAGTAGAAGTTGAGAAAATAAAGAGCAGGGGATTCGCCCCGCGAAGGACACGCGACCCAGAAGCCTGACTGTTCCAAGAAATTGCTAAGTCTCTGGTTCGCCTCGTGAATAAGGTCTCGCCCCGCGAGTCTTGCAAACCTGAAAAAGTCAGAGACGATCACGGCTTGCCCGTGTTGAAAGTCATGGCCGTGGCAGTTTTGAAGTTGAAGAGTCTCGCCTCGCGAGTCTGGAAGTCAGAGAGCATCACGGTTGGGGCCTGATGGCCATAACGGGCATAAGGAGGAAACTCTTCATATCCTCGCTTCGCGAGCATCACTTCGCCTCGCGAGAATGCCAAAGGTTGCTGACAGTTCATGAAATTCGCCTCGCGAATGTGTGCTCGCCTCGCGAGCTAGCTAATTTCAGAATTTGTATAAAAGGTTGTTCTGAACAATTTGAGGAGACTCTTGCTTCTCCATTGCTTAGTTTTACATTTTTCTCTGTGTAATTTCGTTTGTCATGGAGAACTAAGTTCTAGGATTAGTCTACTGTATGGGAATTCTCTATACTTGAGGTTTTGTAAATCCCTATTTTAATTGCTTTTCCCTTTTCAATACCATGTTACACATTTCTGTTTGTTATTTCAGGAGTGTGTAGTATTGTATTGATTTGTTTCAGTGATGTTATTTTCCTATACATAATCGCGTTTGTTATTTCGCGTGTGTTCATTCATGTTCGTTTGTTCATGAGAGCTTAACCCCGTTTGTTATTTCGGGAATAGGAATTTGCATCCATAGTAGCAATTACGTTGTTAGTTGTTACTGTAACTGAAAGGGGATTAGAATCTGCTTAGGGCTTGGGATTACATTAACCAAGGATAGTTGGGAATTCTTGACAGTAGATTAACCGTTGTTTGATAATTGATAATCTCTTTTCAACTGCTCTGTTTTTAATATTCTGTTTTCTTTGATTGCCTCTCAAACCAAACCCCCCCAAAAACTGATTTTTGTGAAAGGTAACATTTTCAGAGTCCTTGAGAGACGACATCCGAGTTGTCGCACTATACTACAGTTTTAAACCCGCTCGTCCTTTTTGGCGCGTGCGCGACAGCGCGGCCAATACACTTGAGAAATATAGGGATCCCTTGTGAGGGACTTGAGATATGAGAATTAAATGAAGCGCAAGGCATTCCACAAGTACTCTAGGAATGGACGAGATGTATTTTTGAGTTGTGTTTACTTTAGGAATGTTGCTATGTATTATTGATGTGGTATTGAGATGGATTATGCATGGATATGATTGTGTGCTTGTGTGAGAGTGTGCTATTGTTTTATTCTTAGCTTGCATGTGTTTAGGGGAACTACGTCACTGAGTCATTGGACTCACCCCACGTTTAACATTTCAGCTGCAGGTATATGTGAAGTCGTCGGAAGTCTTGGATGCCATATGGATAGTTAGGTTGTACCCTTAGTTTTTTGTTATTTATTTTTTTAAGAAGGACTTTGTAATTATTGGTGTTGTTAGTTACTCTGATGTATTAAGTAATGAATATAATCTTTTACTTTGGATGAGACAAATTTATGTATGCTTGTGAGTTTTGTGGGTTTTGTTAGATGGAAGAAAGGAAGCAATCGCATTACGTTAAGCTCGTTCACGAAGGATTGATTGCCTCTTGAAGACATTAACCCCTAAAAGGTGAGGCCAATCAACCACTTCATGCTGCTTTGATTATTGAATTTATGTCTCACCTAAAAGGAGAAATTGTGTTAGCTATCTGAACCAAACCTTCTTTAAGGGTTTCTGCCTGTAATTTGGTGTTTCGGTTTTCAATTACCTTTCTCTTGAAATTCAATATGATTATTATTTTAATTTGAATGTGAATGTAAATGTGTGGGGTGTATCACATTGTTTTTTTATAGGCAAATGTTAGATTGTTAGTATATGTTATGTTAGTGGGGGAATTGAACTCATGACCTCTACTTTATCACTCCAAACCTTATCTCCCTCTTCCAAACCACCTTATAACTCCCTGGGTGTATCAGATTGTTGATCACTGTGAAATTGCTTACTAATGTGAAATTCTCAAGTTCTTGCTTTTAAGTTAACTTAGAGGAATTAGTAATGTTACTTCTTTATTGAATTAAAATGTTACTTAATAGTTACGGATCTGAGGTTCGAAGCAATATGGAATTCTTGAAAACGTGTACACGTGTTTCTTTTGGGTTTTGAGTGCACGTGGGTATAGGATAAACTAGAATGAAATTTATCACTTTACCAAAGAATGTAAAAAAACTACAATGAAATATCTCTTCGCATCCGAACAACATTAACTCTATAGATCTGCTAGCATTAGATCTCCATTATACCTTTGCTTGCCTTGCCCTGCGCGTGGGTATACGAGCAGCAACGCCTCAGATCTTAATTTTTTTTGTTGCCCCACACCTCATCCATTTTCTGCATCTTGGTTTCTTCCTCTCTTTTCAAAATCGAATCTTTACCATTTGGGTAACATTGATTTGCCGCTTCAACTTTGTGATGCTGTTATTCAAAATGGTCAGTTTTGCGGTACTAGTTCCTTTTCCTGAGTTAAGACATCCTAAAATGAAAAAAATATGTATATATGTACCTGCATGGTGGCTGATGGTAGTGATGGAGGCCACGTGGTGGCTCGCGTCAGAGAGTTGGATAGAGAGACAAAGATGGAGGGATAGAGAGATGAAGTCCAACAACCTTTTTCTACTTTCATTGAGAGAGTATACCATTTCAGAATTTTATGAGCTTCTAGTACTTTTGTTGCTGCTAGACTATTCTCTTTCTTTTAAAAAAGTCTAGTGCCTTTAAAATTAATGATCTATGTCCTTGTTCCTAAAGGTTGCAATGGGTTAATGATCTATGTTCTATTTTGGTATGTTGTTTTAGAGTTACAACTAGATAACAAAATTTACAAATATCGATCACTAAATTGGTCTCCAACATCGATTTTGAGGACTAATTTGGTGACTGATTTTTTTTGAATTTGTAATCAATTTAGTCAGCGAAATTCAATATCAGGGTGTGGTTAGAAAAAATCAAAAAATCCCTAAGTTTTTTTTTTGTCCAAATGATGTATATTTGGAACAAATCTATATCTAGAATAGGAATGTCAACGGGGCGGGGCGGGCACGGATATTGGCTACCCGCTACCCGCCCCGTTGGATAAAAAAACTACCCGTATCCGCCTGCATCAAGATCGGATATCCGTTTAACGGGTTTTCACGGGTATCCGCGGGTTTTCACGGGTATCCGCGGATATCCGTGGGTAGTTATAAAAAAAAAATCTTTTTTTAATTAAAAAAAAACTTTTTTTAATTAAAAAAAAATACATAAAACTTAAACAAACCACCACATTAATATCTTCCGATATTTGAACAAAATAGCACCTACAAATTAATACATCACACTTAAAATATCCATGAAACAACACAATAGATGAAAATTATCTAGAAAATGATATAAGGACTTTGAGAATAGATATATATAATAAAGGGTATTATAGTAATTAAGTAACGGGTACGAGTATCCGCGGGCACGGATAGTGTGATACCCGCCCCCGCCCCGTTTATAAACGGGTATTGGAATTACCCGTTTATTTTACCCGCGGGTACCCGTTTAACTACCCGCCTCGTACCCGTTGCGGATTTTATCCGCGGGTATGGATAAAATTGACATCCCTAATCTAGAATGTATCCAGCCATACCCAATCCACATATCTAAATTAAAAAAAATAAATAAATTAGTATGTGTCTAATATGTAACTATAAATGAGTACCCAATATTACCCGTACTTGGAACGAACCCGGTAAGATTAATTTTATGTTCTTTAATATCATTTAACATCTATGATGAGGAAAAGCAGATGGGCGGATTGAACTAAAAATAAGAAATAAATAATAAAAAATAAAAATATCATTTGAAACCAGTGTTGTTAAATTGCCGTCATGGCTGATTATGTGCCATCTGCCATAGGTCGCAACGCTTATTATATCCACCATGCTTTTGTCATAGGCAGCAACGCCATATTTATGAGGCGGGTTTTTGGCTGGCTGCCATAATCCCCCATTGATAACATTGTTTGAAATTGATTATTATTTTAATTTTGATGTTCACCTCAGTGCACGAGTCAAGTAATAGTGGTACATTTGGATCCTCTTCTTCTTTCTTATAACATGAATGTAGAGATAAGAGAAGAAAAAAAGGAGAAAATCTTTGTCCTTTACTATATATCAGCATGGCTATTGTAAGCTAGCTCTCGCCATTTGCGTTTGATAGTAGCATTAAATTTACCCAACAACAATCCGTAATGACACTGATCCAGTCTCAAATAGGGATGACAATGGTACCTAAGTACTCGTATCCGTACCCGCTGAGTACCTAAGTACTCATACCCACACCTACACATATTAATTACGACACTTAATTTAATTAACTATTAAAAATCAATGAAAAAATATTGATTAAAAATATCCATGTGATCACTAGGTACACTGTGACACCATCTACCCCGCATGTATTTATAACACTTTAAAGAGAGACAAAAAGAAATAAAATAAACACATACATATCATTTATTTAAAATAAAAACCAAGGTAGAAGATACCAGATGAACAAAACATAAGCAACGCGGAAAATAAACCAGTTTTATAAGAAATATAACAAAACATAACCATAAAAGAAACCCAACCTTGATGTCACATTAAAGAGCTGGTATAACCAAAGTCCGAAAACATCTCGGATAAACAAACTAAAAACTGGGAAATCCTAAACTACGAGTAGCGGCTACTTAGAGTCACTCCTCAACTGGTCGCTCATCGTCCTCTGCATAAAAGATTCATGCCAAACAAAAGAACAAAAAAATGAGGAGTAAGAAACATGTATAAAACACAACGACAAGGAAGTAGTAAGCAAGATGAGCATACATCATAATAATAGCATGTTATCACAAGTCAACATACATAACATATTTATATCATCCATAACAATTCAATCAATGTATGTTATATGGTACAACACTACTCCACTACTCCGTTATGCATGTGGATGCAAACTATCTCAGGAAGGCAACTTCGGAGTTACATATCCACATTGGTCAATTTGCACCAACGCCGGCAATTCACCTAACCATGGGTGAAATCTTGGATAGCCGACACACACTGCATCTTGTAGGATGCGCTACCATGAGGGCCACGATTCACCTAACTCTCGGATGAATCACCGCGGACTGTTAGATCGCCTTACTCTTGGACGACCTCCCCTATGTTGAACTTCCCCCACTAACAACTCCAATGCGTGAATGCATGAGCAACAACATCACAAACAAGCAACCACCACCTCCGCTTGGGTCAATAAGAACCCAAGTTTTATCACCTTTAATACCTTGACCAATAAGAATCAAGGCCCCCTTGGCCAATAAGCACCAAGGTTCGACATTAACAACACTTCGACCAATAAGCATCGAGGCTACTTTGGCCAATAAGCACCAAAGCATAACAATGTGCGGTAACCCATCGTTACCGTCTTAACATTTGTGATTAATTATCTTATAAAGTTTTCATTAAATTGTCTAACTTGTCTTTACTTCATTGGGTGTCTTACTTTATCACAGGGAACTATTTGGGTGAAACACTCTTATTCCTGTTTCAACGTCTGTTCTGCTTAGGGGAGAACGGTCATGCTGTCCCCAGCACGGGCATGCTGTCTATTGAGCACAGCCGTGCTTATTGGAGCATGGTCGTACTGTTTCTGGGCAGAAGGGTTGGAAAACCATTGTTAAGCTTCCTAGGGCTTTCACAGATCAATCCTATTGGTCTTTAACTATGCCATCAAGCATCAGTCTCATTATTCTTGTTTAATCTTCATGTCTTATAATTATTGGGGATTAATCCTTTAATTCCAGCTTCATTATTAATATCCCTAAAGCACATGTGGATCAATCCTAGGGTCTTGACTGTACCATTAAGCAACAATCTCACTTTTCTTTACTACGGTTCATGTCTTATGAACAATGGGAGATCATCCCTTAATCATTAAACATCATTATCAACATTCTTAATGTCTTATTAACATTAACGTTGGCATCAACAACATCAACAACCATTCAAACATTCATGGCATGGCAACATCATCATCAACACGTCCAAGCATGACATAAACATCATATCCATAATTCACAGTTCACCATACCAATCATACATAAACATAGGCAAACATATAACAAGAAAACAATTAGGCAAATAGAAAACAATAGGGTCATGGGTTAACCCTTCAAATTACGCTACCCTTAATACCTACATGTTCATACTATCCCTTCTCTCCATACCTGGTATGAAGATTCCAACTATGGCAACGAGAAGTAAACTATTCTTGTTCCCTCGAGCGGCTCGACGAGTTCCTCAAGCCTTGGCCAAACATGAAAAGGATAACCAATTAATCCCTAAATCCAAGAAATAGGAAAAAGAGATTAATACAGGGATAACCGTTACCTTTAATGCCACTAGCGCACATGACTTCTCTCCCAAACAGACTCAAGAACACCAAGAACTTTGAAGGGTTCAAGGGAAGGGAAATGGGAGAGGTTTCTGTCACACTAGGGTTACTAAAAGTGCAAATTTGAGGGTCAACACTCGAAACTCTCGCAGACTCCTCTATTTATATACCTCAGGCCTCGAGCATGGCCGTGCTCCACTTAAGCACAGGCGTGTTTAACGTGGGCACGAGGTCATGCTTGTTAAAGCACGGACTCACAAAACTTACGTCACAACTCACGCATTTCCAACACGGCCGTGCTCCCCTTGAGCACGGCCGTGCTTGTGGCTCTAGCAGCCACAGAGCATGCGCCTAAGCACAGGCGTGCTAATACATGAGCATGACCATGCTCAGGCACCCGAAAGGGATTTTCCACTTTAAAATCATACTTATCCCCTTTTTAACATTTCCTACGCACATTCGTAGCAACTACCCAACAATCAAACATATATAAAACATTTAGAAGCGCTTAAAGACTTTATACGAAAAACGATGTGTTACATACACTTTCAGATTGTGTGAGAACAATAATGGAGATAATAGGAAAAGAGTTGCTTTCAAATTCCTTTGAGTGAGTCCCACCACACGAATTTTTCATCTATGTTTAGATCCAAAAGACAATCTATAAAAGAAAAGTATAACATGTGGAAAAAAACATATATATTAAAAGTCTGAAATATCATGATAGGAAAGGAAAAAAAAACTCATATAAAGTAAGTCAAAGTGTGAAGTCATGAGAAAGTAAGAATGCATCCACCATTCATTAGTTAAAGTGAGTTGAGATCTCAATGTACTTTAACTAATCAAGAGTGGAATCGCCATTATTTTCTTACTTTATACTTTTACTCACTTTAGAAGAACCTAATCGATAGAAAATTAATTCATTTAACATAGGTTGCGCTTTATTATATATATATATATATATTTATATATGTGTGTGTGTGTGTGTGTGGGTACGGGGCGGGTTGGGTATTGAAGTACTTGTACCGGCACCCAACCCATTAAATTTTGCAGATAATTACCATACCCATCATGAGTAATTTTTGCGGGTATCCATTGGATAAAATATCCATTGCCATCCCTAGCCTCAACTATCAACTAAGCATATGCACATCATTATCCATATGATCACGATTGTATCCACACCCTTGTTCCTTTATAAATAGAGGATCGGGAAAACAAAACCACACTCAGCACAATCTCGAAAAAGGTTAAGAAGATAATAGCAAAGCTTGAGATATATATCTTATAATGTTAGTACATACATCCTCGTTCTTACATAATTGACTAATATGGCTAGCTCTCCTGTTAAGCTGGTTTGTATAGCAATTGTGTGCTTGGTACTTGGTGCTTACTATCCCAAGGCCCAAGCAACAGTGACATGTGATTAGGTGGTGAGCTACCTGAGTCCATGCGTTTCCTATACAAGGGATGGTGGGAGTACTTGCCAGCCTCGTGTTGCAATGGGATTAGGAATCTTGATACTTTAAAGAAGATAATTCTACACTAGTGGAAATAATGTAATATACGGGAACGTTTTATGTCAGTTGACCATATGTTTGACGTTAAAAATGAGGCGGTGTCAGTTTTGTAAATATTAAATTACTATTTGCGTCAGTTGTATAAAGAACTGACGTTAAAAGTGATTTTAACACTTTTAACGTCAGTTGTTTATACAACTGACGTTAAATGTGTGATTTTTACCATAGTTAAATAAATAACTGACGTAAATAATTATGAAACTCATTTCTTTCGTTGTCATCTCCCTATTGTCACTCGTAACACAGATCACTCCATATAGTGCAATTTATTTCTAAACCTTTTTTTTAAACAAGTTTATTTTTAATGTTAATTAATTAGATTGAATTAGTAAACAATGCAAATTCTTGTGCAAATTAAAATAAATAAACACTTAACATAAAACAAGTTGTATATGTATAATCAAATCGTATCTCATTGAAGTGATTCATAAGTTACAATTACATGATTAAAAGATAAAAAATTTCTGCAACATAGCACTAAAATATAAAAAAGTTTCTGCTTCAACATCATTTTCTTCTCAGTCCTGTCCTCGATCAGAAACTCCAATGGATGCATCTCCTCTCTTACTTGAATTCCTTGATACGCCATCTGAATCCATTATCACTTTGGAGCCAAAGCAGAGTGAAGGGATGGGATGAAATAAGGTGAGGGAATCACATTACGTGATTCACCCAACCTTACCATCCATGTTACGTGATTTACTCAACCTCAGAAGTTTTTTAACCATTAAGACAGAGACCTTTAAGTCTAGGTATAGGAAGAAATAACAAAAGTCTCAGATCCATTTTGTGAAGGAATAGAAAACACACGAAATATAGAGGAAAAGAAGAGGTTGTATTACAGACCGATACAGAAGAATGGTACTTTATATAGAGAAGAGAGACTAGCTGATTTTCTAGAAAACTGATCTATAAACTTAATGCTCATTAAGAGGATTATAGGTTACAATGTGCATGGGTAAGTAGCACAGCAGTCATGGGTAAGTAGCACAGTAGTCAAAGGAATGAATGTTTTTGTAGAAACTTATACACTTTTAACGTCAGTTGTTTAATACAACTGACGTTAAACGTGTTTTTAAAATAAAAAATATTTATTTTTAACGTCAGTTTTTTATACAACTGACGTTAAAAGTGTGATTTTTACTTCAGTTAAATAAATAGCTGACGTAAATAATCCTATATCCCTATCTGAAATGCCCTGTTGTCACCCTTAACGCAGGTTACTCCATATATATAGTGCAGTTTATTTCTAAACTTTTTTTTAAACAAGTTTATTTTTTATCTTAATTAATTAGCTTGAATTAGTAAACAAATTCTTGTGCAAATTAAAATAAAAAACACTTAACATAAAACAAGTTATATATGTATAATCAAATCGTATTTCATTGAAGCGATTCATAAGTTACAATTACATGATTAAAAGATAAAAAATTTTGCAACATAGCCCTAAAATATAAAAAAGTTTCTGGTTCAACATCATTTTCTTCTCAGTCTTGTCCTCATAAATTCCAATGGATGCAAAGTTTCAGCTTCAACATCATTTTCTTCTCAGTCCCGTCCTCAGAAACTCCAATGGATGGATCGATGCATCTCCTCCCTCACTTGAATTCCATGACGCATCGTGAATCCACAGTCACTAGCAGCGAAAGCAAAGTGAAAGGGATCTTTGCATCACCTCCTTCACTGGAATTCCTTGATGCATCGTCTTGAATCCACAGTCACTTGGGGCCAAAGCAGAGTGAAAAGGATGGCTGGGATGAAATAAAGTGAGTAAATCACATTACGTGATTTACACAACCTTACCATCCATGTTACGTGATTTACTCAACCTCAGAAGTTTAAGTCTAGGCATAGGAAGAAATAACAAAAGTCTCAGAGCCATTTTGTGTGAAGGAAGAGAAAACGCACGAAATATAGAGGAAAAGAAGAGGTTATATTACAGACTGACACAGAAGAATGATACTTTATATAGAGAAGATAGACTAGCTTATTTTCTTGAAAACTGATCTATAAACTTAATGCTCATGGGTAAGTAGCACAGTAGTCAAAGGAATTAATGTTTTTGCAGAATCTTATACACTTTTAACGTCAGTTGTCTTCATCAACTGACGTTAAAAGTGATTTTAAATAAAAAAAATATATTTTTGACGTCAGTTGTTTAATATAACTGGCGTAAAATATTTTTTTATTTTTTATTTTTGATTATAACGTAAACAATGACTTTTAACGTCAGTTGCTTAAGACAACTGATGTTAAATAGATTACCTTTAACGTCAGTTGCTACAAACAACTGACGTAAAATGTTGTTTTATATTTGGTTTTTGATTATAACGTTTACACACGCGCGCCTTCTGCACTTCTCTCTGTACGTCTCTGTTCTTCTCTTTCACGCTCACTCTCACTCTCAACTCTTACTCTGACTCTCAACTCTCACTCTCACTCTACCCTAATCGCGAGCTCATCTCCACCGCAACCACCGCGAGGGCTTCTTCCCCACCACCGTGAGGTACACTCTTAACCCTAACTCTGTCTTTCCCGCTCATTATTTGCAATAACTTGACATCTCTTTTTCCCCTTCCCGCACACTAACTCTCCTTGTCCCTCTGCTCTCAGTAACCACATCGAACGTTGGCCACCACACAAGCACCTATTTCCGGTGAGTCTTTAGGGCACATTTTTTTATGTTTGGTTTTGAGTGTATGTTGAAACTGTAGTCTCTTGTAGTTGAAACTTGAAACTGTGAGTTTGAGTTGTTTGGAATGTCTCTATTTCTGGTCGTGGGTTTTGTGTTCTCTTGTTTTTCTTTTGCTATCATGACCTGTTTCAAAATGGGAAGAAATTTAGAGTTGCTTGTAGCATGTGACATCAACAATATATTGCTCATTGGAATTATGTTTTGTTAATTTATCTTCATCTGCTTATTTCTTTTGTCCTAAGAATCCTGAAAATGGTGTAAATTTGAAATAATTTTTAAACGCCTTGGATATATGTTTTGTATATCTACAAAACCTATCTAGTTATGGATCGTAGTTGGATGGTTTGTAAGCGCACTAGTTCTGAGTATTTGAAGGGGGTGGGAGAATTTATAGAATTTGCTCAAAGGAATGTTCCTAATAGTAATGGAATGTTCTGTTGTCCTTGTGTCAAGTGTTTGAATACGAGGAAATGTACGGTGAAGGATATACGTACTAATTTGATTTGTGAAGGGGATTTACTTGAGTTATACTTCTGTATTTATTTTGAGTTATAACATATGTTAATAAATATATATTGTTTCTGAATAGGCATACATATGTATCAGTCGGATAGCCCACATGCACGGGAGAACACTGTGGGGCCTACGCAAGACCCGATCGCGCCTACGCCTAATTCTAGTGTAAGTTTACATGTTATATATTATCTTTAGTCCTTCTTTTTAATGTAAGTTTATAATGTTACAACCGTCTATTTTATCATTTTTTTGTCCATACAGACATCACAGGCTCATAGGAAACGGGGTAGAGGAGCCACGTCGTTGAAGAAACTAGAGAAGGACAGGCAAAGGGCATGAAGCTTGAGGTGTCCTTCGATGCTAATCTAAATGCCCAGGGACCCCGTGCTAAAGAATTTAATAAGTGGGTGTTTCTACAAGCGAAGCAGCACGTAAGCATCAACTAAAACCACTGGAATGACGTTCCACAGAACGTTAAAGAACAGATTTGGGAGGGTATCACGGTATTTTACCTTTACATTCGTTTGATTTACATTATTAGATAATTATCCGAGTTATAATCCATCCAGTTGTTATGTATTTAATGTGTAGGTAGCTTGGACTGTGCCAAATGACGAGGATCATCGTCATAAATGTATGAAAATGGCATCAAAGCGTTGGAATGGGTTCAAGCAAGATCTTACCAGGTACTATGTATCTGGGAAGAAGCGTCTTGATAAAATGTTCTCGGATTATCCCTGGATTGATCAGGATACTTGGGATATGTTTGCTAGGAGTCGACAGGATGTAGAATTTCAGGTTGGTTGATTAAGTTAATTTTGTATGCTTCTTATAGATCATTTAACTGTATTTAATTATGTGTTTTTGATTGAATAGGCTAAGGCAGATAAGGGTCGGCAGAATCAGGCGAAGAACATCCATCGCCACACCATGTCTCAGGGTGGGTACCAGACTCGGATCAAGGAGATGATGGCGGATAGGCTGAGGGTGAAGCAGGAAGAGCACTCTGCTAGGATTGAAAGAGGAGAGGTGCCTGAGGGCACACCATCAAGTCCTTCGTCAGACATAGACCGCGAGGATGTCTGGTTAGCCGGCCGCATTACAAAGACGAGATCTTTTAAAGTTGATGCCACTCGCGAAGTGGCAGATAAGATTGTAAGTAAATAATTAACTTGATTTCAATTGATATTTTTATAGATATTTTTAACACTTTTCACTTGCACGTTTTTTCATTTTTTCATTGTAGGTGGATCTTAAAACACAATCCTCCCAGGGCTCATTCATCCCTTCTGGACGGCGGGACGTCTTGATGACTGCTCTAGGCAAGAAAGACCATCCTGGTCAGGTTATCGGTGTTCCTGGGAACGTGACCATCAAAGAATATTATGGCAAGTCTGCTTCACGAAAGCGTGTGGTCAATGAAGCATCAATTTTGGATGACATTACTTGGCACCTCATGTCCAACCCTGCTATTACAACACATCTGATGCAAAGCTTAATATCCAACCAAGAATTCAAGCAGGCGCTTGCCAGAGAGCTTTCCTCCGTCGGTTCATCCCAGGACACCGCAGGGCATGCCAACCCTTCAAATGTGAGCACAAAAGAGAGTTATAGTAGGGCACATGTGGAGGACGATGAGTTGGCAGCTAGGGAGCGGGAGTTGGAAGTCCAACGCCATGAGCATGAGTTGGAAATGAAAAGGCGTGAGCTTGAGTTGGACTTCAAACGACGTGAGCTCGAAATGTTAACAAAGGTATGTATTCATTATTAATGTCCAAATTAGTCAAATAATTACTTGTTTTTTTTTAATTATCAACAACTTATCTATTTTATTTTTCCTAAATTGAAGGCCAAGTCGACGTCGGTGTCACTGTCACCTGTCACTCGTTTGTTCTCACTTGGTGAGGATCATGCATTTGATATTTTTGAATGTCCATTGGAGCACGATGGATGGGTGGCATGCCCATATCAACAGAGGATATTTTCCTTCTGTGGTGAAGATCTCGGGACCACCTGCAGAAATAACGTCTGGATGGCCAGCACGGTTTTGAGTCTCTGGTGCACGTAAGTTAATTTTAAATTTATAACTTATTTATTTTTGGTATTTTTCCATTTAATAATTTATTTTAATTTCAATATATATATTATGTAATTAACATCCACACCTTCTCATATCTTAGGTATCTCCATCGTCTTCAGCTTGATAAGGGCGTTGCATCAGTTTACGGCTTCTTAGATCCGTCAGTCCTTCTGCCCCAATTCTTTGCTGGCGATGCATTTAGTAAATACATAGGGAACTTGTTGGGAGAAAATCAGAAAGAATTATATCTGGCATCCTACTGTATGAAAAACCATTGGCAGTTGTTCGTACTTCACCCGTCTAGGCATACTGTCATATTCTTATGCTCTCTCCACCAACAGCCGCCACAGGTGGTGTTGGAAGCTGTAAATAAGTAACTAATCTTAAATTTAACTTAAGTTTTAATATCAGTTGTTTTTAGTTTATTACACACATGATATATGAATTTGTTAATTGACATGATTATTTGTTTATGATAGTGCGCTGAAGGCGAGTAGCATAAGTTGCGCCAACGGGAGAAGTAGGGCTTCTAAGGCTAAAGCAAATCCTGAATGGACCTACCTCAAGGTTTGGTAGTTTATTTATCAAATAATTAATATTATAATTACTAATTTATATGTATATTCAACTGACATTGAAATTAATTTTGTTTGTAGTCTTGATTTCAAATTGACGGGTGGTTGTGCGGCTATTATGTGATGCTTCATATGCTGAACATAGTCTCCGCATCTATTATGGATGGATGGAATAAGGTAATATTTAAACAACTTGTTAAATTATATATTATAGTTTTGAAGATGACTTGCGTTAATGTTATTGTTATTATTTGAACGTGTGTAGGCATTTAACGACCAATCGCCTCTTCAAGAAGATGAGTTTAGAGACTTGAGGATGCGCTTCATTGAATTCTTCTTCAAGTATGCGGCTGAAAAAGGAATTGACAAGTTACCTCCGCAATACTTAGATGAATAGTTTTTTTTTGTTAGAGATTAGAAACTAATTAATAACATGTATATATATCCTTAGATTGGTAGTTTTGTTTTTAGACATTAGAGACTAAAATTTATATATATATATATATATATATATATATATATATATATATATACTTGTAGATAGTTATGTTTTTCCTATACATGGGTTTTGGTTTTAAGTCCCCCTATTGTTCCTTTGTATATTTCTTTTCTTTTTGTTAATATTGAAATTTAAGGGTAGTGTTTGCTTCTGTAATGTGTGTCATATTCTGTGTTACTTGGATATTTACTGAATGCAGGGCTAGCTGAGGGGAGTGATATTTTAAAACTGAATTTAAAAAAAAATCTATTAACGTCAGTTGTATCAAAAACTGACGTTAATAGTATTTTATAAAATATACAGTACACTATTAACGTCAGTTGTATTAGGAAACCGACGTTAAAAATAAAACCTTTAACGTCAATTCTTTAACACAACTGACGTTAGTTTTAACAATATTAACGTCAGTTGTGTTAAAGAACTGGCGTTAATAGTTTTATATTTAACGTCAGTTGTTTAAACAACTGACGTTAAATATAAAACTATTAACGTCGTTTGTATTTACGTCAGACAATATTCTGACGTATAAAATCAATTTTAGCTGACGTAAAATGCCCTTACTGCACTAGTGCTAGTTGTTCTGCCATGTGGATTATATAACCAATTTTCACATACTAGCTACTACATCTCTCTTGAGTTACTTCTCCATAGATCATCAACTTCACAGACATACAATAAGACTAGCCAAATGCTTTAAATAATCAACTTCTAGTTATTCTCCCATGTGGATTATATAACTACTTATTAACATACTAGCTTCTACATCCTTCTTAAGTTACAGTAAGATATTCCTTTAACAATTTTCTCGATGCAATTGTAAATGCTCTGTCGTTCAAGTGTGGAGCTAGCCAAGTCACTGAGTGTTCTAATCCCATTGCATCATGAGGTTGGCAAATTACTTCCACCATCCCATATATAAGGAACGATGGGCTCAGGTAGCCCACCACTTTATCACATGTCACAGTTGCTTGGGCCTTGGGACTGGAAGCATCAAGTACCAAGCACACAATTGCCATACAAACCGACTTAACACGACAGCTAGCCATATTCGTCAATTATGTAGGAATGAGGATGCATGTAATAACCTTATAAGATATATATCATAAGCTTTGCTATTATCTTCTTTGTCTTTTTAGACATTGGGTTGCTTGGGATTTTGTTTTCCTGGTCCCCTATTTATAACGGGAGAAGGGTATGGTAGCAATTGATCATGTGAATTACCCAACATTAATCCATAATGACACTGAGTCCAGCCTCAACTAGGTATGGCAATGGGTACTATAGTACCCGTCCCCATACCGACGTTTTAAAAAAAAAAATACTCGTATCTAAATCCATATTGGTGCAGGTAGCAACTTTAATACATGTATCCTTACCAGCTGGGTACCTATGTACCCGCACTTGAATTAATTAACTTTGAAAAATCAATTAAAAATATTGATTAAAAATACACATGTGATCACTAGTTACCAAGGTCTTTAAAATCGGACCGGACATTGAACCGGTGAAGGTACTGGTTCGCGGTTCAGTGGTCCAATCACGATTGAACTGTGGTCGAACCGGTATTAATTAAATATATAATTTATATAATTTTATTTAATAAATTAATATACTAATAATAAATATTGGAGGACTTAATTAGTTGGATGAGAAAAAAGATGATTCGAAGAGCATCATGATTTGAGGACTAATAAAAATAAACTAAAAATAGGCCATTGTAATAGTAATATAGAAATGGATAAGAACAACTATTAGTTCAGATTCTTTATATTTGCTAACGTAGTTGGATAAGTTCAGATGGCTTTTGGCCCAATAGGCCATTGTAATAATGGCTTGCTTCACTGGAAACTTCGAAACTGGTATGAGGTAGATGTTTCTTCAATTTGTACCGCTTCCATTTGATAAAACCAGAGTTAGGGGACCCATAAGAACTTGTCACTGGTGTTTAGATGCTCGAAAGTTAGAATTGTAACAAAAATGCAACGAATCGTTCCCACCTACCAACGAATCCATCCCTCTTTTCTGGTTTGGGAAGCTTGAACTATGTAAAAGAAGACATGGATTTAAAAGTCCCACATCATTAGAATGGGTGGGGGAGTATGAAAAGATGGGTTATAAAAGTAAGTGGGAGAGTTGCATCTTTAGATTACATAGGAGCGCTCAAATATCTGAACCGGTTCAAACCGTTTAGTTTCCTGTTTTGACCGATTATTTCGGTTTTGTACCGGTTTATCCGGTTTGAGTCTGATTTTTTAAAACTCCGGTTTTATGTATCATCCGGGCCAGATACCTGGCCGGTTCATCGGTTAAACGGTTGAATCGACCGATCCGGTCCGATTTTAAAAACCTTGCTAGTTACACATTCAGATTGTGTGAGAGTAATAGAGATAATAAGAAAAAAGTTGCATTCAAATTCCTTTGAATAAGTCCATCCACATGGATTTTTCATCTCTATTTAGATGCATGAAATCAAATTTATAGGATTTAACTCCTTCAGTAATTCCAAAAGACAATCTATAAAAGAAATGTATAACAAGTGAAGAACAACATATATATTACAAGTCTGAAATATCAGGATATAAAAGGGATATAACTCATATAAAGTAAGTCAAAGTGTGAAGTCATGAGAAAGTAAGAGTATATCCACCGTTCATTAGTTGAAGTGGGTTGGAATCTCAATGTACTTTAACTAATCACGGGTGAAATTGCCATTATTTTCTTACTTTATACTTTTAATCACTTTAGAAGATCCTAATCAATAGAAAAATAATTCATTTAACATAGGTTGCACTTTAGCTGGTATCCATTGCGTAAATTACCTATTGCCATCCATAACCTCAACTGCTAACTAAGCATATGCACATCATTATCCATTTGATCACGATTGTACCCACACCCTTCTTCCTTTGTTAATATAGAGGACCAGGAAAATAAAACCTAACTCAACCCAATGTCCAAAAAGGTTAAGAAGATAATAGCAAAGCTTAGGATATATATCTAATAAGGTTACTACATGAATCCTCGTTCTTGCATAATTGACCAATATGACTAGCTCTCTTGTTATGCTAGTTTGCATGACAATTGTGTGCTTGGTACTTGGTGCTTCTAGTCCCAAGGCCCAAGCAACTGTGAGATGTGATAGGTGGTGAGCTACCTGAGTCCATGTGTTTCCTATACAAGGGATGGTAGGAGTATTTGCCAGTCTTGTGGTGCAATGGGATTAGGACCCTCGATACTTTAAAGAAGCAACTTTTAGTTGTTCTTCCATGTGGATTATATAACCACTTATTCATATACTAGCTACTACATCCCTCTCGAGTTACTGCTCCAATGATAATCAACCTCGCAGTCATACAATAAGACTAGAAAGATGCTTTAAATAATCAACTTCTAGTTATTCTCCCATGTACATACTAGCTACTACATCCTTGTTAGGTTACTGTTCTATAAAGGGGTTTATTTGGTAAGTAATGTTGACCACACACATTTCTTAGGAAGACTGGAGGCAAGGTTTAGATTGAAACTACTGTCAAACATTCTTTTAATAATGTTCTCGATGCAATTGCAAAAGCTCTGCCAGTCAAGTGTGGTGCCAGCCAAGCTACTGAGTGTTCTAATCCCATTGCAGCATGAGGCAGACACGGTACTTCCACCATCCCTTATATAAGGAACACATGGGCTCAAGTAGCCCACCACCTTATCACATGTCACAGTTGCTTGGGCCTTGGGACTAGGAACATCAAGTACCAAGCACACAATTACCATGCAAACCGGCTAACACGAGAGCTAGTCATATTAGTCAATTATACAAGAATGATGATGCCTGTAGTAACCTTATAAGATATATATCCTAAGCTTCCGTATTGTCTTCTTAGACTTTTTAGACATTGGGTTGATTGGAGTTTTATTTGTTATCCTCTGTTTATAAAGGGAGAAGGGTGTGGTGGCAGTCGTGATTATGTGAATAACCATGTGCATATGCTTAGCACTACTATCAAAGGTAAATAAATCGGGAGCTAACTTTTTGATACAAGGTTGTCTAGGGTTTCAAGGGATAATTTGGTAAACAAGGTGTATGGGACTTGACAACATAAAAGTAGTTGCTTCATGTTTGATTTTTAAAGTGGTCAGAGGACATGACGAAAAGTGAGACGAAGGAAATCACAAAAACCTAAATTCTTGTTAATCACCAAACCATGGAACAATTGTATGTATATGGACAAAATTTCGAAAATACAAAAAAACATCATCCATTATTTAAGAATCGTATTATCTCATTTAGTTTCGAGATGGAAGTATCCTACATCTGGTAGCCGTAGGACTAATCTCCCGAGGATGTTGGGTATCAGTTAAGGGACAATTCCTCTACCCACATATGCAGCTCTATTCCCATCATCAGGATTTGAACCCTGGACATATGGTTAAAGGGTCCAAGCTACTAGCGGCCACTTGGACCACACCTTGTGGGTAATTGTATTATCTCTTATCACCCACATAGCTATATATATATATATATATATATATATATATATATATATATATATATATATATATATATAAAGTCTATTATATATTATATATTAAACTGTTATATAGTACTGTATATATATTAATTAATAATATTATAACACATTAATAATATATATAATATTCACACGAATATTATATATTATTAATTATTAAATATACTATGTTAATGTATATTATATAATAAATTAATAGTATATTATAAAATGTATTAAATAATATTATATATATTATCTTTATATATAATAGTATATATTAGCATTAGATCGAGAGTTGGGGTAACACCTATTATAGAAAAGATGGTTGAATCTTGACTTAGTTGGTTTGGGTATGTATAGAGGAGACCCGTAGATTCCGTAGTAAGGAGAGTAGGCCAGATGGAGGACAATTCAATCACTAGAGGCAGATGTTGTGTAACTGTATACATAGTCACTTTGAATGCACACTGACATTTAAAATATATGTGATCTTCTAGCAGCTCTGCTTTGTCATTAATTTTCACAATTTTTTTAGTTCCAAATGATCCAACAACCTCACCAAATTTGGTGAAGCATAATGGGGAAAAATATGTAGGAAGAGCCTCATGCATAGGCACAACAAAGACCTTAGTCCAAGATGACTCCACTATATATTCTTTCATCACCCATATCTCAGTTTTATGCCCCTTGGTCCAAGAACATAAATTGACACGGCATCCAAGTACGGTCATGTGATTAAAGACATCTTTGGTAAAAATATTTGGCCAATGTATCTCTGAAAAACTTCTTTGTATCAAATTAAACATAACAATTACGTTAATTGGTGCACAATATATCCAGTGATTAGCCAAATTGAAGAACAACCCGTTTTTATTCAAGAAACTCAAATAGGGAAAATGAATACCATTGATTTCTTACCATGAATTGGCTCTCATAGAGATTAACTCGAATTGATTTACATTGTCAGCTATGTCCAACGATACTACAACAACCAAATAGTCATCAATTGACGAGTCATACCCAAAACCATCTGCAAGTATATACTTGTACATGGATTCACACATATTCCTTTGAATATTCCTCACAATAGGAGGGTTTGATATTATTCCGTGGACATTGGTTGATAGATTCCATATAATGAAGTATTTTGAATGATAGTATAAAAATATGAACCCTCTGCAAGAATCCTTAATTGTAAAACCAAAATAAGGTTTTGTAAGCTGAGGATTAAGCTTTACTGTAGCAGAATCATCATTAAGTGATGCCTCTAAATCTACCGATTGAGATTTCATAGGCTGTTCATCAGTTAGGTGGATGAGTTTATCAGTGATGTACAACTTTTTTCAAAATGCAATATTCCAAATTGGGGATCATTAATAAGCGAAAGCCAAGACTTAGAGACACACCTGAATCGAACAAGAGATTTGATCGACAACCTCACCAGGATTTCCAATATCAACTCCTCGTGGAGAGAAAGGTTCTCGTTGTTATTCTTCATACTCTTTCTATCTTCCCCTGTTTTTCTTTGAGTCATTAAATTTTAGGTTAGGTTTACAAGAAAACCTACAGAGAGAGAAACGAGCCTTGGGCCGACTGATTTAAGTATATGTCTCTCTTTTTATTTTCGAAAATAATAGAAAAATATTATGTAGTTCATTGTAGATGAACTTAAATTTAGTGGATTAAACATCATTAGATTTTCAAAGAATATATAAATAAATTTAATTGTCGGTTACCATATCAGTATTATATGAGCAATAATTTATTAAAAAGTATAATTTTTATATACTTAATTTTGAATATATTCATTTTCAGCTAACTTAAACACAAGAGTAGTTTATAAATATCCATGATTTTGAACAAATAATGAAATAAGCTTTTATCTTGATATCTTCACCAATATATTTTTCAAAAATAAAGTGACTGTAAAGTATGATTAATGCCTAATTGGTAAGCAAATAAGTAAAATAGAGAAAATGTATAATTTTTTAAAAAATTGAAAAGAATATTATTTTTTCAATGTTTTATCATAAAAGAGAAGACAAATACTATACACGATAGTTTTCTTTATAGAGTTGATAGCAATGAAGCTGTTTTGATAGAGAAAATTGCATTTAAGAGATATCATAATATAAACTTGAAATTCACACATGGAACCCCAAGAAGGGGGTTGAATTGTATTTCTTAGCTTTTTAAAAATATTTTCAAAAACAGTTTAACACAAGAAACAAAAACAGAGGTACACAGGTAAAACAGATTCTTAGAAAGGATGTTAAGATACTCAAATGCAAATCCCTAAGAGTTAGCTAAACACAAACTTAATAGAGATAGGATTAGAGAAAATCACACAATATTGGTTCACTCTTTTCCAACCAATAGCTATGTCCAGTTCCTTCTACTTGAAGGTTTTATCCACTTTAATCAGATAGCTTTACAAGTATTCTTTACACTTACCACTTCAGGCTAACAACACTCAAGTATTAAACACCTCACCATGCACACAAGTATTCTTTCCACTAAAGCCTATTTAGGATCACTCTAAAATAAAGAGTTAAAAGATTTTTGAACTAAGATCAACTCACTATGTGTGATAGTATTACAAGTTTAAGCTCGGTTACAACAGAATTTACAAGTAAAGAGAGTGAAGGATTTTGGCAGAGTTTTTGCACTTGGAATATCAGAGCTTGTTCTTCTTTCTTCGAGGGGCTCTTCTGATATTTATAGGCAACATGCAATCTTCTCAATCTTCATCTTCAACGGCATTTAATATGTCCATTTCGAGATAGCATTAGATGCTATTGAGTTATATCGATTTTGATAGCTTGCACTACCAGATATTTTATTATTACCGACGGATTTTCCTGCGAATTTTGCTCAAAAATTCGTAGGAAATAGGTTTCATGCGGATTTTCCTATGAATTTCTATCCCTTGGTAATACATTGGTGGGTAATTTTTTCCTGTGATTTTTTTAATATGCGGAAAATTTCCTGTAGATTTTCTTGGGGAAAATTTAAATCAGTAGAAAAATTTCCTGTATATTCTTTGAAAATCTAATGATGTTTGATCCACTAAATTTAATATCATCTACAATGAACTGTATAATATTTTTCTATTATTTTTCAAAAATAAAAAGGGAAACATTTACTAAAATAAATCAGCCCAAGGCCCATCTCTCTCTTTGTAGGTTTTCTTGTAAACCTAACCTAAAATTTTGCGTCTCAAAGAAAGACAGGGGAAGATAGAAAGAGTATGAAGAATAACAACAATAACCTTTCTCTCCACGAGGACTTGATATTGGCAATCCTGGTGCGGTTACCGATCGAATCTCTCGTTCTATTCAAGTGTGTCTCTAAGTCTTGGCTTTCGCTTATTAATGATCCCCAATTTGAAAAATTACATTTTTAAAAAGTTGTACCCACTAATAGACTCATCCATCTAACTGAAGAACGGCCTATGAAAGCTCAATCAATAGATTTAGAGGCATCACTTAATGATGATTCTGCTACATTAAAGCTTAATTCTCAGCTTCCAAAACCTTGTTTTGGTTTTACAAATAGGGTTCTTGCAGAGGGTTCACATTTTTATACTATCATTCAAAATACTTCAATATATGGATTCTATCCACAGAATAATATCAAACTCTCTTATTGTGAGGAATATACAAAGGAATATGTGTGAATCCATGTACAAGTATATACTTGAAGACGGTTTTGGGTATGACTCGGCAATTGATGACTATTTGGTTGTTGTAGTATCGTTGGACATAGCTGACAAGGTAAATCAATTCGATGTAATCTCTATGAGAGCCACTTCATGGAAAGAAATCTATGGTATTCATTTTCCCTATTTCAGTTTCTTGAATAAAAATGGGTTGTTCTTCAATGAGGCTATACACTAGATATGTTGTGCACCAATTAGAGTAATTGTTGTGTTTAATTTGATACGAGAAGAAGTTTTTTAGAGATACATTTGCCAAATGTTTTTACCAAAGATGTCTTTAATCACATGACGGTATTGGGAGGCTGTCTCAGTTTATGTTCATCGAGCTGGGGGCAGAAAATTGAGATATGGGTGATGAAAGAATATAAAGTGGAGTCATCTTGGACTAAGGTCTTTGTTGTGCCTATGCATGAGGCTCATCCTACATATTTTTCCCCATTATGCTTCACCAAATTTGGTGAGGCTGTTGGATCATTTGGAGCTAAAAAAATAGTGAAAATTAATGACAAAGCAAAGCTGTTAGAAGATCGCATATATTTTGAATGTCAATGTGCATTCAAAGTGACTATGTATATAGAGAGTCTATTGTCACTCCCTAGTGATTGTGGGGAAGCAAATGAAGATGGCCAACAGTAACAAACATAGCATTGGGGTATGTAATGTTATTCGATCCTTTTGACCATTTTATTACTATTCGCATGGTATTATGAAAATGCAAGGAAAAATTAGGTTTGATAGTCGATAAAAGTTATTAATACTTAGGGAAAATAAGCAATGCCTTGGTTCCTCAAGATAGTCAAAATATCCTAGGACTTTGAGTTGTCTATTATATATGTAAGAAAAATGAGTAGCATTTAAACTACAAATAGTTGGCTTTTGCATTGACATTTTATAAATTATAGATCTTTATCAAAATTATTTTAGAATGTATACTACGGTTATAATAAGCTCATATTTCTTGCAGGCCTTAAAGAATGCCCATGCTATTCTGAATAGCGACCATGAATTCCAAGTTTTTCTTGGAATGATAATAGTGCCTGTTTTGGCTATAATTTAAGCAAAGATGGAATGTACAACATACTTTATAGCTTATGTTTCTAAGTACGAGTTCAGTAATGCTAGTTTGGATTTGTACATGCTCTTTAGCATCTTTATTTTATTTAATCACAATGTTTATGACTATATTTGAAATTTGTTTTTCTTGCCGTGATCATTTAGATGCTTTTCATTTTCATCACCTAGTTATTTTAGCGTATTTAGATGCCTTTTTCATTAAAATAATTCTTTACATTCTATACGCCAATGTCTCATCTCTCGTGTTTACTTGAACCCTTGGAGATATTTATGTTCATCATCTAGGAGATGATAAGAGATGAAGTGAAATGGTTAAAACTATTTATGTTGTTATATGGTAGATTTTTTATTGGGTTTATAACATTGTTGCCATTGTATGGAGTCCAAATTAAAATTAGGACAATTAGTTGACACAAATTATTTATATGAACTAGATGCTATGTTACAATTTATTTTATAATTTTGACTTGGTGAACCTTTACATTTTTTAGAATAAGGTAAAGTGTTTTGTAACTGAAATTGCTAGGGTTTTGCTCTGCTAGGGTTTTACGCTGCATGATTTTTTAGGGTTTCTGCACGCCTTCAGCCACCACCCTTTGACGGCAGTTCTCCCACCAGTGCTCGGCCTCCTTAGTGAGCATAAACGTGGTGAGGATAACCTGTTGCTGATCATTGCAGTCCATGGCTCGGAAGATTTTCTCTATCTCCCTCATCCACAAAAGAGCACCCTCGGGGTCATAAACTCCTCTGAAAAACGGTGGATTATTCCGCTGGAACTTGTTGAGACCCTGAAACTCAGCTGGTCCTCCGTTGTTGTAGTTCTGAACTTGCCCTATCGCATTGGCAAGGAGTGCTAATGCGTCGGTGATTGCCTGATCGTTTCTGCCTCTTCCTGCCATGAGTTCCTGTACATGTCCAAAACAACCATTAAATACAGAGAACTTAAGCTAGAAAAGTGATAGGCTCATAAATTTAAGCATCATTGTGTATAACAAGTATAGAGAATTCAAACAAGAGCACACAACAGACTTATACCACTGCCTGATAGGACAGACCTGCTCTGATACCACTAAATGTGACACCCTCTACCCTGCATGTTATTTATAAAACATTTACATAAAAGAGGTAAAATAAAAACACGCATTTATTTCATAAAATAAAAAATGGATAGAAAGCACCACATTGTAACATCTCAATGCGGAATAAACATAGTTTCAAATGAAAGAAAACAGAAAACATGAACATAAACCAAACCGCGATGTCACATACAGAGCTAGTATAATCGTTCCGGAACGAATCCTCAGAATACAAACAGAACAACTAAACTAAAACAACTATAACTACTGATAAATCCTAACTAGAGTCGCGACTCCTCAGAGTCACTCCTCCACTGGATGCTCACCGTCCTCTACAAGAAGAGATATGTAAAAAATGGAAACATAGGAAACGGGGAGTAAGAAAATATGTAAACACATCGGCATGGAAGTAGTAAGCAAGATGAACATACATCATATCATGTCATAGAAATATACAACATACAACATCAACATAATATAATCACATCAACATGTTATTTCAAACAACGTATGCTATGCGGTGCAACACTACTCTGCTACTCCATTATGCATGTGGATCCAAGCTATCACAGGAAGGCAACTTCGGAGTTACATATCCACATTGGTCAAAAAGCACCAACGCCGGCAGTCAACCAAACCATAGGTGACCCCCTTAGATAGCCGATGCACCATACCTTGGATGCGCCACCACGGGGGTGCATGGTCCACCAAACCTTGGGTGAACTACCTGCGGACGGCCAGATCGCCTTACTCTAGGACGACCTCCCCAATGTTGATCTTCCCCAACTAACAACTCCAATGCGTGATTCATGAGCACAACATCAAAGACTTATCACCAACATAAAGGGCAACAAGCATCGAGGACTTTTAAACATTCTTAAGGTCAAACTTAACAACATGCAACACTTAAACATACTTTAAGGGCTTAACACGAAAAATGGGGTGCTACAATTCCACCCCCTTATAAAAATTTCGTCCTCAAAATATCTACTCACCTCGATTGAAAAGGTGCGGATACGCCTCCATCATCTTGCTCTCCAAATCCCATGTAGCACTTTCCTCAGTGGCCCCACTCCAAATGATTTTAACCAAAGGAATCTCCTTACCTCTTAGCTGCTTCACCCTTCAATCCTCAACTTGAAGCAGTAGTACCTCAAAAGTCAAGTTCTCTTTCAACTGAATTGTATCGGGTACTATCACATGGCTAGGATCATGAATGTATTTTCTAAGCTGAGACACATGGAAAACATTATGAAGTTTGGATAAGAAAGGTGGTATCACGATTTGGTAAGCAACTTCACCGACTCTTTTTAGAATTTGGTAAGGGCCAATGAATTTGGGAGTAAGTTTCTTCGCTTTCATTACTCTACCGACCCCAATTGTTGGAGTAACTCGTTAGAACACATGATCACCTTCCTGGAATTCGAGAGCCTTCCTTCTCTTATCATGATAGCTCTTTTGCCTACTTTGTGCCACTCTCATCTTTTCCTGGATCATCCTCACTTTCTGTGGTTTCTTGCACTATCTCAGGTCCTAGTACAACATTCTCACCAGGTTCATTCCAACAAAAGGGTGTTTTACATCTCCTCCCATACAACGCTTCATAGGGTGCCATCCCAATACTGGAATGGAGGCTATTGTTGTAGGTGAACTCTATCAAAGGCAAAAACTTGTCCCAACTACCTGACTGTTCTAACACACAAGCTCTCAACAAGTCCTCCAAGGACTGGATGGTTCTCTCAGACTGACCGTCAATTTGTGGGTCATAAGCTGAACTTAGTCTAAGCTTTGTTCCTAAAGTCTCATGCAAAATACTCCAGAACCTAGAGGTAAATATAGGGTCTTTATCTGACACTATGCTAGAGGGGACACCATGCAACCTAACTATCTCCCCTGATATACAGCCTAGTCAACTTCTCTAAGGGGTATTCCATCTTCATAGGGATGAAATGGGCAGACTTAGTTAATCTATCCACAATAACTCATATAGCATCACAACTAGCAGGAGTCCTAGGGAGTCCAGACACAAAGCCCATAGAGATATTATCCCATTTCCATTCTGGGATGTTCAACGGCTTTTGGCATACTAAGCATGCATAGACAAATTCAGCCACATCATTTTTCATCCTAGGCCACCAAAACATACGCTTCAAATCCTTATACATCTTAGTGGCACCTGGGTGCATACTCAGTCCACTCCTATGTCCTTCCTAAAGGATCGACATCTTAAGCTCCGGAACATCTGGTATGCAAACTCTCTCCTGAAACCTCAAAACTCCATCACTTCATTCCTTAAAGCTAAGGTCTCTACCTTGAGCAAACAGCTCTTTCTGACTCAAGAGGTAAACATCTACCTTTTGTCCCTCTATAATCTGATCCATCAAACTGTTGGTAATCTTCAACGTTCAAATCCTGATACTCTTAGGGGTAACTTCCTATGCTAGGCTCAAGTCTCTAAACTTTTCTATCAGACCCATTTCCCTAACCGTCAAAGCTGAGACATGCAACATTGGGAGGATCATTACCTCAATTGAGTTAATGAAAAATCATTTCATCTTTTTAGTTGGAACTTTAGGAGGTTCTCTAAAAAAGATAGCGAAAAAAATGATTCCTAAAGTCGAGACTAAGAGGAATGTATAAACCAATGCTTCGATAGATTTGATCGTGGTTTATGGTCGCACTGTCGCGCACGCGCCAAAAAGAACGAGCAGTTTATAAAATGTAGTTTAGGGCGACAACTCGGATGTCGTCTCACAAGGACTCTTGACTTGTTATTTACCACAAAATTCAGTTTTTGGGGGGGTTTGGTTTGAATTGCAAATGGAAAACAATGTAAAAACAAAGCAATAAAACAGAGCAGTTAAAAGATTATCAAATAGCTAAAAATGATTAATCTACTGTTCTCGAATTCCCAACTATCATCGGTTCAAGCAAATTCCAAGCCCTAAGCAGATTCTAATCCCCTCCCGGTTGTAGTAACAATTTACAAGCGAAATCACTACTACAGATATATGTTCCTATTCCCGAATTAAGCAAACGGGGTTAAGCCCTTCGTGAACTAAGAGAACACGAATTGAACACACGCGAATTAAGCGAACGCGATTATATATAGGAACATAACATCACCGAAATAAATCAACACAACACTATACACTCCTGAATTAAGCAAACAGAAATATATAGCATATCATTGAAAAAGGAAAAGCATACAAAACAGGAATTACAAGAACCTCAAGTATGATGGAAATCAATTACAGTAGATTAATCTAAGAAAATTAGTTCTCCATGGAAAAACGAAACACACAAAAAAAATGTAAAAACAATGGAGAAGCCCCCAAAGTTCTTTCCATCTGCCCAGAACAACCTTTTATAATATTCAGAAACTGATCCCACTCGCGAGGCGAACCCTCACTCGCGAGGCGAATATTGTGAAGAGTCAGCAACGTTTGGTCTTCTCGCGGGGCGAAGTACTGCTCGCGTGGAGAGGAATGGAAGAGTCATGGCTTCTGGTCTTCAGTCTCGCGAGGCGAGACATGGATCCGCGAGGCGACACAGAACGGGTTGCATTTCTATGGAACAGTCAGCTATCAGGGTCGCGAGGCGAGGTGTTGTTCGCGGGGCGAACCAGAGAGGATGACATTTTTACTGTTCAGCTGGCTTTCAGGTTCGTGAGGCAAGAAGAATCTCGCGAGGCGAACACCTCCAGACTTGAAATTGCGTCTGTTTCTTTATTCCCTTGACTTCTAACTTAACCTGAAAACAATAAAATAGCCATAAGTGCTTTATTTGACTCAAAACTGGCTAAATTAACCTAAAACTACTTTAGAGACTCAAAACTTTGCTTGAGGACAATCTAATCTAATTTGGGTGAAAATGAGATATAATTAGCACAAAACCCTGGTCATACTAGCCATAAAACTAGATGAGCCAGATGCTTATCAAAATACCCCAAACTTAAACTTTGCTTGTCCCCAAGCAAACTACAACTCAAAAATAAAAAAAAAACTCAAGACATGGCAAGCTTAAGGATTCAATCAACTTCGCACAAATTTCAAGCAATTTCATCAAAACAGTTTTCTTCAATGTTCCCCCCTTTCAAGCAAAGTAATCCCCACAATCATTCATTCTAAACATTTGAGAACTTCATCATTCAAGCAATCATTAATCTAAGCAAGGGATCCAAGTTACACACAAGAGGGAGATCACCAAATTCAAACAACTGCCTTCCTCACAAGGGAAATTTGTGTTTCACTCAATCGCTCAGTTTGTGTCAAGCAATCAACAATTCACTCAATTTCACTTTTAAGAACACTTCCCATGAATTTGATTTTCATCTCAAAATGGTTCCCACAGAAAACATGCATGCAACATCAAAAGGTCTTTTATGGTTGTAATGGGGCCTGGCTAAGGGTAGGATATACAAAGGTATTGGCTGAAGTCCCTAGGAACTAAGAGAGCATGAAACACTTCAAAACATTGAAATTCCACTCAAGTTCCTTTTTCATTCTTCTTTTTGCCTTGGGTGACTACAGCCTTTTTATTCTAATATTTTTTTTTGCCTTTCTTTTCTTTTTGCCTTTGGCTCCAACCTTTTTATTATATATATATATATATATATATATATATATATATATATATATATATATATATTTTCAATCCCAAACAATACATCACACTTAGTAGCCACCCCAAACTTAGTTTCTTGCAACCATTCTCTTGTCAAGATCCCATGCTCTCCTAATCCTAAGACCGGGTTAACATGGTTTTCCAGATTTTAGCCTATAACATAAGGTTAACAAGAATTAACAGGCTAATCAGGCTCAAAGGGGCTAACTATGGAACATGCATTAGGGATGGTTATTTTTAGGCTAAGTCTATTTACAAAGAAAATGCCTAAATCATTTGAAGCAAACACATAGACATGCAAACCATAAAGAGATTCAAGCAAATTCGGGAAAGTGCAGCTCAAAAGTGATTCACACAGTTTAAAACATGTTGGAGGCTCAAATCCTCACTTGGACATTTTTGCAAATTGTTTGACAGAGATTCTATCCCTAGTGTGTGCTTCCCTTCACCCCAAACTTATCATAAATCATGTCATCACAACAAAATCTCAAAGTTCAGTTTTCAATCACATGGGGATCACTTTTCAAAAACAAAATTTTTTTTCAACCTAGGGGGAATCATCACATCAATCATGCAATCAATCTGTACAAAATCAATCAAATTCAATCAAGCTCACCGACCAAAGACTCATACAATTTATTCAATAGCTAAAAGAAAGACAAGACAAAACAAAACTACAACTAGTTCCCTCCCCCACACTTAAAACATACATTGTCCCCAATAAACAACATAACTATAAAATCAGAGTGAGGGAAAGGAAAGATGTTCCCTGATCAGGTGGCAGTGTAGGTAGGAGCTTCCGCCTGGATCCCATTGCTTGTAACATAAGGCCAAAGAGAGAGAGTTCATTCCATGGTCCCATAACTTGCAGCCTTGATATAGGGGTGAGCACTTGACAATGATGGTGACCTTGCCCAATGCGGCGGACTCATCACTTCCTCTTGGGTCAAAGATGACCGCTTCCTCAACAAAGTCCTCCCAATAAAATTGGGGTTCAACCCTTTGAACTGGCCATGGTGCAAAATCCAGTCCCTCTGGTGGTTCCACAGGGGAAGGTGGCAGATAGGTAGGGAGGGTCTCCGGTGCTGCTTCATCTTCTGCATGTTCTTCATTCACCGCGCTGACAAATCCATCACCTGCTATACATGCAGCAATCTCAGCACACACCACACAATGGTTAGTGTTAGTACAATCAATACATGAAGAAATATTATCATAGCCAGAAACAAATAGAAAATCAGAAAACAAGTCCTCATGGGTGTCATCAATAACTTCAGAGAGTAACTCTAACTGAAAACATAGTGCTCTTCCAATGGATGTTTCCCAGCATCAAAGATGTTAAACTTTGCCACAATATCACCAAACTCCATAGACATGGTCCCATCATTAACATCAATCTTAGTCTTAGCTGTCTTCATGAATGGTCTGCCTAGGATTATTGGCGATCTACTGGAATTTGTCTCTCCTGCCATGTCCAGGATGTAGAAGTCAACAGGGAAAATCAACTCATCAACTTGTACCAGCACATCTTCTACCATTCCCATGGGGCGGGCACTGGTCCTGTTGGCTAACTGGATAGTGAGACCTGTATACTGCAAGGGACCAAGATCAAGGTTATTAAAAATAGAGGTGGGCATGACATTTATGGAGGCTCCCAAATCCAACATGCAATTTTCAAATTTTTTGTCCCCAATAGTGCATGGAATAGTAAAAGTGCCTGGATCCTTGCACTTCTGTGGTAGTGCCTGAGTAAGGGCTGAAACAGTAACTTTTTCTGGTGCAGGCTTAGACTGGATAAGAGCTGAAACATTTCTTCCCAAATTAACTCTCTCATTACCCTTCAACTTCCTCTTGTTGGTGCATAGATCCTTCAGAAATTTTGCATACTTGGGTACCTGCTTGATCACATCCAAAAGGGGAATATTCACAGCTACCTTTCTGAACACGTCTAAAATTTCCCTCTCCTTGTCTTCCCCACAAATCTTCTTATTTTTCTGCAATCTCTGTGGGAAGGGGATTGGTGGTATGTACACTTTCTCAGCTTCAACAATAACAGAAGGCTCAGGAGTTACATCAACAGTTTCTTCATCCTTTCCAGAGGCTGCCTCAACAACTCTTCCAGATCTCAGAGAAATGGCACTCACATTAGGATTGGATGCATTGGGATTCATCACTGTCTGTGCAGGTAGTTGGTTTGACCCTTGAGCTTGCTGTATGTTATTGATGGAAGTGGCAAGCTGTCCAATCTGTGTCTGCAAGGCCTGAATGCTAGCATCCATTCGCTGCTGAGACTGAAGGTTTTGTACAGTCATTTGCTTGACCAAGTCCTCTAATGAAGGTCCAGAAGGTGCAGAAGTGGTCACTTGAGGAGGATTCTGTGGTGCTGCCATCGGTTGTTGTTGGGATGAGTTCCCATACCGAAGGTTAGGACGATTCCTCCAATTGGGATGGTACCTATTTGTGGAGAGGTCAGGAGTGCTGTACCGGTTCTGATTGTTGCCTTGATTATAGGGATTTACTGCATAAGCTTGAGGCAATTCAATGACGAACTTTTCCTTCTGGATGGGGCATGCGTCATACGGGTGCTCGGGAGAACTGTACATGCCACACAACCTTGCAGGCTGAACCCTATCCATCGCCATTTGCTTTACCAAATAAGTGAGCTCATCCATTCTATTCTCGAGGGCCTGGATGGAAGAAGAGCTATGGACCTCATTCACACCTCTTGTCTCAACAGAATTTCTCCTGGATGTAAACTGCTGGTAGTTCAGTGACATATTTTCAATTAATTGCTTGGCAGCAGCCGGAGTCTTATCAACAAGTGCTCCCCCACTAGCAGCATCCAAAATATTCCTATCCATCGGTAGTAACCCTTCATAAAAATATTGGATAAGAAGTTGCTCAGAAATCTGATGCTGAGGGCAACTGGATACCAACTGCTTGAATCTCTCCCAATATTCAGCCAATGACTCATTTCCTTGTCTGATGCCACATATTTCCTTCCTGATTGATGCAACTCTGGAGGCAGGAAAATATCTCTCTAAGAAAACCTTCTTCAAATCATTCCAGGTGGTAATAGAGTTTGGCTCAAGATATAACAGCCAATCCTTTGCAGCACCCTGGAGTGAAAACGGGAAGGCTCTCAACTTGATGTTATCCTCAGTTACTCCTTCTGATCTCAAGGTTGTGGAGCAGACGACCTGGAATTCCTTCGAATGCTTGTGTGGATCCTCACCTGCAAGACCACTAAACTTTGGCAACAAGTGAATGAAACCAGATTTTAATTCAAAAGGAGTATCAGCACCAGGATATGCAATACACAAGCCATTATAATTAACATCAGGGGCAGCAAGCTGTCTTAATGTCCTTTGGTCACCCATGTTATCAAAAACAGTTTTAGAATTAGAATCACTACTAGTGCTAGCCCGAATTTCTCTACGGCGTGTGTGCAGTGTTCTTTCAATTTCAGGATCAAAATCACACAATTCAGGGCAAGTAGACCTAGTAGCCAGACCAATTCAAAACAAAAACGAAAATAAAAGAAAAAGAAGAAAGAAAAAAATGCTAAAATAACAAACAAGAGTCCCCGGCAACGGCGCCAATTTTTGGTCGCGCTGTCGCGCACGCGCCAAAAAGAACGAGCGGTTTATAAAATGTAGTTTAGGGCGACAACTCGGATGTCGTCTCATAAGGACTCTTGACTTGTTATTTACCACAAAATTAAGTTTTTTTTTTTGGGGGGGGGGGGGGGGTTTGGTTTGAATTGCAAATGGAACACAATGCAAAAACAGAGCAATAAAACAGAGCAGTTAAAAGATTATCAAATAGCTAAAAACGATTAATCTACTGTTCTCGAATTCCCAACTATCATCGGTTCAAGCAAATTCCAAGCCCTAAGCAGATTCTAATCCCCTCCCGGTTGTAGCAACAATTTACAAGCGAAATCACTACTACAGATATATGTTCCTATTCCCGAATTAAGCAAACGGGGTTAAGCCCTTCGTGAACTAAGCAAACACGAATTGAACACATGCGAATTAAACAAACGCGATTATATATTGGAACATAACATCACCGAAATAAATCAACACAACACTATACACTCCTGAATTAAGCAAACAGAAATATATAGCATAGCATTGAAAAGGGAAAAGCATACAAAACAGGAATTACAAGAACCTCAAGTATGATGGAAATCAATTACAGTAGATTAATCTAAGAAAATAGTTCTCCATGGAAAAATGAAACACACAGAAAAAAATGTAAAAACAATGGAGAAGCCCCCAAAGTTCTTTCCATCTGCCCAGAACAACCTTTTATAATATTCAGAAACTGAGCCCACTCGCGAGGCGAACCCTCACTCGCGAGGCGAATATTGTGAAGAGTCAGCAACGTTTGGTCTTCTCGCGGGGCGAAGTACTGCTCGCGTGGAGAGGAATGGAAGAGTCATGGATTCTGGTCTTCAGTCTCGCGAGGCGAGACATGGATCCGTGAGGCGACACAGAACGGGTTGCATTTCTCTGGAACAGTCATCTATCAGGGTCGCGAGGCGAGGTGTTGTTCGCGGGGCGAACCAGAGAGGATGACATTTTTACTGTTCAGCTGGCTTTCAGGTTCGCGAGGCCAACACCTCCAGACTTGAAATTTCCTCTGTTTCTTTATTTCCTTGACTTCTAACTTAACCTGAAAACAATAAAATAGCCATAAGTGCTTTATTTGACTCAAAACTGGCTAAATTAACCTAAAACTAATTTAGAGACTCAAAACCTTGCTTGAGAACAATCTAATCTAATTTGGGTAAAAATGAGATATAATTAGCACAAAACCCTGGTCATACTAGCCATAAAACTAGATGAGCCATAGGCTTATCAGTTTACAATTATAACTTTCATACCTTTTTTTTTATTTGGGGGGCGGGGGGCCGGTCATCTCCCTGATAAAGAAAAAGAAAGGACAAGAGTAAAAAAAAATGCAATGATTAAGATCAAGATTTACCCGATTCCTTATGTCAAATTCTCTTCAGATATGGTGGATGGGCACATTCAATCTCTGTTTGTCCATTAGTTGAGTTGTCAATTCTTCTCTTTGTCGCGGGATAGAGCGGTTTGGTAGCTCGCAAGGCTCATAACCTTGAGGTCACGGGTTCAAATCCTGTCTCCGCAACATTTTTTGACAAAAAAAACTGGGGTTCAAAATCAAAGCGGGTAGTAGGAAAATGAAAACGTGACTGAATTGGTCCTAGTTACCCTTCGGGACGAAGTGGAAGACGGGGGAGATTCTTGAATGAGGAAAAGGATCCATTGACTTCGAAAGAATTGAACGAGGAGTCGCATGAGGTGAAAATCTCATGTACGGTTCTGTAGAGTGGCTTAAGGCATCTGCCACTACATTGGCTTTTCCCGGGTGTTAGTTCAACTCAAAATCATAATCCTTAAGAAAATCCGTCCACCTATGTTACCTCATATTGAGCTCTTTCTGGTCAAACAGATATTTTAAACTCTTATGATCACCAAACACCTCAAACTTAGCTCCATAAAGGTAATGCCTTCAAATCTTTAAGGCAAACACTATGGTTCCTTGTTCCAAATCATGGGTTGGGTAGTTCTTCTCATGGGTTTTCAACTACCTAGAGGCATAGGCCACTACTTTACCATTTTGTATCAACACTCGACACTCCACCTAAACCTTGCTTAGAAGCATCACAGTACATTACGAAAGGTTCACTAGGATTGGGTAAAACTAACACTGGCGCTAATGTTAACCTTTCCTTTAAGGTCTGGAAACTTTCCTCACACTTAGAGTCCCACACAAAGAGCTGTCCATTCTTGGTGAGACGGGTCAAGGATCAAGCTATCTTATAGAAACCTTCTATGAACCTCCCACAGTACCCTGCTAAACCTAAGAAACTCCTAATCTCGGTCACTGACTTTGTTGCTTCCCAATGGAGCACAGTCTCTACCTTAGTTGGGTCCACGGCTATCCCACCTTTAGAGATGATGTGCCTTAAGAAACTCACCTCACTAGTGCAATAAGTGCTTTTTACGTCAGTTAAAATTGATTTTTTACGTCAGAATACTGACTGACGTAAATACAGCTGACGTTAAAAGTTAAACTTTTAACGTCAGTTGAGAACTGACGTTAAATATAACACCATTAACGTCGGTTCTTTAACACAACTGACGTTATTTTTGTCAAAATTAACGTCAGTTCTTTAACATAACCGACGTTAATTTTGTTAAAACTAACGTCAATTGTTATAAAGAACTGACGTTAAAGGTCTTAATTTTAACGTCAGTTGTAATAAACAACTGACGCTAATAGTGTACTGTATATTTTTATAAAATACTTTTAACGTCAGTTGTATGATACAACTGACGTTAATAGTATTTTTTTTTAAATTCATTTTTAAAATATCACTCCCCTAAGCCATCCCTGCATTCAGTAAATATCCCAGTAACACAGAATATCACACACATTACAGAATTGCAAAGGAAAAATGGAACAATGATTCATATGTATGCCTGTTCAAAACAATATATATTTATTAACATAGGTTATAAATGTATACTAAGTTTAAACTACCTATATCAATATCCCTTCGTGATGATCATCACGAGTGGCATGTACATCGTCCACCTGTGTCTCCTCGATTATAGTAGGCATGTTTGTTGAAAAAGAAGGAGTCTCAAGAATATCAAGATTTGAATCTTCATTTTCATCACTACCATTATACATGCTTTTTCCTTGGAGAACCACGGACAACCTTTTGTTAGAAGGATCAGTGATGTAGAACACTTGTTTTGCTTGGGAAGCCATTATGAAAGGCTCATTTATATGACCTAACTTGTTGAGGTCTACCAATGTGAACCCCAATTTGTCGGTTTGTACACCACCGTTACTATCAACCCACTTATATTTAAATACCGGCACCGTAAGCTTAGTGTAATCGAGCACTCAAATATCTTCAATATATCCAAAGTAAGGTCTCGGTGCTGTAACGGGTTTTGTGTCCTTTGCACTAGAGAAGTGCATTGCTTCGGCCACGATCATAACCCCACTATTTTGCATGGTACTCTTGTTATCTTGTTCCTTTGTATAAAAGGAAAAGTTATTTATGTCGTATCCGCTCCAACATATGACGTTGAAGTTAGGGCCACGTGCTAGCCATTTTACGTCATCAGAAGCAGTACTACCATCCTTAAGCATTTCTTCCTTGAACCATGGTAAGAAAGTCTTGTTATGCTTGTTCAACAACCACCTTTCGCTCATTCGAGGGTTTTCTTGATTGACTTTTCTTTTATGTTCAAATAAGAAAGGCTGAACACATTCGATGTTGTTCAATACATACAAATGTGCTTGAAGCACTTCCTCCCGATCCTTCCTATTAATTCTTAAGCCATGTGTACCCTTACCTTGACATCCAATCTCATCATGCCGAGGCTTAGGAACCCCTATAGCAACCGTGTTATGAAGGTAGTCCGAACAAAACTCAATAGCTTCTTCTGCAACATACCTTTGAACAATAGATGCTTCTGGACGATGAGGATTCTTCACCTACCCTTTCAAGATCTTCATGTAGCGCTCAACTGGGTACATCCATCTCAGAAAAACCGGCCCACATAATCTAATCTCCCTCACCAAATGAACAATTAAGTGAACCATTATGTCGAAAAAGGAAGGAGGAAAATACATCTCCAATTGGCACAAGATTGTAGCAGCCTCAACTTCCAAGTCATCCAACATACGGGGGTCAACGACTTTGCTACATATAGAATTGAAGAATGAGCACAACCGAGTAATGGCATGTTTCACATTTTTTGTAGCAATACCACGAATAGCAACGGGCAGAAGTTGTTGCATCAAGATGTGACAATCATGAGACTTCAAGCCAACCAATTTAAGATCACTAGAGACAAGCCTCTTCATATTTAAAGAGTAACCATGTGGAACTTTGATGCCCTGAAGACACCCGCAGAAACTTTGTCTCTCTTTTTTTGACAAAGTATGACATGATGGCGGCAAATAAGTCCGCTTACCATCCTCAACAACTGGAGCTAACTGCTCTTGTATACCCACCATCCTTTGTCTTGCCCTGAATGTTGAGAAGCGTCCCTATCACACTATCACCCACATTTTTCTCCACATGCATCACATCAATGCAGTGTCTGACATCAAGCTTGCGCCAGTATGGAAGATCAAAGAATATCGACCTCTTCTTCCATATGTTTTTGTCAACAGCTTTACCTTTCTTTTTGGACTTGACGAATATAACATCGATGTCCTTTACCCTTTGATAAACCTGCTCTCCAATTAAGGCCGTCGGCGCTTCTTCTGTCTCTTGGCATCCATTAAAAGCTTTTTTCATCTTACGATATGGGTGATCACGTCTAAGAAATCTCCGATGCCCAAGGTAAACCGTCTTCTTTCCATGATGCAACTGAGTGTAGCATGTGCCTTCTTCACATATAGGGCATGCTTTATGCCCCTTGACACTGTACCCGGACAAGTTACCGTATGCTGGAAAGTCGTTGATGGTGCAAAATAACATGGCACGAAGCTTGAAAGTCTCATAAGAATACCCATCAACTACATCAACACCTTCCACCCACAACGTTTTCAAGTCTTCAATCAAGGGACCTAGATAAACATCTAAGTCATTTCCCGGTTGCTTTGGGCCCGAAATCATCATAGACAACATCATGTATTTGCGCTTCATGCACAACCAAGGGGGCATGTTGTAAATCACCAACAGAACAGGCCATGAACTGTGAATACTACTCATGTTACCATAAGGATTCATTCCATCCGTAGAAAGTTCAAGCCTTAGGTTTCTTGGCTCATCGGCGAAATCCGGAAACATAGTATCGATATTCTTCCATTGAATAGAATCAGCAGGATGACGAACCTTTCCATCACGTTTCCTCTCATCATTATGCCATCTAAGATTCTTCGCATCTTTCGCATTGGCAAACAATCGCTTGAACCTTGGAATTATTGGAAGATACCACAACACCTTCGCAGGAGGACCCTTTTTCTCACATCATCAACATCATCACCACCCTTCACTTTGTATCGTGATAACCCACATTTGGGGCAATCGTGTTTGTCTTCATGAACACCGGTGTACAATATGCAATCATTGGGGCATGCGTGTATCTTCTTATACTCCATACCCATAGGACACAATACCTTCTTGGCCTCATAGTTACGGTCAGGTAATGTGTTGTCCTCCGGAAGCAAGTCTTTCAACACTTCAAGCAATTCCGTGAAGCTTTTATCGCTCCAACCATTTCTCGCCTTCACACAAACCAATTTTAGCACCGCTGACAACCGTGTATGAGTAGTACACCCTGGATATAAAGGCTTATCCGCATCACCGCACAACCTATCATACACATGCGCTCGATGAAAAGATTCTTGTCCAATATCACAGATCATGTCCTCTACTCGATCATCCTCCATATCTACGTCAACGTCCTCACTTTGGGAGACACTCGCCGTATTACTACTCAACAACACATCACCATGCCATATCCATCTTGTATAACTCAAGCAAATCCCTTCACAAATCAAATGAGTACGTATATCCTTCACCGTACATTTCCTCGTATTCAAACACTTGACACAAGGACAACAGAACATGCCATTACTATTAGGAACATTCCTTTGAGTAAATTCTATAAATTCTCCCACCCCCTTCAAATACTCAGCACTAGTACGCTTACAAACCATCCAACTACGATCCATAACTAGATAGGTCTTGTAGATATACAAAACATATATATATCCAATATAAGGACAATACGGGAGATTGAAAACTATAGTTTTTAAAGATTAATTGCCAAGCATTGGTCACGGCCTCACGGCCGTAACGTGCCAACTGAACAGACCATGCCATCACAGGCAGAACTGATCACGGCCTAGCCGTGATTAGCATCACGGCCGTGACAGATCAACCAGCAGAGCAACATGCACTCAAAACCAAAAACAGAGACGTACATTCCAAACAACTCAAACTCACGGTTTCAAGTTTCAACTATTGAGACTACAGTTTCAACATACACTCAAAACCTAAAAATACAAAAATGTGCCCTAAATACTCACCAGAAATAGGTGCTCGCGTGGTGGTGCGGAGGGGAGCTCGAGTGGTGGCCAACGTTCGATGTGGTTATTAAGAGTAGAGGGACAAGGAGAGTTAGTGCGCGGGAAGGGGAAAGAGAGATGTACGTCAAGTTATTGCAAAGAATGAATGGAAATACAGAGTTAGGGTTAATAGTGTACCTCACGGTGGTGGCGAAGAAGCCCTCGCGTTGGTTGCGGTGGAGATGAGCTCGCGATTAGGGTTCTGTGCTGGGTGAGAGTGAGAGTGAGGGTTGAGAGTGATTTAGGGTTGAGCGTGATGAAAAGAGAAAAGAGACGTACGTACAGAGCGAAGTGCAGAAGGCGCGCGGGTGTAAACGTTATATAAAACAACATTTAACGTCAGTTGTATTAAACAAGCGGCGTTACGATAGATTAATTTTTTAACGTCGGTTTTATTAACAAACTGACGTTAAATATTAATATTTTTTTTAAAAAAAACACTTTTAACGTCCGTTGTTGAATACAACTGACGTTAAAAGTGTTGTGTCTCTGTATAAAGTAACATTCTTCTGTATCAGCCTGTAATACTGCCTCTTCTTTTCCTCTATATTTCTATTCCTTCACAAAATGGCTGAGACCTGTGTTAATTGAGTGACAACAGGGCATTTCAGATAGCTAGGGATATAGGATTATTTACGTCAGCTATTTATTTAACTGAAGTAAAAATCACACTTTTAACGTCAATTGTATAAACAACAGACGTTAAAAATAAATATTTTTTATTTTAAAAACATTTTTAACTTCAGTTTTATTCAACAACTGAGCTTAACAGACCTGTGTTAAGAGTGACAACAGGGCATTTCAGATAGGGATATAGGATTATTTACGTCAGCTGTTTATTTAACTGAAGTAAAAAATCACACTTTTAACGTCAGTTGTATAAACAACTGACGTTAAAAATAAATATTTTTTATTTTAAAAACACTTTTAACGTCAGTTTTATTCAACAACTGACGTTAAAAATGTATAAGTTTCTGCAAAAGCATTCATTCCTTTGACTACTCTGCTACTAAATTACCCATTATTGCTGTGCTACTTACCCATGCACATTCTAACCTATAATCCTCTTTATGAGCACTAAGTTTATACCTAGACTTAAAGGTCTATTTCTTCCTAATCCTTCGGGCGTTTTCTTTTCTGCACGTTTATAATATATGACTGCCAACTCCCAATGCGCCTTGGAACCTAATGCTCTTAATGATCAATTTAATTTTTTAGCAACTTACGACGCCTAGTAACTTCATCCCCTACTCCTATAAATAGCTTCCTTCCTTCCTTTAATTTTTCTGCTTCACAATATGGCTCTGCCATGGAGATTAACTTCATCACTCTTTCTTCCTATACCTAGACTTAAAGGTCTCTGTCTTAATGGTCAAACAACTTCTGAGGTTGTGTAAATCACATTACATGGGTGATAAGGGTGTGTAAATCGCATTATGTGAATTGCACACACCATCATCCTTCTGGAGAATCAGCAGCTACATTTCCAAAACCTCAGCTTTGGAACCAAGTGGTTGTTCCAAGAATATTGCTGAAACAGATCGAGTGCACTCTTCACTCTGCCACATCTCCAAAGTGACTGTGGATTCAGATGGAGCATCAAGGACTTCAAATGAGGGAGGGGATGCATTCAATGTTGGAGTTTCTGAGGACAGGACTGAGAAGAAAATGATGTTGAAGCAGAAAATTTTGTATATTTTAGTGCTATCTTGCGGAAATTTTTTATCTTTTAAACATGTAATTGTAACTTATGAATCGCTTCAATGAGATACGATTTGATTATACATATATAACTTGTTTTATGTTAAGTGTTTATTTATTTTAATTTGCACTAGAATTTGTTAATTTACTAATTCAAGCCAATTAATTAAGATTAAAAATAAACTTTTTTTAAAAAAAAGATTAGAAATAAACTGCACTATATGGAGTGATGATCTGCGTTAAGAGTGACAACAGGGAGATGACAACGAAAGAAAGATAGGAATGAGTTGATTATTTACGTCAGTTATTTATTTAACTGAAGTAAAAATCACACTTCTAACGTCAGTTTTATAAACAACTGACGTTAAAAGTGTTAATAATTTCTTGCAAAACACTTTTAACGTCAGTTCATTAAACAACTGACGTAAATAGTGATTTCATATTTACAAAACTGCCACCGCCTCACTTTTAACGCCAGTCCTTAAAACAATTGACGTTAACAGTGAATTAATGAAGTCTGATATTTACAAAACTGCCACCGCCCCCTTTTTAACGTCTAGTTTTTGGTTAACTGACGTAAACCTTTACCGTCTAATGTATATTTTCCACTAGTGCCTCTTTAAGCCAAAAATCACACTTAGACAACTTAGCATACAACTGCTTCTCTTTAAGGGTCTGCAAGACAACCCTCAAGTGTTCCTCATGTTCCTCCTTGGTTTTGGAGTATACTAAGATGTCATCTATGAAAATCACCACAAACTTATCCAAGTAAGGGTGAAAGGTCTTTTTCATATAATCCATGAACACAGCAGGAGCATTAGTCACACCAAAGGGCATAACCAAATACTCATAGTGACCATAACGCATTCTAAACGCAGTCTTTGGGATGTCCTCAAACTTAACCCGAAATTGATGGTATCTTGACCTCAAATCTATGATGGAGAAAACACAAGGTCCTATCAACTGGTCCGTAAGACCATCAACCGTAGGGAGGGGATACATATTCTTAACCGTCACTTTGTTGAGTTATCAATAGTCGACACAACCTCATGCTGCCATCCTTCTTCACCAACAACACCGGTGTTCCCCATGGGGACATGCTTGGCCTAATGAACTGTTTCTGAATCAGTTCCTCCAACTGTTTCTTCAACTCAGATAGCTGCAGAGGATACATCCTATAAGGTGCTATGGATATGGGTCCCGTTTTAGGCACCAAGTCTATGGTAAACTCAACATCTCTCTCAGGGGGGTAACTCATAAACATCCCCAGGGAACACTTCAAGAAACTCTCTCTCTATTGGCACATTTCCAACATCAGGTTTGCTCTCTACTTCCAAGGAAGACAACATTATGTAATCTTGGGCCTCTTCTTTCATAGAAGCCTTAACTTGGCTGGCATAGAGAAATCTTGGATCCTTAGACTCCACAGGAGTTCCAAAAACTATGGTTTTATCAAAACAGTTTAAGAGGACATGGTTGGAAGATAAACAGTCCATACCAAGAATAACATCAAGTTCTTTCAGGGGTAAGCATACAAGATCAACAATAAAATTCCTACCATAAATGGTAATGAGGCAATTCTTGCATGTATGTGAAGTAAGAACAGGTATATTTGTGGGTGTGGCAACAATTAAATCACACTCAAGAAGGGTCACATGCAATTTAAGATTTTTGACACATTCATGTGATATAAACAAGTGAGTCGCACCTAAATCAAACAAAACATCTAAAGGAGTTCCATCAATGAGGTACATACCTTGGATCAAGTCATCAGAATCTGAGGCCTCATCTCCACTAAGATTAAAGACTCCCCCGTTGGTCTCCAGTCGATTGGCTTGGGGTTTCTGATTCTTGCTAGCACTCTGCGGTTCTGACTTTGTTCCTCCACACTCTCGACTGATGTGGCCAAATTTTGCCACAATTGAAGCAGATAACGTTTATCTCCTTGCACTGAGAAGTCTAATGATCAAGTCCACATTTGCCGCACCGGATGGGTCTAGGAGCATAAGAATTCCAACTCCTAAACCTGCCTGAAGAGAACTGTTGCTTCTGGCCACCCTGTTTGAAGTCCCGACCAACTGGAGCTGGTCGCTGCATCCCTTGTCCTTCTGATCATTCTTCCCGCTGCCCTGAGCATCTGAATTATTTTAGTTTGAAACTATGGATTTGTAGGCATCTTAGAAGATCCTACACTCGTTCACCAAGACCAGAAAGACACGAATCTCCTGATAACTGATGGCTTGCTTGATCTCCGGACGCAGTCCATCCTCGAACTTCATGCACTTGTAGTGGTCGTCAGTTACATACTGATAGTGTGTAATAACGAGCAAGCTCTTCAAACTTCGCAACATACTCTCCCACGGACATATTCCCTTGCTTCAAAGCTAAGAACTCCATCTCCTTGTCCCGGATGTCAGCTGGAAAGTACTTCTCTAAGAATCTTTCCTTGAAGACATTCCAATTAACCACTGTACCCATAACTTTTTAAGCTGGTGACAACACTCCCACCAATGCTCAGCTTCCTCTGTCAGCATGAAGGTCTCAAAGATGAACTTATGAATATTGTTGCACGCCATAGCCCGGAATATTTTCTCAATCTCCCTCATCCACTAAAGAGCACATTCAGGGGCAAAAGCTCCCTTGAACGAAGAAGGGTTGTTCCACTGGAACTTATCCAAACCCTGCAACTCAACTAGTCCTCCATTGTTGTTGTTCTGGTTCTGTCCTATTGCATTGGCAGGAGTGCCAAAGCATCAGCAATAGCTTGATCGTTCCTACATCTTACTGCCATTGGTTCCCGCACTTGCCCAAGACAAATATTAAATACAGAGAACCAAGCAGGAAGAACTATAGGTTCCTAATACTACGCATCATTATCTATAATAAATATAGAAAATTCAAGCAAGAGCACATAGAAGACTCATACCACGGCCTGATAGGACAGACTTTCTTTGATACCACTAAATATGACACTGATGAGCCTCTGTTTGACTGGTTTTATAACTAGTAAAGACCTTGGCTTTGTGCTTATTTTATATCATTTTTTACCCAAATTAGACTTGATTGTCTCTAAGTAGTATTTTGAGTCTGTAAAGTGTTTTTAAGTTAATTTAGTTGATTTAGAGTGAATAAAGTATTTACTTTTACTTTCTATTTTCAGGTTAATAAAAAGGAATAATTCTGGAGTTTCTCGCCCCGCGAGAAGACTGTTCGCCTCGCGACCCAGCCGCTGAATGTTCCCAGAAATTGAATGGTCTCTGGTTCGCCCCGCGAAGAAATGGCTCGCCTCGCGAGTCATCCAACCATGAAAAGTCAGAGACGATCACGGCTTGCCCGTGTGGAAGGTCACGGGCGTTGCAGTTTGGGAATTTGAAGCGTTCGCCTCGCGAAGCAATGCTCGCCTCGCGAGAAGACCAAGAGTTGCAGACCTTTCGTGTTATTCGCCTCGCGAGCATTGCTTCGCCTCGCGAGGCCTTGAATTTCAGAAGTTGTATATAAACTGCTCTATGGCAGAATGAAAGGGTGGCTAGTCAGTTTTGGCTAAGTCTCAGTTAGTAGTTAATTAGTTTTAGTCTTATTTTCTCTTTCTTTTGTTTTGCTTCTGTAATGGAGAGCTAGTCTCCTAGATTAATCTACTGTAATTGGTTTCTGTTAACACTTGAGGTTCTGAATTCCTTGTTTAGTTGCTTTTCTCTTTTCAATGTCATCTTTGTATGTTCCTGTTTGTTATTTCAGTAATATATAGTGTGGTATTGTTTCATTTCGGTGATGCTATGTTCCTATATATAATCGCGTTTGTTATTTCGCGTGTGTTCATTCATGTTCGTTTGTTCATGAGAGCTTAACCCCGTTTGTTATTTCGGGAATAGGAACATACATCTGTAGTAGCGGTTTTCGTTTGTTAATTGTTGCTACAACCGGAGGGAGGATTAGTATCTCGCTTAGGATTTGCATGAACCAATGATAGTGGGAAACCGAGAACGAGAGGTTAATCGTCTTTTGTTTATTTGTTATTCTCTTTAACTACTTTGTTTTCATTATTTTGTTTTCTTAATTTAGTTTCAAATCTCAAAACCCCCAGTTCTAACTTTTACTAATTTTCTGTTAATAATAACAACAACTAAAGAGTCCTTGAGAGACGATCCGAGTTGTCGCTCTATACTGCATTTTTATAATAGCTCGTTCTTTTTGGCGCGTGGCGACAGCGCGGCCAAAAATTGGCGCCGTTGCCGGGGAAGTGCAACTTGAAAGCGATTTTCACACAGTTTGAAACATGTTGGAGGCTCAAAACCTCACCTGGACATTCATGCAAATTGCTTGACAGAGATTCTATCCCTAGTGTGTGCTTCCTATCACCCCAAACTTATCATAAATCATGCCATCATAACAAAATCTCAAAGTTCAGTTTTCAATCATATGGGGATCACATTTTCAAAAACAAATTTTTTTATATCCTAGGGGGAAAACAGTCAACACTATATTATGCAATCAATCTATGCAAAATTAATAAAATCCAATAAACTTGCCAACACTAGACCTAACACAACTCCTGAGCTTCTCAAATTATTCAGGAGCTTTATTCAAAACAAAACAGAAATAAGGTAAGGAAAATAAAATTAAAAAGAAGAAAGGGTTAAGAAAAACTCATTGAAGGGCGGTTCCACCAGGATCCCACTGCTTGTAGCATAAGGCCCACGTGGTAGCCAAAGGACTGAAATTTGTTCCATGGTCTCCTAGCTTGCAGCTTTGATATGGGAGTGAGCGCTTGACAACCATGATAACTCCACCCAGTGCGGCGGACTTTTCACTTCCTCTGGGGTCACAGATAACCTCTTTCTCAATAAAATCCTCCCAATAAAAGTGGGGCTCAACCTCTTGGACTGGCCATGGTGCAAATTCCAGAGGCTTGAACTCCATCACCGGTTGTTCAGGGGGAGGTGGCAAACAGTTAGTTGGGGTCTCCGGTGTTGCTTCAACTCCTGCAAGGTCTTCATCCATCGCACTACCGGATTCATCACTTGTTAAACCTGCAGAAATCTCATCACACACCATAGAAAGGTTAGAGTTAGTACAGTTAGTAAATATATTAACAGAAACTGAGTTAGTAAAGGTCTGATTGTCTGGACTTTCTGCACACGGTTCATCCACCCCATCACTCTCAACACATGCATCTGATTCCACAGGTTCTTCATTATCCTCAAGCACGGTGGAGCAGATGTCCTCTTGATCCTCCTGATCCTCATTTCTTTTGTTTCCTTTCAAGTATAAACCTGCATAACAGTGTATACACAAAGCAGCAGTACCATCACAATAACAATCATTAGAATCAGGGGATTCAACACTCAGTTCATCAATAGAAACATTATCAACATTATCATCAGAAGTGTCTTCAAGAATAACTTGTGACTCTGTATGTTCTTCAAGGGGCTGTGGAGTTAGCATTGCAGCCGAGTTGGCGGTAACTTGATCAATTAGGGCCCACAACTTCCGAGATTCAGCTTGGTCCTTCTGGTATTCAGCCTCCATCCTCTGTTGATTTTCCTCTATCATCCGTTGAAATTCGAGATTTTGTTGTGCCCACCGTTGATTGTTCTCTTCCATTTGTTGTAGCATTGAAGCAATCTCATCCAAGGTGCTCTGTGAAGATTCGGAAGGTGCAGAGGTGGTCACTTGGCTAGGATAGTATGGTGGTGGCTCATTAAAACTAGGATAATACATGCATGGTTGCTCATAATAAACATTAGGCACATAATTTCGCATATAATTATCCATGGGGCAAAATTCACAACCAGACAATGCAGACAAAACTAATTAGCAAAGAGAATTTTTTTTTTTTAATTTTTTTTTCTGCTAATAACAACAAACCAGAGTCCCCGGCAACGGCGCCAATTTTTGGCCGCGCTGTCGCCACGCGCCAAAAAGAACGAGCGATTATAAAAATGCAGTATAGAGCGACAACTCGGATCGTCTCTCAAGGACTCTTTAGTTGTTGTTATTATTAACAGAAAATTAGTAAAAGTTAGAACTGGGGGTTTTGAGATTTGAAACTAAATTAAGAAAACAAAATAATGAAAACAAAGTAGTTAAAGAGAATAACAAATAAACAAAAGACGATTAACCTACTGTTCTCGGTTTCCCACTATCATTGGTTCATGCAAATCCTAAGCAGATACTAATCCCCTCCCGGTTGTAGCAACAATTAACAAACGAAAACCGCTACTACAGATGTATGTTCCTATTCCCGAAATAACAAACGGGGTTAAGCTCTCATGAACAAACGAACATGAATGAACACACGCGAAATAACAAACGCGATTATATATAGGAACATAGCATCACCGAAATGAAACAATACCACACTATATATTACTTGAAATAACAAACAGAAACATACTGACATGACATTGAAAAGAGAAAAGCAACTAAACAAGGAATTCAGAACCTCAAGTGTTAATGAAACCAATTACAAGTAGATTAATCTAGGAGACTAGCTCTCCATTACAGAAGCAAAACAAAAGAAAGAGAAAATAAGACTAAAACTAATTAACTACTAACTGAGACTTAGCCAAAACTGACTAGCCACCCTTTCATTCTGCCATAGAGCAGTTTATATACAACTTCTGAAATTCAAGGCCTCGCGAGGCGAAGCAATGCTCGCGAGGCGAATAACACGAAAGGTCTGCAACTCTTGGTCTTCTCGCGAGGCGAGCATTGCTTCGCGAGGCGAACGCTTCAAATTCCCAAACTGCAACGCCCGTGACCTTCCACACGGGCAAGCCGTGATCGTCTCTGACTTTTCATGGTTGGATGACTCGCGAGGCGAGCCATTTCTTCGCGGGGCGAACCAGAGACCTTGCATTTTCTTGGAACAGTCAGCTTCGGGGTCGCGAGGCGAACAGTCTTCTCGCAGAGCGAGAAACTCCAGAATTATTCCTTTTTATTAACCTGAAAATAGAAAGTAAAAGTAAATACTTTATTCACTCTAAATCAACTAAATTAACTTAAAAACACTTTACAGACTCAAAATACTACTTAGAGACAATCAAGTCTAATTTGGGTAAAAAATGATATAAAATAAGCACAAAGCCAAGGTCTTTACTAGTTATAAAACCAGTCAAACAGAGGCTCATCAGACACCCTCTACCCCGTATGTATTTATAAAGGCGGAAAATAAAAGAAATATGATAAACACATGCATATGATATCATAATAATAAAAACCAATAGGCAAAAGATACCACATTGTAAACAAAACGTCATAATGCGGAAATAAAACTAGTTTTTAAAAGAAACATAACATGAAAAACATAACCCAACACCGATATCACATTACAGAGCTGGTATAACCAAAATCCAGAAACATCACGGATAACAACATAAACTAAGAAATCCTAGACTAAGAGTAGCGGTTCCTCAAAGTCACTCCTCAACAGGCTGCTTACCATCCTCTGTATAATAAAAAGGTACATGCAAAGCAAACAACAAAAGACGGGGAGTAAGAAACGTGTATAAAACATAATGGCATGGAAGCAGTTATCAAGATGAGCATACATCATAACAATAGCAGGTTATCATAAGTCAACATACACAACACATTTATATCACCATAACAATTCAATCAATATATGCTATGAGGTGCAACACCACTCCATTACTCCATTATGCATGTGGATCCAATCTACCTCAGAAAGGAAACTTCGGATTTGCATATCCACATTGGCAATTAAGCACCAATGTCGGCAGTCCACCAAACCATGGTGAACCCGTTGGATAGCTGATGCACCTTCCTCTCGGATGCACCACCGCGGGGGGCCAGATTAACCTAACTCTCGGATGAATCACCGCGGATGGCCAGACCGCCTTACTCTCGGATGACCTCCCCTATGTTGCACATCCCTCACTAACATCTACAATGCATGGATGCGTGAGGAAAAACAACACATAATCAATCAAACACCATCTCCGCTTCGGCCACAGGCTACTAAAGTTTTATCACCATCAACATCTCGATCACTTGGAATCGAGGCACCCTTGGCCACTAGGCACCAAGGTTCAACATTTAACAACACCTTGACCATTAAGCATTAAGGTCCCATTGGCCAATAAGCAGCAAGGTACAACGACGTGCTGTGAACATCGTTACCGACTTAACCGTCAATAACGTTCATATTAATTATCTTTGTTAAGTCTTCACTAAGTTATCTAACTTGTCTTTGCTCTGTTTGGTGTCTTATACTTCATGGGAAACGATTGGGGTGAAACGCCCCTGTTTCTATCTTTCACGTCTGTTCTGAGTAGGGGAGCATGGTCGAGTTTCCCCCAGCATGGGCATGCTGACTTTTAAGTCAAGCACGGTCGTGCTGCCTATTGAGCAAGGCCATGCTCGCTGGAGCATGGCCGTACTAATTGGGAAACCTTGTTAAGCTTCCTAGGGCATTCAAAGATCAACCCTTGTTATTCTTCATGTCTTATAATTATGGGGAGTTAACCCTTTAATTTCTGTTTTATTATTAATGTTCCTAATACACTCATGAATCAATCATAGGGTCTTGACTAAACGTTTGAGGAATAGTCTTGCCTCTCATTACTATAACTCATGTCTTATGAAAAATTGGGAAAACATCCCTTAATTTAATTCATCATTATTAACATCTTTTAATGTCTTATTAACATCATCGTTCATCTTAAAACATCAACCAAACAACCAAGTCATTCATTCATGACAATATCATCATCAATAACATAATATCATCTTTATTCACATTAACAGCAATTCATGATTGAGCATGGCAAACATATTGGAAACATAACATATACATATAGCAAGACAACATTGAAACAAATAGCAAGCAATATGATCATGGGTTAACCTTCATCTTACGCTACCCCCAATGCCTACATGTTCATACTATCCCTTCTTCCCATACCTAGTATAAAGATCCCAACTATGGACCACGAAAGCAGTTTACTCTTGATCCCTCAGATGACTTGATGAATTCCCCAAGCCTTTGTCAAACAAGAAAAGAACAACCAATTGATCCCAAATCCCAGAAATAGGAAAAGAGATTACTAGAGGGATGACAACATTACCTTAGATAACATTAGCGTGCGTGACTTCTCTCCCAAACAGACTCAAGAACACCAAGAACTTCAAAGGGTTCAAGGGAAGGGAAATGGGAGAGGTTTCCGTCACACTAGGATTGCCAAAAACTGTCACAATGAGGGTTAACCCGTAACCCTCTCTAAACTCTCTTGTTTATAAACCTTCAGCCCCAAGCACGGCCATGCTCCCAATAAGCACGGGCGTGCCTAACGTGGGCACGATCGTTCTTAACTAAGTACGAGGTCCACATTGTTAACGTCACTCGCTTACAATTTTCGACACGACGGCTCAGATAGCCACGTGAGACTTTTACGATTGTTCGATTCTCATAAAAGACAACAACAGTGATGTTCTGACAATCCTTATATTTAGGTTATGTTAAAAAACTCTTTATGCCTCGGCCACGCAACACATTCGTTATCTTACTTTTTTCTTTTGTTGCGAAGGCTTCAGTTTCGCCAGTTATAGATAATATCATTGACAAACTATGGAAACATCAAATTGATGGAGATGACCCTCGCAGGACAAAATAGGATGAAATGGACAAGTATGGGATGCACCTGTTGGCTGTTGACAAGTATGCAATAATCCTTTACGATTCACATTTTCGTTTCTAAAATTGTATCTAGAAATATCACCAGTTTTGCAAACCTTTGACCCACCGATTTTCGTCGGTTTTGTTGGTTCTCCACCAATTTTCAAGATGGTTTTAAGAGCCACCAGGACCAGTAGTAGGGTCAATTAATCGGTTGAATACTTTCGCGGATTCTATGCCCTCCATCTAATCTACTCTTCTTACTGAAGATTCTATAAGTTTTCTCCACACATGTCCAAACCACTTAAGGTGAAATTCTACAGTATTTTCTATAATAAGTGCCACCCTGACTAACTCTCTAACGCAATAAAAAAAATAGATGTTTGGTTTTAATTTATAACATTTCTACGTTAACATAGGTTAGACGCATCCGTACTCTTTTATGGGTTTAATTGAATGGTGACATCTGAAATATTTAATTAATTAGTCTCCTTTTAAGGTTGGTTGTTTTTGCTACAAAGATTAGTTTTTTTCGCGAGTAATTTATTTCAGAATGCTAGACTCGAGAAGATAATATGGATAATTTTGTATTGGATGTAGATAACTTGTGGATGTTAAAGTTTGTTCATAGAAGATTCAAATTAGTATCAGGTTTGAAAGTTAATTTTTATAAGAGTAATGTTATCGGTATTAATGTGGAGGATAGTTTTTGTTGGCAACCTATAATTTCCATAATTGCAATATCGACAATATTCCATTTAAGTCAAGGTTTTCCTATTAGCACTAATTTGAGAAAATTGGTCCCTCCGCAACCTATAATTAATTGACTTAAGAGGATATTGGCTTCTGGAAAAGGTAAACATCTATCCTTGGGAGGTCGAATTATGTTGGTGAATTCTATTGTCAAGTTTGTTGTCTTTAATTAAATTACCAATGAAAGTATTAATAATCCTCATTGGGATTCAACAATCCTTCCTTTGATCTGGGTATGATGATTCACATAAAATTGTTTGGGTGTGAGTTAGGAAAAATTACGTCAACCAAATAATTGGGAAGGGTTGGGAATTAAAAGTATGGAAATATTCATTCTCAGCTTGTTGGCAAAGTGGAAATGACATTTCTAGGTTGATTTTTTTTCAATCTTTGGTTGGTATATTCTTTTATTATATTAATATGGCGTTGGATCAAGTGGTTTCAAATGCTAGGTGGAATTGTTGGAGGGACTTCTGCACCACTGAAGGTGCTCTATATATGTTTCCTCTTTGGTTTTCTGTTGGGGTGGAGAGAAGGGCAAGAAATGGGGTGCAGAACAACTGAAGTATTTTGAGACTAAATGCTTGCATCATCTTAATTATATTCCCTATAAAAAAAACGTTGAGGTCTTCGGTCAATGCTTGAATCATTTAATTTTATTTTTTCAAATGATTTTTTAGCTTAATTTAATTTGAATAGTTATGGACCTATGTTATATGTAAACGCTACCCACTCAAGGATCTTACATGGTGTTTGGTTTGGGGGAAATGGATTGGAGGGGAGGGGAGGGGAGGGAAATAGATGGATTTTTATAAACATTTCTTGTTCGGTTCAACTTTTTGGAAGGGAGGGGAGGGGAGGGTAATGGAGAGGATAAAAATATTTCATCCCTTAATTTTGGCTCCCCTCCAATATTAGGGGGATTTGGAGGGGAAGGGATTTCAAATATTTTGAATACATTAACTAAAATATCATATTCTAACCAAAATAGTTAGAATAGTTATGGACCTATTATAGATAACCACTACCCACTAAAGGATCTTACATAGTATTTGGTTGGGGGAAATGGAGGGGAGGGGAAGGGAAGGGAGTGGTTTTCATAAACTTTCTTGTGTGATTCAATTTTTTGGAGGAAAATCTTTCCCCTTCAATTTTGGCTCTCATCCAATATTGGGGGCATTGACTAAAATTTCTTGAATGCATTTACTAAAATATTCATACTCATATTTTTTGCATTCTAAAATTATAAGGGTATTAAAGCAAATTAGCAAACTATAGTTTTAAAACCCCTCTCAGCCCCTCCTGAACCAAACAAAAATATTGTTATTTCTCCCCTCCTTCACTAACACCCCCCTCCCCTCCTTTCAATAAAACAAATGTTGATTAAAATCTCTCTCTTCCCTTCCCATGCCCTCCCCTCGTTTGAACCTAAAATAGCCTTAATTTCCTCCAAGTCCAAGAAAGGAAACAATATAGGCCTTCTCCCATATTTGAAGACATGTTCTCTTCATAAAAAGGTAAATTGCTTCTACTTTGAACCCTATATACGAGTTAAATTATAAAATATTGTAATAAATGTCATTTTAAGGTTTTTCTATTACCATACATACTATATATCTTATTTTTTCCTTTTATTAACTTTGTAAAAAACGATAAATAACATGCGCGACGAATGGGTTATTAATTCTACGTTAATTTGGTTAATTTGTTGTACTCAGTGAACTTAATTAAAAATAAAAGTGATGATTGGGTTTGGTCCAAAGATAGTTTTAGTTCTTTTACTGCACAATCTACATAATCTTGTATACTAAATTGTTTGGATAGTAACAATTATTTGTTGTCTTCTTTGATGAGACCATACTTTTAAACACCTTTTCAAATGATTAGTTCCTCCAAAAATGCTTGTCTTTTCTTGGCAACTTTTATTAGACCATATCCCCCAAAAGATCCCTTTACACAAAAATCGTGGCGGAAGAAGTATAGGGAGGTACAAGAGAAAACATTGCTAGTAAAGGGAGGTACCATCGAGAAGGAGAGAGAATGCCTAGAATAGTTAATGAGAGTAAAGGAGAGATAGCTACTTACAAAACATAAGGTAGGTAAAAGTTTTAAGAAAATGCTGGTTGGTACGAAAATGGTTTTCTTATTTTCATACAGCTCTAGGAACGTTGATTTGGACTCATCTTTGGATTTTATTTTATTTTTTAAGTTTAAGGCTTATAATCATTGAATATTTAAGGAAACACTTATTTGCCTATTCGTCAAAGGCATAATTCCAAGTTTTTAATATGTCGTGACTTGTTTTAAAAATCATAGGTAAAAATAATCTTTAGTCACATAAAATATTTTGTCTATACAAGTGTCTGTCACTGTATGGAACTTTTTCTTTAGTGACAATTAATTATGTTAATATAATAAACTTAATATCAATATTAATTCTTACTTACATGCATTTTTTTAGAGCGCCTCTTGCCGAAGTCGCTATCAAATGTGTGCTATTAAATCATGAATCTAGCATAGTGAATCGTTACTAAAGTGAACATAAAATTGCATGTTAAATTTTGATTGTGAGAAGAAAAGTTTGAGTTAAGAAAAAGTAAGGTCCAAGAGAAAACATTGCAAGTATAGGGAGGTACCATCGATAAGGAGTGAGAATGCCTAGAATAGTTAGAAGAGTAAAATGAAAAATAATTAGTTACAAAATGTAAGTCTAGTTAAAAGTTTTAGGGAAATGTTGGTTGATACGAAAATGGTTTTCATATTTTCATATAGCTCTATGAACGTTGATCTGAACTCATCTTTGGATTTTATTTTATTTTTAAAATTTTAAGTTATAATCAATGAATATAAAGGAAACACTCATTTACCTATTCGTCGAATTTCAGAGAAACTAAGTTCGTACGATATAGCGTAACTCAAAGTTTTAACATCCTTAAGGAACCTATTTATCTACCAATTATATATGCTTGGTCTTGGTGGTTTCACTAGTGCGAAAAGGATTCCACATCGGAGTTTACACATCGGTTTCTTGTAAACCGATGTAAAACGAGGCAGTGGTGACATTTTTGAAATTAAAATCAAAGTATTACACATCGGTTTAGAGATTAACCGATGTGTAAAACATTTCCACATCGGTTATTTCTAACCGATGTTTAAAATTAAAATAAAAAAAATTTAAAGTCAGAATTTTTAACATTTAACATCGGTTCTTTACGAACCGATGTGTAAAATAGTGATTAACCACATTGGTTTCTATCTAACCGATGTATAAAATTATAAAAAAAAATTAGAATTTAAAATTTTACTTTTTCACATCGGTTTTAGTAACCGATGTATAAAATTATAAAAAAAAAATTTAGAATTTAAAAGTTTACTTTTTCCACATCGGTTTTACCATAACCGATGTGTATAATATGGTTAACCACATCGGTTTTTCCTATTACCGATGTGTAATATTCCTAATTTTTGTCATTCCCTCCTTCTGTTCCGCGCACTCTCCCATTCTTCAGTTTATGAACCCTAAAACAGAAAACACTCCCTCCCTCTGCTAACGCGCGACTTCTTCCTTCACGCAATCCCAGCTCGAAGTTCATCTCCTCCCTCATCTCCTCCTTGAAGTTCATCTACTCTGCTAACGCGCGGCCTCCCAGCTCGCCGGCCTGTCTCCGCTTCTGCCTCCGTCACGCGCATACCGCTTCTCCCTCCGCGTGAAAGGTATTTTTGTTTACTTTTTTTCTTTGGCTGAAATCCTATTGTTTAATATTAGCATTACTCATAAAACCGAAGGCATGGGTTGTTGTGCGTGGCGGAGTAGGACATTGGTGCGATGGCTGTGTGGAGCTTCTAGAACGGCAAGTTTTCAGTTCACCTGGATAAGATATCCTTTTCTATGAAATGGTTTATGCGCTTCATATATAATTGATTTTATTTATGTATGTGGACGTGTTATACCCTTAACTAGCAAACATATTTGGAGAAGATCAGCCACTGCCATGGGATGTTGAAAACAACTACAAACTCGAATTTGTTGAATTATACTATGAGGTAACCTTTCTCCAAATTTTTGTTAGTTTGAGTTTGATTGCTTTCTTGAAATGTAATCATATTTTTATTTGAAAGACATGTAATGTTGAACTTCACATGGATCAAGGCCAGTAATACCCTCCATTTGTGAACAGTTCACTTGTGGTTTCTCTTGCTTGGGGATGGAGTACTGTCAGACATGCCAAGATTTATCTTGTGCCAGTTATTGAATATTTTGGTAGTGAAAGACATAATGCTCAAAGCTTGTATGCTGGATTGAAATCAAATGTGATATTGCTTTAGTATGCATATATTGATTCTCAAAATTTGCCAACTGTTTTCATTGTTGAATCCATATTGAATGGAAAAAGTAAAATCAGCATTGTGCAAACTGTAAAGACTTGGTGATGAATAGAAAGATGCATATGAGGATTTTAAACATGACATTGACATGTTACTTTTGAAGCTTTTTTCCCTCCTCCTTTACAATTACTGTCTGGTTTCTTTTAATGGGTCCATTACCCTGCTTTTGTGGTTTATAATGTGTTAAAATAGTATAACTTGGGTGTGAAGGACATAAACAATGAGGAATGCATGTATTGCTCTTAATTTATGGTGAACCAAATTTTATTACTTATGATTAAAACTTCTCCAAATTGTCTAAATTTTTACATGCTACACACACACACACAGATGTTGCCAAGCCTGTCTTCAATTTTGTTGACCTTATTTCATTTGCTTGAAAGAATATGACCAAAAGATACAAAGGATGTGCAGTGGGAATAGACCTTGGCATGACATACTTGTGCATTGCAGTATGGCAGGAGCAACACTATCGAGTGGAAAAACTACACCTTAATGATTGAACTTGATAACTAATTATTTATTTACTTTTACCTGATTACTCAAGTATAGAAGTATGCATCATGGAAAGCTACCACTAATTATTGATTTAGTTTTACCTGGTTGTGAACTTGTGATGATTTTTGTATATGGTTGTGATGGGAACTTCTTATTTCCAAAATTGGCTCATGTACACTGACATAACTTTAAAATTGAATTTTTTTTCTTTGGCTTCTGTGTTTAATTGGTGAGGTTTTGTCAGATTTTTACTTTAAACTTAAAAGTGCAAGTCTCTATCATCTACCATCCCATTTGCATTCACATGCTCCCTCATAGCTTATGTGCTTCTAAATTTTATTGTGGCATTTCCTGTTTCGTGACAGACGCAGGTTGTTCTGTAACATATTATATTTCTTTGTTCTGTAATTGCAGGTTGTGTCTCTTTTCAAAATGACATTTGAAATGTGAGTGTGCCATTGATTTGAATACTTCTCGAGCTTTACATGTTCTTTGTCAAACTTCTTTCTAAAAAGCACATTTCTTTTTGGCAGATATACACAACTTGTGTGGTACCAATAAGTGCCTTCTTCATGTAAATAGTATTTGTTTGATTTTGTGTATTATTTATGTGAATCACTTCATAGTAACTTCTTGTCAGCATGCATCTTCTTGTCAAGTGTAGAAAATGTCTAATGCTCGTCTAAATAAAATTTCTAGTAGTTAGATCTTTTTGGCCATTGACCTATATACTGAATTACTGACGGAGTTCTTCATACATATCCTATATGACTCATTTTTAAGCATTTCTAACATTTAGCATTTCTACCAATCGTTGTCACTGACCAACTTTCTTACTCTATTTGCAGAACAAGAAATTGACAGGTGTTATTTTCCTGGACTGCGGATTTGATTTGAGGAGTGTCTTTGACTCCGTTGCATAGTGCTACTGCCTCTGGTTTCTTCACTTCTTTGCTGTCTTTGCACAATAACAACTAGACGTGTCTCTCAGAAGGTACGTTTTGGCTGAAAAGCTTTCATTGGAGTTTTAATATATTTTCTTGAAAATTTATTTGATTCGAGAATACCCACAATAACTAGTAAAGCCTTAGTTTCCCGTTTGAGATGCAATACTAATGAGCGTACGTGTATGTGCTTAATGTACCGCTCATTGTGTTGGATCTTGAATTGTCCAAAGTTAGACAGTTTGGGAAAAAACTTTTTCTTAATTCAGTTAAAATAGTTATTCATTGATTCTAATGTTATATACTTGATGAAAGTTCGGATTGATACATTTCCTTTCGTTCTCCGGGTGCATACTTTATCGTGGTGGATGTCATCGCGTTCAAGTAGTGTACGTCGGAGACCGCAGGGAAATGCTGCCGGAATTTTGTCGATTATGAGCATGAGAGTTAAGGACTAACTGTTAACCGAATGTTGAAAAAGTTTCTTCTCGAATGTGATAGGGCCATAACATGTCATAAGAAGTGGTTGATGAATATGTTGGACTAAGTACGAAGGTATTGGTTTAGTCATGGATCGCGGTTGGATGAATGCTAGACGGACAAGTGATGAGTATGAGAATGGAGTGGAAGATTTTCTACAGTTTGCAAAACCAAATGCTCATGATAGTGGTAACGGAAGGTTTTATTGTCCTTGTGTTAACTGTTTGAATGAGATACGACTAGAAGCTGAGGAGATACATGATCATCTTATTTGTGAGGGGATTTGCAAGAGTTATACAACATGGATATGTCATGGTGAATCGTTAGACAGACCGAGGGTGTCGGATAGAGAGGAAGTTGATGAAGTGGAAATGGATGATGGACTAGAGGACATGATCCGTGATGTTGGGCAAGAGTCTTTTCGGCGCGCACATGTGTATAATACTTTGTGCAGTGATGCGCAAGTGGCTTTGTATCCGGGGTGCACTAATTTCACACGGTTGTCAGCGGTGTTAAGATTGTTCAATGTGAAGGCGAGAAATGGGTGGAGCGATAAAAGCTTTACTGAATTGCTTGAGTTGTTGAAAGAAATGCTTCCAGAAGGCAACACATTGCCATATCGAAACTATGAGGAGAAGAAGATATTGTGTCCAATGGGTATGGAGTATAAGAAAATACACGCTTGCCCCAATGATTGCATATTGTACAGGAAAGAGTTTGAAGAGATGCACGAGTGCCCCAGGTGTGGGGTATCACGCTACAAAGTGAAGGATGGTGATTCTAGTTGTGATGTGGTCACCAAAGGTCCTCCTGCGAAGGTGTTATGGTATCTTCCCGTGATTCAGCGGTTCAAGCGATTGTTTGCTAATGTAAATGACGCAAAGAACATTAGATGGCATGCAGATGAGAGGAAGTGTGATGGACAGCTTCGCCATCCGACCGATTCTTTGCAATAAAAGAGAATTGATAGTTTGTTTCCGGATTTCGGCAATGAGCCCAGAAACCTCAGGCTTGGACTTGCTACCGATGGAATGAATCCATATGGAAACTTAAGTAGTATTCATAGTTCATGGCCTGTTCTCCTTGTAATTTACAACTGTCTCCTTGGTTGTGCATGAAGCGCAAATACATTATGTTAAGTATGATGATTTGGGTCCTAAACATCCAGGAAATGATATTGATGTTTATCCGAGTCCCTTGATTGAAGACTTGAGAATGTTGTGGGATGAAGGCGTTGATGTGATCGGCGGGTATTGCCGTGAGACATTGATTGCGTGCCATGTTATTTTGCACCATCAATGACTTTCCAGGATACGGGAACTGTGTGGGTATAGTGTTAAGGGGCATAAAGCATGTCCAATATGTGAAGAAGGCACATGTTACCATCAACTGCAACATGGAAGGAAGACGGTTTACCTTGGGCATCGGAGATTTCTCCGACGTAATCATCCTTATCGTAGATTGAGAAAAGCTTTCAATGGACTTCTGGAGAATGAAATTGCTCCGGTGGCCTTGACTGGAGAGCAAGTTTATGAAAGGGTGAACAACACTAATGTTATCTATGGGAAGACCCAGAAGAAGGCTACCGAGAAGAAAATATGGAAGAAGAGGTCGATCTTCTTTGATCTTCCATACTGGTGCAAGCTTGATGTAAGACATTGTATTGATGTGATGCATGTAGAGAAAAATGTGATAGTTTAATCGGAACGTTTCTCAACATTCAAGGCAAGACAAAGGATGGTGTGAATGCTCGTCTGGATCTAGTTGCGATGGGTATACGAGAGCAGTTAGCTCCACTTAAAGTGGGGGATAAGAAGACTTATTTTCCCCCAGCATGTCATACTTTATCAAAAAAAGAGAAAAAAAGTTTCTGTGAATGTCTACGGGGAGTCAAAGTGTCACAGGGTTACTCTTCAAATATCAGAAGACTTGTCTCAATGAAAGATCTCAAATTAGTTGGCTTAAAGTCTCATGATTGTCATGACTTGATGCAACAACTACTACCGGTGGCCATTCGTGACATATTGCCTAAAAAAGTCAGACATGCCATTACTAGGTTATGCTTATTCTTCAATGCTATATGTAGCAAGGTCATTGACACTAAAAATTTGGATGAGTTGGAAAATGAGGCAGCCATTGTCTTGTGCCAATTGGAGATGTATTTTCCACCTTCATTTTTTGACATCATGGTTCATTTGATTGTTCATCTAGTGAGGGAGATTAGATTGTGCGGCCCCGTTTATTTAAGGTGGATGTATCCGGTTGAGCGATACATGAAGATCTTGAAAGGATATATGAAAAATCCACATCGTCCCGAAGCATCTACTGTTGAAAGGTATGTTGCAGAAAAAGCTATTGAGTTTTGTACAGACTACATGTCAGAAGCGAAACCTGTAGGGCTTCCGAAGTCTCGTCACGAAGGAAGATATGATGGTAAGGGTACACGAGGTATCACTGTTAGGAGCATGGATTGGGAGGAAGTGCTTCAAGCACATTTGTATATATTGAATAACACTGATGAGGTTGAACCATACTTATGTGAGCATAAAAGCATCATCAATGAAACTTACCCTAGAATGAATGAAAAATGGTGTTTGAACAAGCATAACAAGACTTTCTTGAACTGGTTTAAAGAAAAAATTGCAAAGGATGGTATTGCTTCTGATACATTAAAATGGCTAGCACAGGGGCCTAACTTTGATGTCATATGCTGGAGTGGGTACGATATCAATAAGTTTTCCTTCTATACAAAGTCCCAGGATGACAAAAGTACTATGCAAAAGCAGTGGGGTTATGGTCGTATTGAGTCCATGCATTTCTCTAGTTCGAAAGATAAAAACCCTGTTATGGCATCAGTTTCATACTTTGGAATCATTGAAGAGATATTGGAGGTTGATTACGAAGTTTAGAGTACTGTTTTTAAATGTCGGTGGGTCGAAATGATAACAATGGTGTGCAAACCGATGAGTTAGGATTCAAATTGGTGGACCTTAATAAGGTAGGTAATAAAGAGGAACCTTTCATCATGGCATCCCAAGAAAAACAAGTGTTTTATATCCGTGATCCTTCTAACAAAAGGTGGTCAGTGGTTCTCCAAGGATACTCCTTCTTTCTCAACACGAGTGCCTAATTTCAATGAGGAAAATGAAGTGGATGATGTACATGCTACTCGTAATGATCACCAAGAAGGGTTATGGGAGAACTTTACTAATTGACCACAAAGTAAGTTTAGTTTGATATTACCATCAAGTTTGGCATATTATATGTTTACGTTGATATTTATAAGTTATGTTTATGTACGTTGATCGATATTTATAAGTTACGTTTGATATTTATCCTGACATACTAACAAGTTTTTTTTTGTTTAAACAGGTATACATGGTTGATCGTGAGGATATCCCTCCTTCATGCAGCGGGTCGGAGACCCCGTCTATTGGTAGAAAGGGTAGACGTGCCACACGAATGAGGAATTTGACTGCCAACCGTGGTTCAAATCAAAGGATAAGAGTAGACTTTGATAATAACCTCAATCCTATTGGGCCAATGGCAGATCAGTTTAACAGTTTTGTGGCGACCCTTGCTAGGAACAGGCCTAGTATACTCATTGTTAGGTGGAAAGATGTACCGGTGGACGTGAAGGATCAGATATGGGAGAGTATTCTGGTATCTATACTTCTACGTCCTGTGTTTGTTTGTATCTACTTTATTTTTATCTTAATAATATCATACAGTAATTCGTTGATTCTTTTGGTCTTAATGTAGTTGACCTTTGACATACCGGATACGTACGTTATGAAGAAGCGTTTGCTAAAGTATCTTTGGAGAGCGTTGGAGGGCTTTTAAGGCCGACCTGGGCAGATACTATGTATTCAATCCAAAAGTAAAAAGAACCCACTTGAGGTGTATCCGTTTCTTGACAAGGCGGCGTGGGATCGCTTTGTTCAGAGCCGACATGATCCCGACTTTCGGGTTAACTTATTTGATTTGTCTCTAAATTTATGTAATTGCATTAATTTTATTTACTTATGTAATTTAATTGTCTTTTATTTATAACGGGGAGAAGAGGAAAAGGGCGAGAAAAGCCAAAGCAAGAATGTCTACCCCATGTCATGTCTCGTGGGGATATAAAAAGCTTGTTCATAAAATGGTTGAAGAGGAAAAGAAAGCACGTCGAGGAAGCAACATCTCGGGCGGATCCTAATGCTGAAAATCGTCCAGAGGTTGTTGATCCACCTCCACCCCACGCCATCGTAAATGGAAGAGGGCCCGAGCAAAGAAAAACGGGACAATATACATCGAGGAGGTCCGCCAAGTAGGTGAGAAGATTGTAAGTATAGTTTATTGTAATTGTCATTTTAAGATTGTTACCAATTGTAATGTGACACGATATTTTATGTGATAGGATGCCTTGGATGATCAGCTAACCCAAGGAACCTTTGTTCCTAGAGGACGCGATGATATCTTATCTCTTTGCCATCGGAGAAACCGGACCACCGGGCCGTGTCATTGGTGTTGGATGGGGAGTCGGCATTCGCCAATACCATGGTTCATCTTCACACCAATGCCACAGGGGATGTTGAAGCAGATAGAGCACGCGACTTAAATAGGAGATTGCAGGTGAGCTTGACAGGAGATGGCCGAGCGGTTTGCCCAACAGATGGCAATATTGACTTCTATGTCCCCGAGAGATGACGGTAGGTGTCCAACCCTCTGTCCATGTGAGCACTAAGGGCTCATGTGATCCTTCTCATCATCCTGAAAATGATGATTATGGTGATGATGATAATGATGATTATTAAGACGACCAAGATAGGTGTGAGGCTGTATGTTGATGATCATCATGATCGCCGCTTAGTGGCATTGGGTAGGGCACATAATAACTTAGGTAATACCATACACCATCGTTTATTACTGGGATGATCAGGTGAGGGTCGTTGTTGAGATTATTCGGGATGCTTGATGCTCGAGTCCCCTGTGCCCACTGAGGAGGTTCAAGCAGGTGGGTCGAGGCCCCAGATAACTTCATCCTCCGGCCAAGAAGACCGGTCGACTTTCTTGTTGCATCTGAGGTATTCGGGTAGGTGTGTTTTTCTATATTCATAGTTGAAATAATTTATTATTGTTTAAAGATAATGCTTTATTTTTATTCGTTATAGGATGTTGGAAATGATATTGTGCCTAAAAGGTCGGATCTAGGAAGACCAGAGATGTCTGCTCCTGCCAAGGTATTCATTTGACCATTTAGTTAATAACGAATTAAATAACTTAATTATCTGTGATTACTAATATATATCTATGTTGTTTAGGGGATCGACAAAGGGGCACCTGGCCATGGTGATGTTTTTAAAGTTCTGGCTATACAGGTTGTCACCATGGAGAATGACCATGACCTTGGTAAGGTTGGAACATGATGCCAGCCCTGGTGATGAACTGTATATCCCAAAGAAGGAACTTATGGAGATGGTACTCTATAAAGAAATGGCTAGTTCTGCACACATATGGTTACGGTGCACGTAAGTACATTTTATTTATAAGTTAAGTAATTAATTTTTAAATACTATGATAATTAACATGTTTTTCCAATATATTAGGTATCTGCATCGTATGTTAGTCGATCAGGGTAACCTCGCCCTTTATGGGTTCATTGACCCCATGTTCATTCAGGGTGATGTTCTCCTAGCATCAGAAGACCCGGTCACTACCATACGTGATATACTTGCCCGAGACGATCATCAATTCTATCTTGCGCCTTATCTCAATAAGTAAGTACCGGTTATTTAAGTATAACTATATATGACTTAGTCACTAACTGTTCCGCAAATGCATCCTGCATTGGCAACTGTTGCTTTTGTACCCAAGAATGAACGTCGTGGTCTTCTTCTGCTCATTGGGAAATAAGCCGGCGAATCAACTGAAGACGATCATCAAAACGTAAGCATTAAAATACTTTATAATCAGTAATGCAGTTGTTTTAATTATCTGAAATCTATTAGATATACTTTAATTAATGTTTTTGTCATGATAGGTCTATCAATGCAACCCACATGTTGCGTGGTGAAAGGCGTACTCGGGCTATCAGATGGATTATTCCCAGCGTAAGATATTTATTAGTTCAAATGCATCAAATGCAGTGGGTACAATAATTGATTTCTATTTTATTTAATTCCTCATATTCTAATTGGGTTTCATTTGTACGTAGTCACGTATACAGCGTGGATCATGGGAATGTGGCTAATATGTGATGCAGTGGATGTTGGAAATTATCTCCTCCAGGATCACTGAAAGATGGCACGAGGTAAATGTTAATTGACACAATTAGAAGTAATAGTATAGATTCATTATATGTTTTATGTTAGTTTATTACTTAAAAGATATAATCTTTTGTCCAATTAAACTTGCAGATATTCAACAATCCAACTCCATTATCTGATTCCGACATCAACAACATAAAGAGGCATTGGGCAACTTTCTTTCTTGAAGTGTATCAACCATAGTTTGTATATATGTAGTTAGTTTAAAAACTTATCATGTACTAGCTATTACTTTTGACTGATCATATGTATTTTGATATGAAATCTATAATATATCATGTAGCTTTTTGGTTTCTAATTATTTTTGTTGTCTCTGAATATAATTGAACGTATATATATATGTATTGTTCGTAATAAATTCAATATATATTAGTTGTGTTGAGAATATTTACAGTATGTTATTCTGGTATATATTGATCTGCATTACTGAAACAGGGGGAAAGGAATGATAGAAATGTAAATAACAGGAAAAAAAATGAGACTTTACACATCGGTTTTATTAAAACCGATGTGGAAATTTCACTTTACACATCGGTTTTCATTAAAACCGATGTGGAAAGTGAAATTTCCCAATAGGATACCAATTGACAAATTAATTTTCCACATCGGTTAAGAGGTAACCGCTGTATAAAATATTATAAACATCGGTTTTAAAACCGATGTGTAAAGTGGAAATAAACCACATCGATCGTTTCAACATCAGTTTTAAAACCGATGTGTAAAGCCAAAAATAACCGATGTGGAATCCCTTTTCTGCACTAGTGTTCGTGTCTAGCCATCCATATCTTTCTCTATTATATTGTTGGGTTGTTTCCATCCACTTCTTGGGAAAAAAAATATTTATTAGGATAAAGTTGATCAAATGAAAAGGAAATTTTGAGAATTGGTTAAAAATATTAATATTTGGTATTGAATAAATGATGAGAGAGTATATGAGGTATTTTAATAATTACATTAAATTTTATAAGTAAAATTATATTTTTACTATTAAAATATTAATTAATTTTTAATTATATATTTTATAATTAATATAATATTAAAAAATTAAATAGCGAATCAATACAATAAGAATACATGTGTAAAGATTAACTTATGTTCTATTTAGAAAATTTAATAAGTAAAATATTTAAAGGAAAGTTTGCAACCGCTTTGTACACCAAACTTTACAGCTATTGACTCCAATATATGCATTAAAGTCTCGGATTTTGTTTTCCCCTCAAATGGAAGGTTATTTAAACAATATTGCATTGTAAAATTCCTCAAATTGTTATACTGACAATGCATACTGTATCCAATTTTATGGCTATCAAATCAACTTAACAATATATCGAATTAGTCTATATAAATAAGTAGCGATTGGAGAAAGAAAATCACAAGAGACTCTCAATTACTACCATGACTACAAAGAAGGTGGACCTTGCATACATAACCAGCGACTCAAAGAGGAAGGCAACATTTAAGAAAAGGAAAAATGGTCTGATCAAGAAGATTGATGAGATCAGCACCCTTTGTGGGATTGATGCTTGTGCTATAATATATAGTCCCAATGAGCCTCAGCCAGCGGTTTGGCCATCCCATATGGGGGTCCAAAGGGTGGTCTCTAAGTTCAGGAGAATTCCTGAACCAGAACAGACCAAAAAGATGTTTAATCAAGAGAGCTTCTTGAGGCAAAGCATTATGAAGGCCAAAGAGCAGCTGGGGAAACAAAAGGGCAAAACCAGGGAGAAAGAGACGTCCCTTCTCATGTTTCACTGCCTGAGTACCGGGAACATTATTGACAACTTTAACAAGAATCAACTTACTGATCTCACATGGGTGATTGATCATACCCTGAAGGACATTGAAAGGAAGACCACTAGTGTCGAATCCCATGAGGGGACACCGGTGGTTGCAAATGGAGCTGAAGCCATGTATGTAGGTGACCATGTCCAAGGGATGATGGAGACCAACATGGGCACCATGCAAAACCAGCATTTGTCTATGGACTCAGTCAATGGAGGTGGGAATGTTCCATTTGGACATGTTAATCTCCCAATCAATGGAATTTGGCCTGGAACTTCTATCCCTTAAAGAATCATGTTCTTCCTAATCAAGAGTCTCTCTTCTATACTTGGTTTCTTTTGTCTTTGGTCTTTGAATGTGTCTATGCTTAGACACAGTAATTGGTCATCGTCTAGTTTTAATTTAAGTATGTTTGTGCTATGTTTGAAAAACATAGTTGGTCATTGTCGTTTAAAAATGTTTACTCTCCAAAAGTGGGAGTAAGCAGTGGAATAAATAGAGACTTTTGCTGGTTTCATTTCTACTATTTTTTTTTCCAGTGCACCAAGGATATCTTTAACATGCTTGCTAAACTCAGTTGTCTACCAACTATATTGAGGCTGAAGCCCTTTCTACTTATTTGATTCTATTGCCATTCATTAAAAAAAATTGCAACCTTTTTTTCTCTAGAAGACTAAACCGATGGAATCAGAAATTACTTAAAAATTTGAAAACCAAACCAGGAACCAAGCCCAAGAGTGGCTAGAAATATAAAGTGCCTCATTGTAGGATGAATCCTGGTTGGACAAGGAACCTATTTGTAATAAGGTGGTCTATGTTGACATCAATGTCCGTAGTATGATTTTTCTTTTAATGAGTAAATATGAATTGTATGTTTGAACTTGATGATTATTTTTTGTTCAACACAAAAACAAAGGTTTTAGATTTGATACTTAAATTTATGTAGTGTCAATAGACTAAAGTGTATTATAATTTGTTTTGACTAAAAAAATGAATTTTTTATTATATAAATAAATAATATAATATTAAGATTTTGTTTCAAAAAAATATAATATTACGATTTATTTTGTGGAACTTAATTTATAATTTTATTAATAATTTTAACAACTCGATATGAATTATATTTGGATTAAATAGTATGACTTTTACTGTAAAAACATTTATACTGATTTCTATTAATATTTTGGCATGTATGCTTTGATTTTATTAATTAAGAGAAAGACACAACAATAATGTTGATTTGTTAAAATTTTATTGGATATTAATGTAAAAATATTTTATTTATAGTGCATAAAAAGTAAATTCATTATTATATTATAATAATAGTCGTCTTAAGTTTTATACATGTAATATGTGAACATAATTACTTCTCCAAATAATTAATAAATTTAATTCAATAGTCATTAATTATAATGTTATTAATTTCCTGTCAATACAAATAATTAATAGTGATTTGTATTGCTTCCCCGGGCAGTTCACTTCCCGATACAATTTGGCTATATATTAATTTCATAATTAATTAATTAATGTATGTCAATATTAATTTTCTCATAAAACAATTAATTGATAGAGTTTTTAATTGCCTCTTAACGAAATTTAATTCTCAAAATAATTTGATATTTAATTAAATAATTAATTAATAAAACCGATCCCATCAAAATTAATAATTTTATTAATAATATTATAAATTTCACGAATGAATGTTGATCCAGTTGGTAAGGACAAGACTCATAATCCATAAGGTCGTGAGTTTGAATCTCATTGCCGATGTAAGAACTTTATTGGTGGGTAATCTGTAAGACCCAACTCACCTAAACTTTCTATTATCAAAAAACAAATTAATAAAATTATTAATTTCCTCTCAAGACAATTAATTATAAGTTATCTTTATTTCCTCTTAAGGTGATTTTCCTTATGTAATAGCTATTAATTATTTATTTTAAAATAAATATGAAACGAATTACTTGCATTTCCCTTCATTTCTGGCTCCGTACAATTCTCTGTAAGTAGTAAGCGCTCTTTGAGCCGTGAGAGATCTGTCTGGTCCTGGTGAGTCCTCGGGACCCAACTCATCTAAACTTTTTATTATAAAAAAAATTATTAATTTCCTCTCCAGACAATAAATTATAAGTTATCTTTATTGCCTCTTAAGGTGATTTTCCTTCTGTAATAGCTATTAATTAATTATTTTAAATTAAATATGAAACGAATTACCTGCGTTTCCCTTCATTTCTGGCTCTATACAATTCTCAGGTATTAATCAAATTTAATGTCTCATTAATGTATAGAAATTTGTTTATACAATTAGTGCTATGGTTCTATGAATTTAATCAGTCAAATCGAAATACCATTGATTAAAATAATAGCTAAAATCTATCTGGTGCATGAATCCAGGCATTAAACGGCTAACTCATTACAAAAGTTTACAGCTTCAATATACACATTAAAGTGCCATATTTTCTATATATCCACCATTAATGGGAGAAAATTTAGATCACGCTAGACATGCTTGCACACTTAATGTCATATTACCTAGAATTGACTGAAAATTTATTGGGCGATATATGTTAAGAAACTTCATTGGGGGTATCAAGTGGGAACAAAGATCACTTGTCTCATTTTGATGTATTATATTCTGTCCCCACCAATTAAATATTGCCACATATGTTAAAATTTTATGTAATATTAAAAAGAGAGAATATGGGCCTTGAGGCCCGCTTTTTCAAAAAAAAAATTAGAATACATGACAACATTTGATTTGTGGCGACATAATATGGTACACCAAAATTGGACATGTGATCCCTATCCATTAAGTGGAGTCATAAGGCTAGTCTCACACAAAAACCTTTTTGCTTCTCTATTGTCCTTCAATATGTTAACCTCTGTGAGAAAGAAGGGGAAACTTGCATTCATTGTGAATGATACTAAAAGGAGGATATCATGAGAAAAGGAAGAAGAGTCTTCTGAAGAAGGTTGCTGAACTCTCCATCCTTTGTGGGGTTGAAGCATGTGCTATAGTTTATAGCGAATTTGATTCTCAGCCTCAGATTTGGCCATCACCACTGGAATTCGCAAGGGTGGTCAACAAGAACAGGAGTGTTCCTGAAATGGGGTCTACAATGAAGAAGCTTAACCAGGAGAGCTACTTGAAGCAGAGGATCCATAAGACCAAGAAGCAATTGGTGAGAACCAGAAAGACCATCAGGGAGAAGGAGGTGAACTTCATGCATCATGTTTCCATGCCTTGGTGAACCACATGTTGTGGGAAATCTGAGCAGGTTTGATTTGACTGATATTAAGTCTCTTATTGACCACAAGCTGGAAAAGGTCAATTCAAGGATGAGTGCACTAAACAATATGGCTCCCACATCTCAGATCAACCAAACTCAACTCCTTGCAGAATTCTACAACACACCCTCATACATCCAGAATTCTAACAAGTCCGGCATACAAAATTTCCACACAATTTAACTCATGCAGAATTTGCATTCGAATTCAGAATTTGTCACATGCAATACAGAATTTGCCTTAACAATTCAGAATTCTGTACAAGCTAGTCCACTATAATTCATAATTTAATTCTATACATGAAGAATTCCACAACCTAACAAGTCCAATATACATGTAATTCATACAAAACTAATCAATATCTTCAAAGTATTCAGGAGCTATTTTTTGTACTCTTTTCTTTGCAGCATACTTGAAAAAAAGGTTGCAAAGCACACCCTCAAGTATCTGAATTCCTTTTTAGTGAGAGGAGACTGATCGCTGAAAGCCTGCACAATTTCAAATAAACTCAACATTAAATTAAGTCATCAACAAAAACAAAATATAATTAATTAACTTGTTATATTAATTATCTTCTTCCATATGTCAGTAATAGACACAGAGTCAATGTTCAACATCTGTAATATCACATAATATGCACACGACCGTAGTAGTAGTAGTAGTAGTACTAATAATAATAATTACAATTTAATTAACTACTTACCTTGAAGAAAATCCATTCAGGATTTGTTTTTGAATTCAAAGTCCTACTTTTCCCATTGGCACAAGAAATGCTACATGCCTTCATAACTCTATGATAAACAAAATATTCATGTAATAAAATAAAAGCAAATGTTACAAATTAAATTAAATAAAATTACATGTTGATATAGGTAATTTAAACTTGATTATAGTGTGAGTTTTGTTCTTTTAAGGCAAACGTCTTATTTATCCATGTTAGTTTTGATTTATTTTTATTTATCCACCAGTGTTTATCTTTATCTTTAGTTATCCATGTTAAAAAAAAACATATTTTAATATTTATCGTTTCTGAACAGGCATACACATGGATCACTCAGACCCGCATGCACGGGAGGACACTATGGGGCCTACGCAGGACACTATGGGGCCTAAGCAGAACACTATGGGGACTATGTCTGATGATATTGTAAGTTTACATATTATATACTATCTTTATTATTTATTTATAATGTAAGTTTAAGTTCTTTATATATTCTTTATTTATCCTTGTTATACATAACCCTCTAATTTAACTTTTTTTTTTGTCCAAACAGACATCACAGTCTTGGAGGAAACGGGGTAGAGGAGCCACACCATTGAATAAGTTAGAGAAGGCTAGACAAAGTGGTTAGCCTCTTGAGGTGTCCTTTGATGCTAAACTAAAGTCCCAGGGCCCCCGTGGTAGAGAATTTAAATCGTGGGTGATTCTACAAACCAAGCAGCACGTTAGCATCATATACAACCATTGGGATGACGTTCCACAGATCGTTAAGGATCAGATTTGAGAGGCTGTCACGATATTTTACTTTTACATTCTTTTGATGTACATTATTAAATAATTATTCGAGTTCTAATTCATCTTGTTTGTTATGTATTTAATGTGTAGACAGCTTGGACCGTGCCGAATGACAAGCATCATCGGGCGAAATGGCTCTCATTGGGGGCAAGGCGTTGGAGTGGGTTCAAGCATGATCTTACTAGGCACTATGTATCTGGGAAGAAGAAGCTTGATAAGATGTTTTTGGATTACCCTTGGATTGGTAGGGAGACGTGGGATAAATTTGTTAGGATTCGGCATGGGGACGAATTTCAGGTTAGTTGATGAAGTTAATTTATTTATGCTTCTTAGAGATCATTTAAGTAAAGAAATTAAATGTATTTAATGTTATTAATTATGTGTTTTTGTTTAAACATGCTAAGGCGGAGAGGGGTAGGCAGAATCAAGATAAGAACATCCACACCCACACCTTGTCTCAGGGTGGGTATGCCACTAGGATCGACGAGATGATGGCGGAGAAGCTTAGGGTGAAGCAGGAGGAGTTGGCTACGAGGATAGCAGCTGGACCTATTGATCCTCTGTCTCCTATCCCGCACAAGGATGTCTGGTTGACCGGCCGGAAGACAAAGAAAGGCTCTTTTAAAGCTGAAGCCACTTGCGATGTGGCTGATAAGATTTTAAGTAACTAACTATATGCATTTATAGTTGATATTTGTATACGATTGATATTTTTAATGAACACCTTTCTCTTACATGTTTTTTTCAATTCTTCATTGTAGATGGAACTTAAGGAAAAATGCTCCCAGGGCTCATTCGTCCCTTCTGGATGCCGGAACATATTGCTCACTGCTCTAGGCAAGGACGACCATTCTGGTCGGGTGATCGGTGTTCCAGAGATAGTGGGCATCAAAGAATATTATGGCAATCCTAATTCACGAGGGTGGGTCGTCGATGACGAAGCACTTATAGAAACCATTACTGTTTGTTGAAAACGAAATCTAGGCAAGTATACCTAGTCGTACAAGTAATAAAGAGATGAGAAGGATATCGTTCCCACGAGGACTGAGACAAGTACTAGCACGTAACAAATCAACTACTATCTAAGCGGATATTTGGAATGAAGGGGGCTCACTATTGAATACCAAGCCAGTGTAAAATAACAAAATAAAAGGAAAAAGTTCATTTGGGATTTTCAGCGAACACTTGGAATGCAGAAAAAAGAGATTCTTCAAATATGAAAGATGTTGGGATTAAATTTCACTAAACCTTAGCCTCATGCAATACCAAGACCACCAATCCAGTTTATGCTTCAACTATTAAAATCAATCCACAAGATTACTCAAGTCCTAGTTCCTTAGATGACAAGAGCCTAAATCCCCTAATTAAACCTTAATTCCTTAGGTGGCCTAATTAGTGAATTTGCATTAAGAGTAGGGATTGCACGATTACTAATAAACCAAAATCCATTCCTATAGATGCAAGGTTTGCTAGGTGATTGATTCCAGATCAAGAATCGATAAGAACGTCCCCATTGCAAATCAAATCTCAAAATCAATTCATGGATGGCCAAACCAAAAAAAGCATTAAGCATAGGAAACAAACATTAATAAGAAGGCATAAACATAGATTAGTACATCAAGGAAATTACATGATATTCAATTTAGCTACATCTAATCCCAACTAAAAGGGAATTAGCTACTCATGCTAATAAAGAAAGCCAAAACCAGAGAAATAGAAACAAAGGAGAGGAAAAACTCCATGGTAGCTTCCACAACAGTCCAGCCACCCCTTGATTCAGAGAAAATCCTTTTAGGGCTCCAAGGTCTGTCTAGGGTTCCCCAACCCTTGGGTTCAATTTTTTTCTGTTCTGCCCAGAGGCCCTTTTATTGATTAGGCGCACGTCACGGCCATGATGGCTATCACGGCCAGGCCGTGACGGGTTCTACCTTGGGAGCGTCTTCAAATTTTAGTTTGTCACGACCGTGACACTTATCAAGTCTAGGCCGTGACCAATTCTGACTTCAGCCTTTCTTCCTTTTTAGCTCTGCTCGATCACGGCCGTGATGGTCATCACGGCTAGGCCGTGATGGGCTCTGTTTGGCTCATTTTCTTCACTTTTCAAGCTCTATCTTCATCCAAGCTCCATCATGGTCAATCTTAAGCATTTTACCCTTAATTTCTGCAAAACAACACCACAACACCACAACACCACTTTACCCATTCCAAGGTAAAAACTAACAAAAATAAAATAAAAATTGCCTAAACTATATGAAAATGCATGCAAAAATGTACATGAAATATGTGGTGAAATCACACTCATCAAATCACCCCAAGCTGAAGACTTTGCTTGTCCTCAAGCAATCACCAAGGCTAGAAGATATAAATAGTCAGAGCATGGATAGTGAACCAAGAACCCGAGTAACTAATCCAAGTAACAAGCATTTTCAAATAATTCACCAAGAGACAATCAATTTCAAGTCCAATTAGAAGCTTAGGTTTCCTAGACTCATGTTCTCACTGATTCGGGAACTCTTTCTCACCTCACTCAAGTGTGTAAGGATATATGAAAAATCGCTCAATTTCCTTAAGGAATGAATTCTACCATAAGCTTGACTATTAACCAAATCTCTACTTTATTGATTAAAACACCTAAGAATCAAGAGGTCTTTTACTTTGGTTGTAAAGGGGCCATGGGATTAATCGTTAGGTGGGGAAATCAAGAAAAGGGAATTTCAAGAAGGCTAAACAAAATATCAAGCATTGTAAAGCATAACACCTTCTAAAATACCTTTTTGGGTTTTGATTCATTTTTCCACCTTTCTTTCTTTTCATTTTATTTCTCACTTCCTTTTGTCATCCCCTTATATATATATATATATATATATATATATATATATATATATATATATATATATATATATATATATATTGACGAAGGGAGACTTTCAATTCAAGATAAATATTTTTCTAACTTTCTCATCCCATACTTTTTCAACTACCTTTTTACCGTTTTTGTAATACTTTAAAAGGTGCCCTACCAAACTTCATTCATCAAAATATTTCAAGGTACCAAGAAAAGTATTTCATTCTTTCAGGCTCAAAATTGGGCAACTAATGTGTAGCATTTAGTCAATCAAAGCTCAGAAGGCCGGAAAAAAACCTAGTGCCTCAATCATTTTCAAAAATGTTTTCAAAAATTTTTAAGCTTCAAAACGGTTTCAAGTCTAGTTCTAGAGAATACAATCCAAGAGGAATAAAACACTCTATCACAAAGAATGGGGTAGATTTAGTGAGTACCCCTTTTTGGCTCAAAATCTCACATTTAGTAGTTCAAAAATCAATGAGAAACACAAATCTACGGAACCATATTCTAATTATCAACTATCAAAGATCATCTTAAGAATTTTTATTTGTAGCCTTATCACAAGAATAAAAAAATTGGGTTCAAAAATTCACTATATCAAGTTAATTGGCACTCGGTTCTCACAATTGGATACATAATCTAAGCAAGGGGCAATCGAGTCATGTGATCATGCAAAACTATGCCTATATGAATGCAACATGAAAAATGCAAAAATTTCCAAAAAATACCCCTACCCCAAGCTTAAGAATTTACATTGTCCCCAATGTAAATAATCAAGTCGGAGAGAGGAGAAAAATGGAACAACTTACCGAGGTGGTAGCGGGTGTTGGCTCACATGCCTAGGCAAAGGGAGGCTGAAAAGTGGGTCACGGCCGTGAAGCTCATCACGGGCAGGCCGTGATCAATTCTGGTTCATAGGAGTTGGCCTGTCACGGCCGTGACCTCCATCACGGCTAGGTCGTGATTCTCTCTGATCTTCAGGGTCCTTTCATCACACCCGTGATGGGTATCACGGCTGGGCCGTGATCCTTTCTGATCTTCATGTCTGGCTCATCACCGCCGTGACCAGTGTCACGGCCTGGGCGTGATGGTTTCTGACTGTATTTGGCCTTGCCTTTTTGCTCTTCCTTCCTTCATAACCTGGAAACACTTGGCAAATCTATTAACTTATGATCTTTTTCCTCTTGATCTTCTCAAATTATTCAAGAGTTAAATTCAAAAACAAATGAAAACCAACAATAAAATGAAAATAACTAAAGAGAAGGGTTAAGAAAACTCATTCAGAAGCTTCCACCTGGATCCGATTGCTTGTAGCATAGGGGCCCAGAGATGCTAAATATGTAAAGGTATCCTCCTGGATCCCATAGCTTGTGGAGTGGCGATTGTAGAAGCAAGATGAATATACTCTCAATTCCTCCTGGCAAGTGTGTGGAAAGTCCATTGACCTCTTTAACTACATTAATGAACTCACTTCCTCTCGGGTCAAATGGAATTTTCAAAAGGAAGTTTGACAGACAAGTGGAAGGGACTAACTTTGCAGTGTCCACACATGCATGTAAGCCAACATATTTATATAATGCAGCAATTTCAGGTTTCTTAGCAAGCATGGTGGAGTGAATGTTTTCCAAATGACTTGCCTTCTCACTTGTTCTTTCCCAAGGATTTGTGAAAGGTAGTCCCTCTTCTTGTGACTCGTCTACCACCACCACTTCATCTTCATTTCGATCCATCCCCACAACCATATTTTGCTCAAATTTTTCTTTACGTGGCTCTTTGGGAATCACTTGTAAACATGGTGGTGGTGGTGGTAAATACGAACAAAAGATTTCTCAATCCTCCTTGGAGACTCTATATACAAGCTTGCCCGTCATACAATCGACTTGTGCTGGAATATCATGATCTCCCAAATCTATGTAGTCTCCCAAACACAAGTTGTTCTCCAAAGTATGACTTGAGGCTTCCTCATCAAGTGGATAATAATGGTTGTCCACGAATTGCATCCACCTTGCACAATCAAAACTCAAAAGAAAAGATCAAATATATACAAAAAATAAAAATAAAGAGAAACAGATAATGAAACAGAAAAAACAAAATTGTGCTTAAATTAGTAGTCGAAATGGATATGCTAATATTGAAACTCAATCCCCGGCAACGGCGTCAAAAACTTTTTTTGTTGAAAACGAAATCTAGGCAAGTATACCTAGTCGTACAAGTAATAAAGAGATGAGAAGGATATCGTTCCCACGAGGACTGAGACAAGTACTGGCACGTAACAAATCAACTACTATCTAAGCGGATATTTGGAATGAAGGGGGCTCAATATTGAATACCAAGCCAGTGTAAAATAACAAAATAAAAGGAAAAAGTTCTTTTGGGTTTTTCAGCGAACACTTGGAATGCAAAAAAAAGAGATTCTTCAAATATGAAAGATGTTGGGATTAAATTTCACTAAACCTTAGCCTCATGCAATACCAAGACCACCAATCCAGTTTATGCTTCACCTATTAAAATCAATCCACAAGATTACTCAAGTCCTAATTCCTTAGATGACAAGAGCCTAAATCCCTTAATTAAACCCTAATTCCTTAGGTGGCCTAATTAGTGAATTTGCATTAAGAGTAGGGATTACACGATTACTAATAAACCAAAATCCATTCCTAGATGCAAGGTTTACTAGGTGATTGATTCCAGATCAAGAATCGATAAGAACGTCCCCATTGCAAATCAAATCTCAAAATCAATTCATGGATGGCCAGACCGCAAAAAGCATTAAGCATAGGAAACAAACACTAATAAGAAGGCATAAACATAGATTAATACATCAAGGCAATTACATGATATTCAGTTTAGCTACATCTAATCCCAACAAAAAGGGAATTAGCTACTCATGCTAATAGAGAAAGCCAAAACCAGAGAAATAGAAACAAAGGAGAGGAAAAACTCCATGGTAACTTCCACAACAGTCCAGCCGCCCCTTGATTCAGAGAAAATCCTTTTAGGGTTCCAAGGTATGTCTAGGGTTCCCCAACCCTTGGGTTCAATTTTTTTTCTGTTCTGCCCAGAGGCCCTTTTATTGATTAGGCGCACGTCACGATCGTGATGGCTATCACGGCCAGGCCGTGACGAGTTCTGCCTTGGGCGCGTCTTCAAATTTTGGCTTGTCACGGTCGTGACACTCATCACGGCTAGGCCGTGACCAATTCTGACTTCAGCCTTTCTTCCTTTTTCGCTCTGCTCGATCACTGTCGTGATGGTCATCTCGGCTATGCCGTGATGGGCTCAGTTTGGCTCATTTTATTCACTTTTCAAGCTCTATCTTCATCCAAGCTCCATCATGGTCAATCTTAAGCATTTTACCCTTAATTCCTGCAAAACAACACCACCTTACCCGTTCCAAGGTAAAAACTAACAAAAATCAAATAAAAATTGCCTAAACTATATGAAAATGCATGCAAAAATGTACATGAAATATGCAGTGAAATCACACTCATCAAATCACCCCAAGCTTAAGACTTTGCTTGTCCTCAAGCAATCACCAAGGCTAGAAGATATAAATAGTCAGAGCATGGATAGTGAACCAAGACCCCGAGTAACTAATCCAAGTAACAAGCATTTTCAAATAATTCACCAAGAGACAATCAATTTCAAGTCCAATTAGAAGCTTAGGTTTCCTAGAATCATGGTCTCACTGATTCGGGCACTCTTTCTCACCTCACTCAAGTGTGTAAGGATATATGAAAATTCGCTCAATTTCCTCAAGGAATGAATTCTACCATAAGCTTGACTATTAACCAAATCTCTACTTTATTGATGAAAACACCTAAGAATCAAGAGGTCTTTTACTTTGGTTGTAAAGGGGCCATGGGATTAATCGTTAGGTGGGTAAATCAAGAAAAGGGAATTTCAAGAAGGCTAAACAAAATATCAAGCATTGCAAAGCATAACACCTTCTAAAATACCTTTTTGGGTTTTGATTCATTTTTCCACCTTTCTTTCTTTCTTTTCATTTTATTTCTCACTTCCTTTTGTCATCCCCTTCTCTCTCTCTCTCTCTCTCTATATATATATATATATATATATATATATATATATATATATATATATATATATATATATTGACGAAGGGGAGACTTTCATTTCAAGAGAAATATTTTACTAACTTTCTCATCCCATACTTTTTCAACTACCTTTTTACCGTTTTTGTAATACTTTAAAAGGTGCCCTACCAAACTTCATTCATCAAAATATTTCAAGGTACCAAGAAAAGTATTTCATTCTTTCAGGCTCAAAATTGGGCAACTAATGGGTAGCATTTAGTCAATCAAAGCTCAGAAGGCCGGAAAAATACCTAGTGCCTCAATCATTTTCAAAAATGTTTTCAAAAATTTTTAAGCTTCAAAATGGTTTCAAGTCTAGTTCTAGAGAATACAATCCAAGAGGAATAAAACACTCTATCACAAAGAATGGGGTAGATTTAGTGAGTACCCCTTTTTGGCTCAAAATCTCACATTTAGTAGTTCAAAAATCAATGAGAAACACAAATCTACGGAACCATATGCTAATTATCAACTATCAAAGATCATCTCAAGAATTTTTATTTGTAGCCTTATCACAAGAATAAAAAAATTGGATTCAAAAATTCACTATATCAAGTTAATTGGCACTCGGTTCTCACAATTGGATGCATAATCTAAGCAAGGGGCAATCGAGTCATGTGATAATGCAAAACTATGCCTATATGAATGCAACATGAAAAATGCAAAAATTTCCAAAAAATACCCCTACCCCAAGCTTAAGAATTTACATTGTCCCCAATGTAAATAATCAAGTCGGAGAGAGGAGAAAAATGGAACAACTTACCGAGGTGGTAGCGGGTGTTGGCTCACATGCCTAGGCAAAGGGAGGCTGAAAAGTGGGTCACGGCCGTGATGCTCATCACGGGCAGGCCGTGATCAATTCTGGTTCATAGGAGTTGGCCTGTCACGGCCGTGACCTCCATCACGGCTAGTCCGTGATGCTCTCTGATCTTCAGGGTCCTTTCATCACACCCGTGATGGGTATCACGACTGGGCCGTGATCCTTTCTGATCTTCATGACTGGCTCATCACCATCGTGACCAGTGTCAAGGCCTGGGCGTGATGGTTTTTGACTGTATTTGGCCTTGCCTTTTTGCTCTTCCTTCCTTCATAACCTGGAAACACTTGGCAAATATATTAACTTATGATCTTTTTCCTCTTGATCTTCTCAAATTATTCAAGAGTTAAATTCAAAAACAAATGAAAACCAACAATAAAATGAAAATAACTAAAGAGAAGGGTTAATAAAACTCATTGAGAAGCTTCCACCTGGATCTGATTGCTTGTAGCATAGGGGCCCAGAGATGCTAAATATGTAAAGGTATCCTCCTGGATCCCATAGCTTGTGGAGTGGCGATTGTAGAAGAAAGATGAATATACTCTCAATTCCTCCTGGCAAGTGTGTGGAAACTCCATTAACCTCTTTAACTACAGTAATGAACTCACTTCCTCTCGGGTCAAATGGAATTTTCAAAAGGAAGTTTGACAGACAAGTGGAAGGGACTAACTTTGCAGTGTTCATACATGCATGTAAGCCAACATATTTATATAATGCAGCAATTTCAGGTTTCTTAGCAAGCATGGTGGAGTGAATGTTTTCCAAATGACTTGCCTTCTCACTTGTTCTTTCCCAAGGATTTGTGAAAGGTAGTCCCTCTTCTTGTGACTCGTCTACCACCACCACTTCATCTTCATTTCGATCCATCCCCACAACCATATTTTGCTCAAATTTTTCTTCACGTGGCTCTTTGGGAATCACTTGTAGACATGGTGGTGGTGCTGGTAAATACGAACAAAAGGTTTCTCAATCCTCCATGGAGACTCTATATACAAGCTTGCCCGTCATACAATCCACTTGTGCTGGAATATCATGATCTCCCAAATCTATGTAGTCTCCCCAACACAAGTTGTTCTCCAAAGTATGACTTGAGGCTTCCTCATCAAGTGGATAATAATGGTTGTCCACGAATTGCATCCACCTTGCACAATCAAAACTCAAAAGAAAAGATCAAATATATACAAAAAATAAAAATAAAGAGAAACAGATAATGAAACAGAAAAAACAAAATTGTGCTTAAATTAGTAGTCGAAATGGATATTCTAATATTGAAACTCAATCCCCGGCAACGGCGTCAAAAACTTTTTTGTTGAAAACGAAATCTAGGCAAGTATACCTAGTCGTACAAGTAATAAAGAGATGAGAAGGATATCGTTCCCACGAGGACTGAGACAAGTACTGGCACGTAACAAATCAACTACTATCTAAGCGGATATTTGGAATGAAGGGGGCTCCATATTGATTACCAAGCCAGTGTAAAATAACAAAATAAAAGGAAAAAGTTCTTTTGGGATTTTCAGCGAACACTTGGAATGCAGAAAAAAGAGATTCTTCAAATATGAAAGATGTTGGGATTAAATTTCACTAAACCTTAGCCTTATGCAATACCAAGACCACCAATCCAGTTTATGCTTCAACTATTAATATCAATCCACAAGATTACTCAAGTCCTAATTCCTTAGATGACAAGAGCCTAAATCCCCTAATTAAACCCTAATTCCTTAGGTGGCCTAATTAGTGAATTTACATTAAGAGTAGGGATTACACGATTACTAATAAACCAAAATCCATTCCTAGATGCAAGGTTTACTAGGTGATTGATTCCAGATCAAGAATCGATAAGAACGTCCCCATTGCAAATCAAATCTCAAAATCAATTCATGGATGGCCAGACCACAAAAAGCATTAAGCATTGGAAACAAACACTAATAAGAAGGCATAAACATAGATTAATACATCAAGGCAATTACATGATATTCAGTTTAGCTACATCTAATCCCAACAAAAAGGGAATTAGCTACCCATGCTAATAGAGAAAGCCAAAACCATAGAAATAGAAACAAAGGAGAGGAAAAACTCCATGGTAGCTTCCACAGCAGTCCAGCCACCCCTTGATTCAGAGAAAATCCTTTTAAGGTTCCAAGGTCTGTCTAGGGTTCCCCAACCCTTGGGTTCAATTTTTTTTTTCTGTTCTGCCCAGAGGCATTTTTATTGATTAGGCGCGCGTCACGGCCGTGACGGGTTCTGCCTTGGGCACGTCTTCAAATTTTGGTTTGTCACGGCCGTGAAACTCATCACGGCTAGGCCGTGACCAATTCTGACTTCAGCCTTTCTTCCTTTTTAGCTCTGCTCAATCACGGCAGTGATGGTCATCACGACTAGGCCCTGATGGGCTCTGTTTGGCTGCAAAACAACACCACAACACCACCTTACCCGTTCCAAGGTAAAAACTAATAAAAATCAAATAAAAATTGCCTAAACTATATGAAAATGCATGCAAAAATGTACATGAGATATGCGGTGAAATCACACTCATCAATTACACAAAAGCTCCTTTCTAACCCGGCCATTACAAACCAGCTGATGAGCCGCTTCTTATCCCACCCAGATTTAAAGCAGGCGCTTGTTAGGGAGCTTGCCTCTGTGGGTTCCCAGAACACCTTGGAGCTGCCAAACCTTCACATGTGAGCACAAAAGAGAGATATAATAGGACACATGTGGAGGTGGATAACTTGACAGAGAGGGAGCGGGAGTTAGAGGTCCGACGTTGTGAGCTTAAGTGTGAAGCGAAACGGCGGGAGTTTGAGCTGGCATAGCGGGAGCTCGAGTTGGTACAGAAGGTATATATTCATTATTAATGTCCAAATTTTTCAATTAGTTACTTATGTTTTTTTTTAATTATCAACAACTTATATACCGGATTTATTTAATATTGAAGGCAAAGGCGGGTGAGATGTCTCTCATGACACGGTTGTTCTCGATTGGCGAGGATTATGCGCCTGTGCTTTTTCAATGGGAGTTAGAGCATGCTGGTTGGCTGGCACGCCCACTTCCTGAGCATGAGCTTGGATTTATATTCAGTGGTGATGATATTGGGTATCTTTGCAGTGATGGCCAGAAACTATCCACCGCGATTATGAGTCTTTGGTCGATGTAAGTAAGCTTTATAATTTTATAATTAATTCAATTTATATATTTTATTTGAATTTTAGGATTTACTGTATTCATATCATAGTTATCTCCATCGACTTCAACTTGAGAGGGGTGACAACCTATTCGGCTTCTCAGAGCCCTACTCCCTTCATCCTGAATTCTTTGACAATCACAAAGAAGTCACAGCGTACTTAACGAGATTACTGGGAGGTGATGATCACAAGGAGCTATATCTGGCACCGTACATAATGAATTGGCATTGACAGTTGCTCGTAATACATCCTGCCAGGTATACTGTCATCTTCCTATGCTCTGTTCACCAGAACCCGCCACGGGAGGTGGTGGAACCTATCAACAGGTTAGTAATTAATCTTCTATTTAATTTAAGTTTTAACATTTACTTTAATTTTATGCGACACATGATGAATTGGTTAATCGACATGAATATTCTGTTTATGATAGTGCGCTCAAGACTTGTAGTTTGTGATATGCCAACAGGAGGAGTAGGATCCTTAAGTCTAAAGGAAATCCTGATTGGATTATCATCAAGGTTGGTAGTTTGTTAAATAGTATATAATATTAGAATTACTAATTACTAATTACTAATTCCAAATATATATATGTTTATTTAACTGACATTAAATTTCATTTCTTTCGTAGTCTCGATATCAGCCAGACGGTTGGTCGTGTGGATATTATGTGATGCAACATATGCTAAACATGGTCTCTGCATCTATTACGGAAGGATGGCAGAAGGTAATAATACTTAATTAAACAACTTATTTAATTATATATTATAGTTTTCATTTTCATTGCGTTAATTAATGTTACCGTGATTTATTTGAACGTGCGCAGGCTTTTAACAGCGACAAATATCCTCTTGACAAAAAAGAGTTCAAAGACTTGAAGACGCGGTTTGCAGAATTTTTTCTTCAAGTATGCTAAAGAGAAAGGATTGCCCGCAAGTATACCTAAGGAGTATATAGAAGATGTGTAGTTAGTAATTAGTATAGAAACTTATATGTAGGTGTGTAGTAATTAGTATGTTTTTTATCCCCCCATTTGTTCCTTTGTATATATACTTTTATTTTATTAATGAAATTTAAGTGAAATATTGGACTATTACTAGACTTTTTACAGGACTGGACTGTTTACTAAATGCAGGGATAACTGGGAGAAGGGATATATTGTAACAGAATTGTTTTAAAAAAATGCCTTTAACGTCAGTTGTTTAGTACAACTGACATTAAATGTAATTTTTTTAAAAAAATTGGCTTTTAACGTCAGTTGTAATAAAAAATCGACATTAACAATTAAGCTTTTAACGTCAAAGTTATTATTTTTTTTAAAAATGGCTTTTAACGTCAGTTATGTAATCAACTGACGTCAATTTTGAATTGACATAAAAAGTTACACTTTTAACGACTGCTCCAATAACTTTAGGATTATTCAGACGTCCAAAATCAATTTTGACTGACGTAAAAAGCACTTCCTGCACTATTGGATCTTACATAATGTTTTGTTGGGGGAAATTGAGGGGAGGAACACTACCAGAAAAGGTCTATTTACCAACGGAATATTACAAACGGATGCCATAGCCGTCGGAAATTTCTAATTTACCCACGGAAATAGCCGTCGGAAATTCTGAAGATGAACAGTTGACAAAGATACCGACGGATTGGTCGTCGATAACGTTACCGACGGTTTTACCGACGGAAAAACCCATCGGTAACGGAGGCGGGAATGGGAAAAATACTGGCACGAGAAGTACCGACGATGTTTCCGTCGGAAATTGTGAAGAAGTTACCGACGGATTTGCCGTCAGAAATTTTAGGCTACATTACCGATGGAACAGGTCGTCGAAAATTCAAAAATGGACGTTCCGACGGAAAAAGCCGTCGAAAAACTATAGTGTCCGTTGGTAATTTCCAAATAACCTAGCGTCTGAAACCCTTCCCCCCATTTCATTTTCTCTCTTCCTTCTCACTCTCAGAGCTCACTGCACCACCTCCGGCCTCACCGAGCCTCACCGCGCCCCATCACACCACCTCCGACCTCACCTCCCTTTCTCCTTTCTCTATCCGAAACCCTTCCCCCCATTTCGTCTTTCCTCTCTGCCACCGTGCCCATCGCAACCTCCACCATGATCTCCACCACGCCACCACCACAACGCCCCTGTCACCTCCGCGCCAGTGTCACCACGTGTGAAGTCTTCTCCTTCCTTTTTCTCCTTGTCTCTTCTCCTCCCACCGTGCCACCACCACCAGCACCACCACCACTTCTCTGTGGTATGGATTCCTTTTTTGATAATTTTTTTTATTTTTATTAGCCACCACTGTGCACCACCACATCTGCACACAACAACCACTGTGCACCACCACCACTCTGCACACAACCACCACCATCCCTTTTTTATTTTCATTCTTTATTTTTATTAGATTTTCCCCTTTTTCTGATTATTGGTTTGGATTGTAAAAGGGTATATTTTTGTATTGTTGCAGTGTCACCAACTTCATCCGGCGGCAACTCCCAGCATCCAGTGCGGTACATTGAATCTTTTATTCCTATTTGTGGTTTTATAAATTTTTTTTTGAACAACATGTGCTATATGTGTCTTTGTTGGTATATTTTATTTCAGTGAATGATATTGCTTTTAATTAATTGTATTATGTGCATGTATTTAATTTATTTATCATAAAAATATCTGTCTAGTGTGTGTGAAGTAAGTTTTTGTATTTTTTTGTTATTTAATTAGTTGTATTACGTGCATGTAAAGTTATTAAACGTGATATGTTTGAAGCCAAATGCATAATTTTTTTTTGACAAAACCAAATGCGTAATAAACTTAATGAATTTCCTTAATATAATAAAAACGTAACGACAAAATTTCACTAGTGCAATAAGTGCTTTTTACGTCAGTTAAAATTGATTTTTTACGTCAGAATACTGACTGACGTAAATACAGCTGACGTTAATAGTTAATATTTTAACGTCAGTTGAGAACTGACATTAAATATAAAACTATTAACGTCAGTTATTTAACACAACTGACGTTAATTTTTTAAAAATTAACGTCAGTTTTTTAAACAACCGACGTTAAACATAAAACTATTAACGTCAGTTCTTTAAGACAACGGACGTTAATTTTGTTAAAACTAACGTCAGTTGTTATAAAGAACTGACGTTAAAGGTTTAATTTTAATGTCAGTTGTTTATTACAACTGACGTTAATAGTGTACTGTAAATTTTATAAAATACTATTAACGTAAGTTGTTTGATACAACTGACGTTAATAGATTTTTTTTTTAAATTCAGTTTTAAAATATCACTCCCCTTAGCTATCCCTGCATTCAGTAAATATCCCAGTAAAACAGAATATCAACACATTACAGAATTGCAAAGGAAAAATGGAACAATGGGGGGACTTAAAACCAAAACCCATGTATATATATAAATAAATTTTAGTTCCAATGTCTAAAAAACAAAACTACCAATCTAAGGATATATATATACATGTTATTAATTAGTTTCTAAAGTCTAACAAAAAAACTATTTATCTAAGTATTGCGGAGGTATCTTGTCAATTCCTTTTTCAGCCGCATACTTGAAGAAGAATTCAGCGAAGCGCATCCTCAAGTCTCTTAACTCATCTTCTTGAATAGGTGATCGGTCGCTAAATGCCTACACACGTTCAAATAATAACAATAACATCAATGCAAGTCATCTTCAAAACTATAATATATAATTTAACAAGTTGTTTAAATATTACCTTAATCCATCCATCCGTAATAGATGCGGAGACTATGTTCAGCATATGAAGCATCACATAATAGCCGCACGACCACCCGTCAATTTGAAATCGAGACTACCAACAAAATTAATTTCAACGTCAGTTGAATATACATATAAATTAGTAATTATAATATTAATTATTTGATAAATAAACTACCAAACCTTGAGGATGTTCCATACAGGATTTGCTTTAGCCTTAGAAGTCCTACTTCTCCCGTTGGCGCAACTTATGCTACTCGCCTTCAGCGATCTATCATAAACATATAATCATGTCGATCAATTAACAAATTCATATATCATGTGTGTAATAAACTAAAAACAACTGATATTAAAACTTAAATTAAATTTAAGATTAGTTACTTACTTATTTACAGCTTCCACCACCTTCGGTGGCGGATCTTGGTGGAGAGAGCATAAGAATATGACAGTATGCCTAGACGGGTGAAGTACCAACAACTGCCAATGGTCATTCATACAGTAGGGATCCAGATATAATTCTTTTCGATTTTCTCCCAACAAGTTCCCTATGTATTTACTCAATGCATCGCCAAAGAAAGAATTGGGGCAGAAGGACTGACGGATCTAAGAAGCCATAAACTGATGCAACGCCCTTATCAAGCTGAAAACGATGGAGATACCTAAGATATGAAAAGGTGTGGATGTTAATTACATAATATATATATTGAAATTAAAATAAATTATTAAATGGAAAAATACCAAAAATAAATAAGTTATAAAATTAAAATTAACTTACGTTCACCAGAGACTGAAAACATTGCTATTCAACCAGACGTTATTTTTGCAGGCGTTCCCGAGATCGTCACCACAGAAGGTAAATATCCTCCGTTGATCTAGGCGTGCCACCCATCCATCGTGCTCTAATGGACATTCAAAAATCTCAAACGCATAATCCTCACCAAGTGAGAACAAACGAGTGATAGGTGACAGCGACACCGACGTCGACTTGGCCTTCAGTTTAGGAAAAATAAATTAGATAAGTTGTTGATAATTAAAAAAAACACAAGTAATTATTTGACTAATTTGGACATTAATAATGAATAAATACCTTTGTTAACATTTCGAGCTCACATCGTTTGGAGTCCAACTCAAGCTCACGCCTTTTCATTTCCAACTCATGCTCATGGCGCTGGACTTCCAACTCCCGCTCCCTAGCTGCCAACTCATCGTCCTCCACATGTGCCCTACTAAAACTCTCTTTTGTGCTCACATGTGAAGGGTTGGCATGCCTTGCGGTGTCCTGGGATGTACCGACGGAGGAAAGCTCTCTGGCAAGCGCCTGCTTGAATTCTGGGTTAGATATTAAGCATTGCATCAGATATGTTGTAATAGCGGGGTTGGACATGAGGTGCTGAGTAATGTCAGTCAAAATTGATGCTTTATTGACCACCCGCTTTCGTGAAGCAGACATGGCATAATATTCTTTGATGGTCACGTTCCCAGGAACACCGAGAACCCGACCAGGATGGTCTTTCTTTCCTAGAGCAGTCATCAAGACGTCCCGCCGTCCAGAAGGGACGAATGCGCCCTGGGAGGATTGCGCTTTAAGATCCATCTACAATGAAAAAAAAATGAAAAAACGTGCAAGTGAAAAGTGTTGCAAATATCTATACAAATATCAATTGAAATCAAGTTAATTATTTACTTACAATCTTATCTGCCACTTCGCGAGTGTCATCAACTTTAAAAGATCCCGTCTTTGTCATGCGGCCGGCTAACCAGACATCCTCGCGGTCGATGTCCGATGGAGGACTTGATGGTGTGCCCTCAGGCACCTCTCCTCTTTCAATCCTAGCAGAGTGTTCTTCCTGCTTCGCCCTCAGCCTATCCGCCATCATATGCTCGATCCGAGTCTAGTACCCACCCTGAGACATGGTGTGGCGGTGGACGTTCTTCGCCTGATTCTGCCGACCCTTATTTGCCTTAGCCTATTCAAACAAAAACACATAATAAAATACAGTTAAATGATCTATAATAAGCATACAAAATTAACTTAATCAACCAACCTGAAATTCTCCATCCTGTCGACTCCTGACAAACATATCCCAAGTATCCTGATCAATCCAGGGATAATCCGAGAACATTTTATCAAGCCACTTCTTCCCAGATACATAGTACCTGGTAAGATCATGCTTGAACCCATTCCAACGCTTTGATTCCATTTTCATACATTTATGACGATGATCCTCGTCATTTGGCACAGTCCAAGCTACCTACACATTAAATACATAACAACTGGATGGATTATAACTCAGATAATTATATAATAATGTAAATCAAACGAATGTAAAGGTAAAATACCGTGATAGCCTCCCAAATCTGATTCTTAACGTCTGTGGAACGTCATTCCAGTGGTTGTAGTTGATGCTTACGTGCTGCTTCGCTTGTAGAAACACCCACTTATTAAATTCTTTAGCATGGGGTCCCTGGGCATTTAGATTAGCATCGAAGGACACCTCAAGCTTCTGTCTGCTTTGCCTGTCCTTCTCTAGTTTCTTCAACGAGGTGGCTCCTCTACCCCGTTTCCTATGAGCCTGTGATGTCTGTATGGACAAAAAAATGATAAAATAGAGGGTTGTAACATTATAAACTTACATTAAAAATAAGGACTAAAGATAGTATATAACATGTAAACTTATACTAGAATCAGGCGTAGGCGTGATCGGGTCCTGCGAAACCCCCACAGTGTCCTCCCATGCATGTAGGCTATCCGACTGATCCATATGTATGCCTGTTCAGAAACAATATATATGTATTAACATAGGTTATAACTCAAAATAAATACAGAAGTATAAATAAAAATAACTAGATAGGTCCTGTAGATATACAAAACATCGATATATCCAATATAAGGACAATACGGGAGATTGAAAACTATAGTTTTTGAAGATTGCCAAGCACTGGTCACGGCCTGGACGTGATGTCCATCACGGCCATAACGTGCCAACTGAACCAGACCCTCATAGGCAGAACTGATCACGGCCTAGCCGTGATGAGCATCACGGCCGTGATAGATCAACCAGCAGAGCAACATGCACTCAAAACCAAAAATAGAGACATTCCAAACAACTCAAACTCACGGTTTAAAGTTACAACTACTGAGACTACAGTTTCAACATACAATCAAAACCAAAAATACAGACATTCCAAACAACTCAAACTCACAGTTTCAAGTTTCAACTACTGAGACTACAGTTTCAACCAGCAGAGCAACATGCATGCACTCAAAACCAAAAATAAAAAAATGTGCCCTAAAGACTCACCAGAAATAGGCGCTCGCGTGGTGGTGGGGGAAGCTCGAGTGGTGGCCAACGTTCGATGTGGTTACTGAGAGCAGAGGGACAAGGAGAGTTAGTGCGCGGGAAGGGGAAAGAGAGATGTCAAGTTATTGCAAAGAATAAGCGGGAAAGACAGAGTTAGGGGTTAAGAGTGTACCTCACGGTGGTGGCGAAGAATCCCTCGCGGTGGATATGATCTCGCGATTAGGGCAGAGTGAGAGCGAGAGTGAGAGTTGAGAGTGAGGGTTGAGCGTGATGAAAAGAGAAAAGAGACGTACAGAGAAGTGCAGAAGGCGCGCGAGTGTAAACGTTATAATTAAAATAAAACAACATTTTACGTCAGTTGTTAGTAAAACCTGACGTTAAAGGTCATATATTTAACGTCAGTTGTCTTAAGAAACTGACGTTAAAAACACTCACACTTCTTACATCAGTTGTTAGTAAAAACTGATGTTAAAGGTCATATATTTAACGTCAGTTGTATTAAGAAACTGATGTTAAAAACACTCACACTTCTTACGTTAGTTGTATTACACAACGGACGTTAAAAGTTTATTAGTTTCTGCAAAAACATTCATTCCTTTGACTACTGTGCTACTTACCCATTCACATTGTACCTAATCCTCTTAATGAGCATTAAGTTTATAGATAAGTTTTTAAGAAAATCAGAATAGCTTAGTAACTTCATCCACTGCTCCTATAAATAGCTTCCTTCCATCCTTTTAATTTTTTCTGCTTCACAATATGGCTCTGCCATGGAGATTAACTTCATCACTCTTTCTTCCTATGCCTAGACTCAAAGATCTTTGTCTTAATGGTCAAACAATTTATGAGGTTGTGTAAATCACATTACATGGATGGTAAGGTTGGGTGAATCACGTAATGTGATTCTCTCACTTTATTTCATCCCCGTCATCCCTTTCACTTTGCTTTGGAAGCAAGTGACTGTGGATTCAAGACGATGCATCAAGGAATTCCAGTGAAGAAGAAAGATGCAAAGATCCATTTCACTTTGTTTTCACTGCTAGTGACTGAGGATTTACTTTGCATCATGGAATTCAAGTGAGGGAGGTGATGCATCCATTGGAGTTTCTGATGACAGGACTGAGAAGAAAATGATGTTGATGCAGAAACTTTTTTATATTTTAGGGCTATGTTGCATAAATTTTTTATCTTTTAATCATGTAATTTTAACTTATGAATCGCTTCAATGACATACGATTTGATTATACATATAACTTGTTTTATGTTAAGTGTTTATTTATTTTAATTTGCACAAGAATTTGTTTACTAATTCAAGCTAATTAATAAAAATTAAAAATAAACTTGTATAAAAAAAAGGTTTAGAAATAAACTGCAGTACTATATGGAGTGATCTGCGTTAAGAGGGACAACAGGGACATGACAATCAATGAAATGAGTTTCATAATTATTTACGTCAGTTATTTATAGAACTGACGCAAATAGTGATTTAATATTTACAAACTACCACCACCTCATTTTTAACGTCAACTTAATTTATGACTGCCAAGTTCCCGTATATTAATTACATTATTTCCAATATTCATTCTGCAAGTTTATAATATATAGGATTATTTACGTCAGCTATTTATTTAACTGAAGTAAAAATCAAACTTTTAACGTTAGTTGTATAAAAAACTGACGTTAACAATAAATATTTTTTATTTTAAAAACACTTTTAACGTCAGTTTTTTTAAACAACTGACGTTAAAAGTGTATAGATATCTGTAAAAACATTCATTCCTTTGACTACTGTGCTACTTCCCCATGCACCTTGTAACTTAATCCTCTTAATGAGCATTAAGTTTATAGATAAGTTTTCAAGAAAATCAGAATAGCTTAGTAACTTCATCCCCTGCTCCTATAAATAGCTTCCTTCCATCCTTTTAATTTTCGGCTTCACAATATGGCTCTGCCATGGAGATTAACTTCATCACTCTTTCTTCCTATTCCTAGACTCAAAGATCTTTGTCTTAATGGTCAAACAACTTCTGAGTTTGTGTAAATCACATTACATGGGTGATAAGTTTGTGTAAACCACATTATGTGAGTTGCTCACCTTATCATCCTTCCGGAGAATCAGCTGCTGGAGGGCAAATCAGGTGCTCGGGCATCACAGTTCCAAAACCTCAGCTTTGGCAGCAAGTGACCGTCATGGAAGTCTCTAGAACCACTGCCTTTGCTTGAAACAGATCGAGTGCACCTATTTTTGCCTCTCTTGAGCTCTCTCATGCCCCCAGTTTTCGGAGGTCTTCGGAGTATAGTTTTCCCTTTGGCATATTTCATAAAACTCTCTGATGGGATGTAGCTTTAATGTTTAGGATTTTAAACCCTTTCAATGTAACTTTTTATAGGATTTTAAACCCTTTCAATCTTCTGTATCAGTCTGTATTACACTTCATGAATGTGATCCGGTTTGGGTTATTGATTCAACTTATACTTCGCACATATATTTTAGTTTTCAAAACAAACACAAAACATCAAAGCAATTCATGTGAAACTGAAACTTTGAGGAAGGCAATGCGGAAGGGTACGTATACTAGATTAAAAAATCATTAAAATAACCTTTAACGTCTGTTGATGTAAGGACTGACGTTAAAAGTGAAGTGACTCACTTTTAACGTCAGTTCGATAAAGAACTGACGTTAAAATGTTCACTGTTAACGTCAGTTGTTTATTAAACTGACGTTAAAAGTCAGTCACTTCACTTTTAACGTCAGTCATTAAAACAACTGACGTTAAAATTGAATTAATGAAGTCTGATATTTACAAAACTGCCATCGCCCCCTTTTTAACGTCTAGCTTTTGGTTAACTGACGTAAACCTTTACCGTCTAATGTATATTTTCCACTAGTGTTTAGTGTTGATAAGATTTAGTGTAGATAATATGTTCATTGATTAATTAAGCACGATTTGGAATAATGAATTAAGTATTTAACATATAAGAAAATGTATTAATTATTTAAATAAATAAAAAATAATGTGTAATTAATTAAGAAGTTAATTAAAACATTCATCTCACAAATAAGTTAATAGTGGCACATGGCGTATCCGGAATATCTGTTGATGGCACGTCGGGAATATTTGCTCGTGGTGCATCGGGAAGTGCGGACGACGAAATCTCTTAAAATATTTGGATAACAATAAAATTAGATTGAATAAATAATTAAAAACATTAACGATTAAATAAGTAAAAAATAGAATATGAAAATAGTTAAATATATAAGCATAATTATTATTTTTTCAACAACAATAAACTTAAATATGTAATAACTTAATAAATTTCGGGTCCATACTTGATTGTGGTACTTCACCGCAGTCAAGTTGTGTACTTTGAGACCGATGGGAGATGCTGCCGAAATTTCGTCAGCTATAAGACATGAGAAGTGATGAGTAACTAGTATAATATAATGATGAAAAAGTTTTTCCTCGAATGGGATAGGGCCACACCTTTTAAGGAAAGGGAGCGATTCAGGGTCATAGTATCATGTTTAAAAATACTTCAATTTATCTGAAAATGCAGAAGAATGGAATATTATCCCTCGAACCGTAGTTGGGTGTATGATAGGAACGATTCTGGGAGACGACTTCTGAAACAATCATTTGCAGCTGGAGTTGAGGAGTTTATATCCAAAGCAAAGCAACATTGTGATTATGCCGAAGAGGGGGGGATTAGATGTTCGTGCACAAAGTGCAATTGTATGGCAGTTTTGAGTGATGATGATGTGAAGTTACACCTATACCGGCGTGGGTTCAAGCCTAATTATTGGATATGGACTGATCATGGTGAGGAGTTGCCGGATATTGATTTGAATGAAGTCGGTGATGACGATCTTGAAATGGATGCATCAGGCAGTGGCTACCACGATGAATATATATGTCGAACAACTCCAGTCAATGCATATGATGGTCGATGATTGTCTTGGGCAGCATGGGAATTTTGAGGCGGATGACCCTGATGACATGCAAGAGCCTCCTAATGAATTAGCGCAGAGATTCGACAATCTATTGTTAGAGACAAATAAGCCATTGTTTGAAGGGGCGTCAGATTCAAAATTATCAATTGATGTTAGGATTCTAGCTTGCAAGTCCAATTGGAACTGTTTGCTGTCAACTGTAGGGGTAACTTGAAACCGAATCTTTGGTGCATTTGTAATTTGGCTTTATTTCCTAACATTATTGCAGCTTCCTCTCAGCATGTTTCTTTCTCCATAATCTTGGACAACCAGACATTATTTTTCTCAGCAATTTATGCCTCCACTAATTACTCCAGTAGAAGGCAGCTTTGGAGTGAATTGGAAAGTTTGCAACAGTCTCATGCTGGAGCATGGTGCTGCATTGGCGACTTCAATGCTATTCTAGGTTCTCATGAACATAGAGGGCGTGGGGTCCCCAACATGATCTCTTGTAATGATTTTAAAAGATGGTCTGATAATTGTAATTTAATCCATCTACAAACCAAAGGTGCCCTTTTCACTTGGGGTAACGGCAGAAGTAGTGCGGCTAGGTCTGAAAGAAGGCTTGATAGAGCCTACTGCAACGATGCATGGCTAGCACACTGGACTAACATTTCATGCTGCACTTTAGTCAGAAACCACTCGGACCATTATCCTATTTTACTGTCTCTTGATAAACATGCGGGCCCTCATCCCTCCTCCTTTAAATTCATGAAGATCTGGACTGAGCATGAGGACTGTTATAAAGTCATTTCTAATGCTTGGAACATTGGTATTCTTGGCTGTCCTATGTACATTCTTAGCCAGAAATTGAAGCACTTGAAAGGCATTCTGATCTGCTGGAATAAGGAGCATTTTGGAGATGTTAATGACAAAGTAAAACTGGCAGAAGCAGATTTGGCTGCCATTCAGAACCAAATAGCCATCTCTGGTTACTCTGATGAACTATCTCTTAAAGAGAAAGCTGCTGAAGGTAATTTGAATCAGGCTTTGCATCTGCAGAATATGTTTTGGCAGGAAAAATCTCGTGTTAGCTGGCATACTGAGGGGGACAGAAACACCTCTTTTTTCCACAAAGTTACCAAAATTAGACAGTCTTCAAAAAGTATGGTCATGCTGCGAAAAGATGGTGTTATTCTGGACAAGCCTGAGGACATAGAAGCTCATGTGCTGGACTTTTACTCATCTCTCTTCTCCTCTGAGAACTACTGCCAGGATAATGGCCTTATTGAACAGGTAATCCCTCATTGTGTTGATAGAGCTGATAATCTGATGTTAACTAATCTTCCTTCCAATGAGGAAATTAGGAATGCTGTGTTCTCAATGAATGCCAGTGGTGCTCCTGGTCCAGATGGCTTCAGTGGTCTCTTCTTCCAAACTTACCGGGAGATTGTTGGTCATGATGTTTGCAATGCTTGTCTTTGGTTCTTTTTGCTGGGATGGCTTCTCCCTAATTTCAACTCCAACTTGGTGGTGTTGGTCCCCAAGTTTCCGGAGGCTGACTCCATTGATAAGTACAGACCCATTGCTTTGGCCAACTTCAAGTTCAAAATAATCACAAAGATCTTAGCTGACAGATTGGCCATCATTGCCTCTAAAATTGTTTCCACCCAGCAGCGGGGCTTTATCAAAGGCAGGCAACTTTCAGACTGTATCAGTGTTGCTTCTGAAGCTATCAACTTGTTGGACAAGAGTTCTTTTGGGGGTAATATAGCTCTCAAGATTGATATTAGGAAGGCTTTTGACACTCTTGATTGGAATTTTCTTCTCAAAGTGCTGCACCAATTTGGTTTTGACCCTATCTTCTCAGAATCGGGTGAAAGTAGTGCTCCATTCGGCAAAATTGTCTATTTGTGTCAATGGTAAAGCAGTTGGTTTTTTCTCCTGCAAGAGAGGAGTGAGACAAGGTGACCCTCTATCACCTCTTCTTTTTTGCATTGCTGAGGAGGTTCTTAGCAGAGGTATCTCTAAGCTTGTTCAAGATAATAATCTGCTCCCTATAGCTGGTCCAAGGGGTTCCAATGTCCCTAGTCATGTTCTTTATGCAGATGATATCCTTATTCTCTGCAGAGGCATAAAGAAGAATTTAGATAACTTGATGTCTTTGTTCTCTATTTACGCTCAAGCTTCTGGTCAGGTTATCAGCAGGGAAAAATCAACCTATTATACTGGCTCTTCAAGCTCATCTAGGATGGCTGTCTTGTTTAACAATTGGGGGTTTAAGGCTGGGCATCTTCCTTTTGTTTACTTAGGTGTTCCCATTTTCAAAGGGAAATCTAAGAAAGCCTACTTCATGCCTTTGGTGGACAGGATTAAAACTAAGCTCTCATCCTGGAAAGGTAGTATGCTCTCTATCATGGGTCGTGTTGAATTGGTAAAATCTGTTATCCAAAGCTCTTTGATTTACTCTTTCCAGGTATACTACTGGCCCCTTGCCCTCCTCAAGCTTCTAGATTAGTTCATAAGAAACTTTATTTGGGCCGGTAACATTGAGTCTAGGAATATTTGCACGGTTGCTTGGAAAAAGGTCTGCTGTCCCATTGCTGAAGGTGGTCTTGGACTGAGGTCTTTTAGATCTATTAATGAAGCCTTCATGCTTAAGCGATGCTGGGAACTGGTTTCCTCAGACCTGGATTGGTCCAACCTTCTACGGTCTAGAGTGCTCAAGCACGCATCTTTCATTAACTATAGCATTTCCTCCTCAATTTGGTCTGGTTTAAAAGGATTCCTCTCCACTGTGCTTGAAAATGTCTCTTGGCTTTTAGGGGATGGAAGAAGCATTAACTTCTGGTGTGATTCTTGGCTATCCAATCCAATTGTTGACATGATGAATATTCCTGCCTTCCTGCATAAGTCCCTTACTGCCTCAGTTAGTGATTTCATCAGGGATGGTAAATGGTGTATCCCCCAAGAGCTTGCTCTCAGGTTTCCTGCTGTTATATCTAAAATTGGTAAAGTGGTTATTCCTTGTTCTGAGTCTCCTGATATTAAAGTTTGGAAGCACTCTAACTCTGGTTGCCTTTCTGCAAGGGAAGCTTATAGTTTTCTAAATCCAGGTGGGTCTCCTTGCCCTTGGGGGAAGTTGATCTAGTCAAAGGCAATTCCCCCATCAAAATCCTTTCTACTCTGGAGGTTGCTACACAACAAAGTTCCAACAGATGATCATCTCTGGTCTAGAGGATGCATTGTAGTCTCCATGTGTTCCCTTTGTGGCTGCAGTTATGAGACTTCGGATCATCTCTTTCTTTCCTGCCCTTTTGCTTGTAGGGTTTGGATGTGGTTGAGCTGCTGCCTTGGTTGCCACCTTGACACTCTTTCAATCCATTCTCTCCTCTCAATTTTAAACCAAGGTCGGTGCCCTCAGATTAAAGAGGTAATTTTATCTGCCATCTGCTACTCTCTTTGGGGCATTTGGTATTGTCAGAACATCATCAGATTTGATTCTAAGTCTATCCCAGTGGTTGCCATTTGCAATGCAATTGCTGCTAATGTCTCCTTTGCAGGGAGATTTTGTAAGGGTTCCTATTCCTCTAATGTTCGTCAGCTGATGATCCTTAAGAAATTTAACATCAAGATTAACCTTTCGAAGGCCTGTTGTGACTCCGGCAAGTGTACCGGGTCGTCGCAAGTAATAAAAATAACACGGTAAGTAAATACCGAGGTCGAACTCAAGGATTGGGATACCAATTCGACTAATCCGCGGGAAGTCACTTACGTTCGGTCAAGTTACAGAAAAGTGGTTGAGGAAGAGAAATTAATATCTAAATTCAATTAACTAGTCTAAATAAATAATTAACTAAAATTCAGAAAACTAAAATGTCCAAGGTCACAAATCCACCTACCCAATATGTACACCCAAGTGATGATGAATTCCTCCCTAAATTCAATTACAATGTCAACCGGGACCCCTAAATTCTCCTAAATCCACTTCCGTGCTCATTAGGACGTATTCGATGATTTGAGTTAATTACTTGCTAGGTCTCTTAACCCTAATCTCGAATTCTGTTAATTCTTGTTCCCTAAATGGTTGCACTAATCTCCTAAATCCACTTTCGTGTTTATTATTCGATTAGTGATCCTAATTCAAGTTCTAAACGCGAATCGCTGACTAAGCCTCATCACGTTAACAAGTCAATCACGCAAAACATATGATTAACACAATCAAATCAGAATTAGAAAACATTTATGATCCCGATTCAAGTTCTAAAACGCGAATCGCTGACTAGGCCTCATCGACGTTTAACTGATTAATCACGCAAACATATGATCAAACATTCAAATCAGAATCGGGAAACAAGAATTGAATTAAAGGAGAAAGACATACATCATATAGAATCTACACTGCCATGGGTGGCTTCATCGTTCCCCCGGACGACGGGGATTAGTTCCTCATGCTCATAGACAAGCGATCGGACGTAATCACCATCATAAAATAAGAAGAAAAACAGAAAAGGAGACGCAGCTCCAAGGAGAAATAAGGATTTCGTAACTACTGCCCTAACCTAAGTGGAAAACTGCCTTCTAAAGTTGGATCCCGTGTTCTGATATGCAACAGCCCTTAAATAGTAATCCTGATCTGCGCTCTCTCGCGAGGCGAGCAGACTTTCGCGAGGCGAGAATTAAAATTAGCGCGCTTTCAATTTAAACTCTCGCGAGGCGAAGGTATGTTCGCGAGGCGAGTCTTCAATTCTAGGCTGTGACCTTCATCACGGCTGGGCCGTGATGGTCTCTGACTTCCAGGGTCTTCAAACTCTCGCGGGGCGAGAGGTTTCTCATGGGCGAGTCTTCAACCTTAAACCGCCACGGGCGTGGTATTCATCACGCCAAGCCGTGATTCTCTCTGTCTTGCAGGTCTTCATGATTCGCGGGCGAGACACATCTCCGCGTGGCGAGACCGAAGTGATGACTTTTGCTGCTTTGTTGACCTTCGGTCTCGCGAGGCGAGAATACACTCATGGGGCGAGTGTCTCCGCACTCTGCAATTTCCACTCGCCGACTTTCCTTGACTCCCGGAGCTTCACTTATTTAATCTGAAACAACAAAAGCACCCACAAGCGTAACTCTATTCAAAATAACCTAAAAACTACACAAAAGACGCAAAACGAGTCAAAGTCCAACTTAGGAACAAAACAAGGCAAATTTGGGCGAAAACGAGAGTGAACTCGAATAAATAGGCACATAAACCCTAGCTCATCTAGTCATAAAACTAGATAAGCCAGAGGCTTATCAAGGCCCCATCCATTAAAGTAGTTACGTGGCTGCCCCCAGCTTCAACTGGATTAAAGTAAATACTGATGGCGCTGCTAAGGGAGCTCCAGGTGTGGCAGGTTGTGGTGGTATTTTCAGAGGGAAAATGCTTCTTTTCTTGGGTGTTTTGCTCTCAATGTGGGCGTCTCGTTTGCTTTCCATGCTGAAATTGAACTGGCTCACAAGAATGGTTGGAAGAGGCTTTGGTTAGAATGTGACTCCTCTTTAGTAGTGAATGCCTTCAACTCTAATGGTATGGTCCCTTGGCATCTAAGGATCAGGTGGCTAAACTGTATTGCCCTTACTAGGGATATGTCCTTCTTTTGTTCTCATCTGTATAGGGAGGGTAATGCTTGTGCTGACAAGTTGGCCAATTTTGGTTTATGTCTTGATGGTTTTTGTTGGTGGAGCTCATTGCCCTCCTTCTTATCAGAGGATTTTGGTAGAAATAGGATGAGTCTTCCTACTTTTAGATTTGCTTAACTTCGTGGGTCAGGTTAATGCCCCCCCACATTTCTGTTTTTATTGTTTCTTATTTTCTATCAATAAATTGGGTGTGCTGCAGATGATTGGCTTTGCTTGAGGTGCCAGCCTAGCTGGGATGTCTTGCTTGGCAGTGATGCCTTTGCACACTTCTTTTGTCAAAAAAAAAAGTCCAATTGGAATGTCCCAGAGCAATGTTTGGAGTTCCTTTGTAAAATGCTTCAATATGTGACACCCTTCAAAGAGTTGTTGCGAAAAAGTTATTATGATGCGAAGCGGTTGGTGTTGAAACTAGGCTTGGAGGCTAAAAGGATTGATTGTTGTCTATATGGGTGCATGCTATATTATGGTAGTCAGTCTAGCATAAATGACAGTGCGTTCGAAGAATGTAAATTTTGTCAGACACCCAAGTACCGCGTTCAAAGTAGTGACCATAGTAAGAGGAAACCAGTTCCTGCGAAGGCAATGTTCTATCTGCCAATAATTCCAAGGTTACAGAGACTATTTGCATCAACGCAAACTACGGGACAAATGAGGTGGCATAATGAGAATAGAAGAAATCCGGGTGTCATACACCACCATCATCATCGACTACGCCGGTCACACACCCATCATGATTATCATTTATGCCGACTCCTGGGATGATGCCACAGCCGGACACGACCATTCCATCCTCATCATCCGTGGCCGCATATGGTCACGACACGGCCATACCATCATCATTGTCTGTGCAGCAATCAGTCGCGGCTGAGGACTTGCCTGAGTGGGCCAGGGTTCCCACACCTGAGGATCGACCATGGATCCATCCTGTTTCTGGATCGTAAGTTTAATTTAATTTAATGTTGTTTAAAAATAATTACTATTTAATAAGCATATATTTGTTGGTTTTCATATTGTTGATTTAATAAAATTATGAATTTTTCAGCTTCATCCCATTGAAAGTTGGATCGAAGCATGTTACCTTTGCCATCAAGGCGCAGTATCATCGTTCTAACCATCATCGGGGTTGATCCCCCAGGAGGATCGGGATCGTATCTTCAGGCGATTCAGGGTAAGTTCTTGTTTAAATGTTCATGTAATTTTCCCTTTATTTTATATATTTTTTTGTATAATCTTATTAATATTTTTTCTTTGTTAACAGGAGCTTGTGCACTAGTTACCGGAGCATACCTTAGAGATACGTGGTATCTTTGATGACCGAGCAGCTGCTCGACTGAGGGACATGCTCCGGGAGTGTAGGGAGAGCCAGATAAGTTCGGATGACATCAGGCCCAACATCTGGATCCAACTGTGTGCGTACTGGGACATTCCAAATACAAGCTGAAGTGTGAACAGGCAAAGAGAAATCGGGCTTTCGAGAATGGTGGGAGCATGCACACTGGTGGTTCTATTAGCCACATGCAGCATGCCATTTACATGGTATGCATATATAAATAACAATATTTATAAACTGTATATTTTTATTAAAAATTTGTTTTATAACTAATTGATTTTATTGGTGTGTCGGTTGTAGGCAGGAGCGCTAGCTCGGTCCGTTGATGTCCCTACGATCTTTGAGCAGACACATATTCGCTCGGACACCGGCGAGTTTGTTGATGAGAGGTCGAGGCAGACAGTGGTGAGCTAAAATGTTTTTTTTTATATTTAAACTATTGGTAATTATTATTTTATAACTATATATATATATAGTTTAATAAATATTGATTGTAATGTATTGATCGCGGGCGGAGTACAACGCCAGGTTTAGTCAGGTAGCATTTGAGGCTGCCTCGTGCTCTGGTGCCTCAGATCCTTCTCAGCTGGACCCCGCCAAGGTTGAGCGACTACAGACCCAGGCCTGGATGGATGTGGCGGGCGGGAAGAACAAGGGACAGATTTACGGTACTGCGACCCTATCTAGGTCGATCCGTCGGGGGTCGACGTCGAGCTTGACCATTAGGGAGCCTACATCCTCTGGCTCATAATACACGGAGGAGGTGCAGCAGCTGAGGCAGGAGGTGCAGCAACAGAGGGAGACGAACGAGTGCATCATGCAGCAGATAGAGATATTCTCTACGGTCATGACCGTTGTGCTCGATTTCCTCCCACCAGACAAGCGCAACACTCTGCAGGGGGTCCTCCATGCCACCCAGGCTCAGCCCCGGCCCTCCACTACTACTAATGATCCACCACTGCAGCTGCATGATGACGGTCTGTCTACTGAGCAGCAGCTTGATGGTCATGTGACACCTGCAGACTCCCCCCCGACAGGACGACGATGACAGATATTATGGTGATGGGTATTAAGATAGTTATAGGTGTAGTGGAGTTTTGTAGATAGACGGATATTTTATTTATGGATTATATGTTGAGTTTGTTTTTGTTTTATATTAATTTTAATTTAATTGCTTTTTAAATTTTATTTCTAATTTCAATTTTGTTTTTTAATTGATAATATAATAATATTTAATTAAAATAAAATATAATAATTAAATTATAATTAATTGTAATAAAATATAAATAAATAAATAAATTATAATAATAATTAATAATTGTAATATAATTAATTAAAATAAAATATAATAATAATTAATAAATAAAATATAATATTGAATATATAAATTTTAATAAAAATAATTAATAGTTAATTATTAATATAAAATAAATAAATAAAAAATAATTTAAAAAATAAAAAAAACCTTGTTTCCGATGGATGTTTCCGTTGATAACTGTTGGTTACATTTTCTGACCGAATTTTTCGTCAGTAACTTCCACAGAGAGTTACCGATGGAATTTCCATCCGTAATTAGGTGTTCTGTGTGGTAAGTTTTCCCACGGTTAAAGCCGTCGGAAATTTCCGACGGACGAACTAGATCCGTCGGAAAAGCTTTCCTACATGCCTATTACCGACGGGACCGTGTTCGTCGGAAAGTCCATCGGTAATGTAGTTTTCCGACGGAATTTCTTCATTTCTGAAGGGTTTTTTCCGTCGGTAATGTAGTGGAAAGGGAATGATTTTTTTTTTAAACTTTCTTGTTTGGTTCAAACTCTCCCCTTCAAATTTGGCTCCTCTCCAATAACTGCTTAATGTCTTGAACTGCTCCGTGTCAACTAGCTTGTCTTCGGCGGTATTAACTGCTTGACAACTTGTCTTGACTATATTGTCGATTTTGAGACTTAGTCATTTTTTCTCTTTCCATATCTTTGACAATCCTCCCATGAATTTCGTCAAAAAGACTACTTGTCAGTCTATCTTTTCGTCGACATGTACACTTTCTTGTCAACTAAGTATTTTCGACACTTAGAAAATAACATTCTTTACTTCAATTCATTCGTCAGCCCGTCCGAATTATTTCTGTCAAGAATTTGAAATTCTTCCACTAACAGATGCCCCCCAAGTTTTGCTTTTCGACGGCCTTGCCCGAAAGATTAGCAAAATTTGAATTTTATATTGCCAACGAATTCTCTCAATTCCGGATTTTATTATGTTAACTAAATCTCATTTTAATCTCATCCCTACTTAATAGGGATAATCATAACGTTGCAGGTTTCTCGGAATTCGAACCAACAACTCCCACCCTTCTTTAAATAGCAGTCACATCACTGTTGTGACTTTCTTCTTGTTGTTGTTCTTCTTCCTTCGCGAAAAACCCTTCTCTTTTTTTTACAAAGACTTCCATGGCAACTTCCTCCAAGACTTCAACTTCAGCACCCCAAGCTTCAATTGCTGCTCCTAGGGCGATAGTTCAAGACCCAATCTTGGACGAAACAGAACTATGACAGGAATCTAAGGTAATCTACCATGTTCATGACTCTTCCATTTCTCTGAATCCACCTGCTGCGTTCTTGGGTCCTCTCGTTGCCCAGAACGAAATCCCTGAGGACTTGCATGGTTCTTTTCCTTGCAATAGTCCAGACGAAGTTATCTTAGCTTCATTACCTTCACTCCTTATTCAAGCATTTAAAAAGGGTGATAGGATTTTTAGGATGCCCCCTGCTACCAAATTTGATCCTTACATTAGTTGGCTTGATCGAGTCCAAGCCGAAAAGCGTGATGTGTGGGAAAAGGCTGGAATCTTCGAGTTTATTCAGCTTTCCCGCCATCTCAAGCTAGCAGATTTTTCTCTGATAGGGGCATCGACTTTCTTCTGGAACAAACCACCAACAATTTTCATTTTCGATATGGAATGATGGGTCCAACCCTCTTTGACATGTCAGCTATTACAGGGCTTCGTCCAGATCGCCATGCTATGCACTCTAGTGTCGAAGTCAAAAGACAAATTGATGTCTATGTCCCAAAATGCTCTTTCTCCAAATATATAATAGATTTTAAAGGTGGAGATAAAGAACCTGTGATAGACACTGAGCATGTAGTTTTTTTATTTCTTTGGCTGTATGCTTATGTCTTATGTATCATGTCCGCTACTTTACTTACGTCTTATGTTCCTCTTGCCAATCTTCTGGCTACTGGCAAGAGGGTAGCATTAGGCCAATGCGTTCTGGACAATCTCTATGACAGTATGAGCATGCTAGTTGACACTGTCAGATCCAAGAAAAAGAAAACTAACATATGAGGTCCTCTTAGGCTTCTCCAATTGTGGTTGCATGTTGTCTTGGAACGTCGTTTGTCTAATAAGGCTCCTGCGGACTTGTCAATTGACACTTATGGCTTTTTTCTTTGTTTCATCTCTGCTGAGTCTGGGTCAAAAGACAAGATTGCCAATTTCAAGATTTAATTCAAGATTTTCCATTCTCTTTCTTCCATTTCCTCAAAAGTCAATTTTACCCCTTTTGTTGACCGAAAGTATGGTCCAGAGTGGTTTACCAAGATGATTTCCACTATATTCGAGTCCAATGAATCAATCTGGGCTAATTTCCTTTGTGAAAGAGTCATTTTTGTCGATGGTCGTGGTTTTAAAACCCATCGAATCTACCTCCATTTACCTAATACTTCTGCTTGCCAGGTTGGGTTTTGTCAATCCATTCCTGCTCCTTACTCATCAAACCCTGATGACCACTTCATCAATGCCAAGACCCCAATGTATGAAGATATTATGGCCATCAGTGACGAAGATAAGGCTTGCAGGGTTTTCTTATAGCTTGTCCCATTTTCTATCTTTCATGGAGCAACTCAAAGCTTTCTTGACTGGTGGAATGATTATTATTCCAATTATCATCCGAGTCTAAAAGTTTACTTGAGTCGTATTGAAGACGTTGCTGGTAATGGTGATGATTCTTCTATGCAGAAATAGGATCCGGCATCAAAAACTCAAGGTGAACTTCAGAAAGAAATTCGAGCTTTTGAGAAATTTTACAAAATCAAGTGGAATCCCATGAGACCATATAATATGGTTCGTCATGCCAATAGTGTTTTAGCTAAAGCCAAAAGGAAGCATGACAATGAGGAATCTGAAAGGCTTGCCAAATATCGGGAAATCCCAAATATGACCAAAGAATATTTTGACAGCTTAGAGGCTCCTTTTCCTGATCCCGTGCCTATTCCTTGTGCCCCTTTTGGTTTAGATGATTCACATCCAGGAAAGCCGACGAAGGGAGGTAACTTCATCTTTTTAGAAAGTGTAAGTGCTTATGTTGACCCTTTTGAAAAGCCAAATCCAGTTACCTTCACTCGTCGATTTCTTCAACCTGATGACGACTTTATATTCCTTTCGCGAATACTAACTTATAACGCAGGTACTTATCTGTCAAACAAGTATCTAGTTTCTTTTCTTCTTCACTGACAGTCAACTTATTCATGTTTTTATTGACAGTTGTTCCTCTTGACAAACCACTTCCTGGTAAATCCAAGGATAATGTGTCAGTAGAAGAAATATTTGAAGATGATGATGAAGAAGATGAAGATGTGATTCCTGTGAAGGCCAAGCCTACCAAGAAAGGATTACTGTCAGCCAAAGCTTTTGTCCCTAAGCCTCAAATAGTTAAATGGGCCAAGAAAAGAAAAGGGAAAGCTCCAGTTTCTGACTCTCCTTCGAAAAAAACAAAATCTGTCAAAAGTTCTTCAATCTCAGCAGATTTTGACGCCGCCAAGGTTAAAACTCCATCCAAAGCACAAGACGTTATTGTTAGCTCATCCAACAATTCTCCTTCCGACCCATCCAAGGTAAAATTTTGACTCTTGTGATCGGTCTATCAGATTATATCTATTTGTTCACATTCTCTCCTTTTCACTTTGATAGAAAAATAACACTGCCCAGCCTATTCAAGCAACAAAGAAGACAGGAGTGGACATCAACTTGATGCCTTCAGACTCCAACATGGTATTTTTCTCACCTTGTCACCTTGTTTTTATCTTACATCTATATCTCATTTCTATTTCTCATATTAGGAACAAACCCCTCAAATTGAAGACTCGATGACCATCCGGGAAATTTTCAACAAAATTGTCGAACCAGTACAGCATCTTGATCCAGAGGTACCAGTCATTTTGCTGACTAACCCCTTTTATTCAATTATTTTAATTCTGACTTATTCATTTTCTTTTCTTTTTTAGGTTGAAGGACACTTAGAGAGCATGGCTCCTGAAGGTGAGGCTTTGACAGAAAATCTGCAAAATCCTAAATCTAATCAGGAAATCCCCCTAGTCCTGAACAACACATTCCAACCACTCCAACTCCAACTCCTGTAGCCGACAAACCAATTGAAGCTGCTGTCATGATTGAGATCCCAATAAGAAATTGACATGGATGCTTTGTTGCCAGAATCAGTTCCCGTTACTCTTCCTCCACCTCCAGTTAGACTTTCAACCACTAAGTCCCCTGAACCGAAGACCGCGCTTCATTTCAACACTTGGATCAACATGCTGGCAGAGGTTAACCGTAAAGAATCCATATTTTCTGTCAACTCTTCGTCAACCCAACATGATTCCAACGACTCTCGAGTCATCAATCTTATGGATGACTTGAAAGCTCTTCTAGAGAACTCTTTTAACACTCTTTGCTCTGATGTCAACATCCAACAAGAGCTGTCAAGAGTGATTAAAGAAATTACTCCTCTTCATTCCAACCTTCCTCTATATAGCCACACCCATTTTCTTTCAATCCACAAATTTTGGGAACAATTCTCCGACAAGTTAGAGAAAATGACCTCTGTCATTCCCCTCTATGAAGAGGAGGAAAAGATTAAGGACAATCTCTTGGCCAAGTTCCAAGATCTAGAGACTTCCAAACAGAAAGAACTTGAACTCATCTTGACATGAACTCAAACCAAAGAATCCCTCCTAGAATATCGGAAGAGGTTGTTGGCAGAGATTGAATTGAAGGATCGAAAATGTGCCAAGTTTGATAAGGCTCTAGAGAAGAGTAGAGACAAGGTCAAAGTCATTGATGACGAATCTGTACAACTTGGTCAAAAAGCTGGAACCGTAGTTGGCAAACTTCATGCCCTACAGCCTGAATATGATGCTGCAGTTGCCAACAAAGCTGATCTCACTTTTGCATGGGATCAATTGTCTCTCGACATTGGCTTAGACAAGAATAATTTGTTATAATTTTCTTTCTGTCAGCAAAATTCTGTAACTCTAACACTTATTTTGTTGTCTATTCAATGAGAATGTTTCAAAGAAAGTATTTCCCTCTTAAAACATTTTCACAAAGCTTTATAAATCAGAGTTGCGGATTTGTGTTCTCTGGATCTTTTATAAAATCGATGAAGGGTTTTTACAAAATATTGAATAGAAGGTGATGAGGATAAGAAAGATTAATAACGAATAGGTTCAGGTTCAATAACTCAGTAATAACAAAATGCAGTTTATACAGATCAAGAACAGAAATTATATTTGAACTTTAAACATCAAAATCACAGATTCTTGATCATAAACAGAAATTAAAGAGTCTGAGTTTAGAGATACTACACAACCAAATTTATCTTGGTTTAGTCACCACCATTGTGACCTACATCCCGTCACCACTCCACCTGTGGGATTTCACACACTAACACACAATCTTTGCCAGGTAGCTTGAAAAACCTTTACACCACAGAGCACTCCTTCACCTCGAGATACCATACTCTTGTGAAGAGCCTCAATGTTCTTCCTTAGGGATACCTCACCCTAATCACTTAGCGAGACTCCCTCTCTCTTTACAATCGAAAATTAAAAACAAAAGTTGATTCCTAACTCTCAATAGTCAGATAAAACAAATTGAAGCACTTATGAGTATTGAAACACTCTTTTCACAGTAAGCTCAATGAAGATGATGAATGACATGTGTATCGTAATAATTCTTTTGTTATTCGTTATGATTCTTCTTAAAGTGTTCCTTTGATCCCTCTTTATATATAAAACAAGTTATAGTCGTTGGGATCAATTAAAACAGATTTGGATCTGATTTAACAGAATCTGTTTTCTTGATTCTCGTTCTCGAGATAAGATTCTGATAGTTCTTATAGAATTCGCGTCCATAAAATAACGAGTCCATTTAGAAAAATAGCAGCGTCCATCTTTAAAAAAAATAGCCGCGTCCATTTGCCACGTCAGTAGACGGGAGTACTAACACAAAGTAATTGGACGTGCTCCAACTAGTAGACGAGCGTTTGTATTACTTTAGTAGACGATCGCTTGTATCATTTTAGTGGACGAGCACTTCTGTCACTTTAGTAGACGTGCGCTTGTGTCATTTTAGTAGACGTGTGCTTCTGTCACTTTAGTAGACATGAGCTTCTGTCATTTTAGTAGACGTGAGCTTCTGCCACTTTCTTGGACGCCATCTTTTACCACTGTTGGAGGAGCGCTTCTATTATTCCCAGTGTTGGACGAGCACTTATATTATTCCAGTGTTGGACGAGCGCTTATATTATTCTTTCCAAAAATAATTTTCATTAACGAAAACTTATTCCTTTTAATGCAGGTTATGAAAAATGATTTTCCTCATGCATCTTTCTTAATTGAGCTATTTGTGAATAAGAGATTTCATCTCTTATAAATCATCTAAGACTTAACACTAATTTCTTCATTTAAGTTCTTGTCTTGATGATTCCTTTATCTTTGCCCTTGCTCTTTGATTCCTCCATGTTCTTCCTTGAATATTCTCCTTTGATTGCTCACTGAACTTGTTGAATATTGCTTGATACCTGTCTTTACAATTTGACACTAAACACTTGCATACACATTAAGTTGTATTTGTCATATATCAAAATCTTTAAGTCATTGAATCTAACACAATGAATTTCAGAAGTCATCCTTGTCAAATCATAATTGATGTTGCGATGAGTTTCAAAACATCGGAAAACCTCTTGCATTTAATTTCTTGTCTCTTCCAGCCAGTTATAAATAACAAGGTTTATAACTCCTAACATTACTTCAAGTAAAATATTCTCCCATCAGAAACAAACTTTTCTTTATTTTCATTTCTTCCTCTATGGGAGTCTGACCTTAAAACCTTTGAACCCCAAAGTCATAGTATTTGTCTTGATGGTCATTTTCCAACTGAAGGTCAGTAACCAACGTAATATGTGCAGTGGAGGTCAGCAACCAACGTAATATCTAGAGATGACCTCGCTGCACATCCGAGGAGAAGCCAATCTGGAAACAGAACGAGTGCATCTTGTTCTAGTTCCATCATCTTCATCCCAGAGGATGTTTGTTCTCTCTTGGTGTCACCTTTACCACGCCAATGGCAACCACATCCTTCTGGGTGAAATGATGGTGAGATCTGCTCGTGCTAACTCTTCTCCCTATACCTATGTGCACTCTCAACATATGAAGCATATGAAACCTCATCAAGTGGGAATGAAGCCTCAGCAAATTGGGTTACACTGTTGCATTGTCGAAGAGCGAAAGAGAAAAGTATGCCGAACTTATCAGAGACTTGGACTCTTAGTTATTTTTAGGAATAAATTAGCTTTGATTGACAATTTGTACTTTGACAGTATATGATTGTATTGCCAATTTAGTGAATAAAAATTTTCATTTCTAATCACTTGTTGCCAATCTTTACTTCCAGCATTGTCGGTATATATTCCTTCAAATACTTGCCATTAATAGATTTAATTCTTAGGCCTGCATTGACATTGACAAGTGCATAAGCAATCCCAGAAAATGCTTTGGAAATCTTAAATGGTCCTTCCCGCTTTGGTGGCCACTTGTCGTATTCTCGACAACCTTTATCCCTGTGTAAAATGACCTTCCATACTAAATCGTCCATTTTAAATGATTTAAACTTAACTCGACTGTCATAGAATTTTGCAATTCTTTCTTTCGGTCGAATAAAATTTTCCAATGCAACCAACCTTTCATCACTTAATTCGTCCAATTCATCTAACATTGCATTCCAATATTGGTCGACAGGCAAGTCATCTTACCTTTGAATACGAGTTGATTGAAGATTAATTTCGACAAGCAATACAAGATCATGTTCATATACTAAACTATATGGTGAGGTCCCTGTCGACTGTCCGGGTGAATTTCTATATGCCCACAGTATTTGGTCAAGAGTGTTATGCCAGTTCTTAGGTTGTCGACCCACATGCTTTTTAATAATACTAATAATAATCTTATTTATGGCCTCAACTTGACCATTAGCTTGTGCATAGTACGGAGTAGATGTAAGCATCATTATCTGCCTAGAGTTTGTGGTATTCCAAACTGACAAACAGTGACATTTTCAATAAAATCAATTACATCTTATTGGGTGACTACTTTGAGGTAAACTGCTTCTACCCATTTGGTAAAATAATCAACTCCAACTAAAATGAATTGATGTCCTTTGGATGAAGAATGATGTATTTGGCCAATTAAATCCAAAGCCCATCCTCTGAATAACCAAGGTTTGACAATAAAATGTAACTCACTGGCTGGGACATTTTGTATATGACCATGTTTCTGACATTGCTCACAAGACTTGGCAAAAAAAATACAGTCCCTAACCATAGTTGGCCAATAATACAAACTCCATCGGAGCACCCACTTCATTTTCTCTCCTGCCTAGTGGGCCCCGCATATGCCTTAATGGACCTCTGACAAAGCCAAATAAGCATCTTGCTTATTCAGGCACTTGTGTAAAGTTCCATCGGCATACCTTCTATGCAATAGTCCGCCCTGCATAGTATAATTCAATGCTTTATTTTTTATCTTTCTATTTGCATTCTAACTTGGGTTTTCCAAATACTTAATTATTGGCAATCTCCAGTCATTAGACAGAATTAGATCATTGACCAAGACATCTCTTTCTTCCAGTGGATATAATAATTCTCTAATCTCCATTAATCCTGACAAAGTCTTTTGAGATATCTTGTACCTTGAAGCTATTTGAGCTAACTCATTGGCCTCTTGATTCAGTTATCTGGGGATATATTTGACAATTACGTCATCTAATTTTCTCATCAACTTACTTGCTATGATAAAATATTTTGTCAAGTTATAACTGACACATTTGTATGCTTGAGTAAGTTGTTTAATAACCAACTGAAAATCCCCAAATATATGCACATTTTGTGCTTTCATTTCTACTAGTATCTCTAATCCAACAATTAAAGCTCCATACTCAGCTTCATTGTTTGAACATGGATACTTAAGTTCAAACATGAACTTGGTGGGGGATCCTTGTGGACTCACAATTAAGACGCCTACTCCACTACCTCGTTGATACCTTGACCCATCAAAGTAGAGTTTCCAAGGCTGTAAACTGACAAAATTTATTTCTTGTACATCCAATCCTGGATGTTCTACTAAGAAATCAGCAACTGCCTGACCTTTGATAGATTTTGATGGCACGTATTTTAAAGAATATTCTGAGACAGCAATGGTCCATTTACCAATACGTCCATTAAGGACTGGTTTTGACAACATATACTTTATTACATCAGTTTTGGAAATAACCAACACATTACAAGGCATCATATAATATTTAAGTTTAGTACATGAAAAGTACAATGCTAGACATAATTCCTCTATAGCACTATATCTTTTCTCAGCAACATTGAGGACTCTGCGTATATAATACACGACCCTTTCCACATTGTCATCGTCATCTTGGGCCCAAAGACATCCTCTAGTATCTTCAGATGCTGATATGTACAGCTTCAACGGTCGACGAGGCACTGCTAGCATCATGATTGGTGGCTTGACTAGGTATTGCTTGATCTAGTCAAAAGCCTCTTGGTAACAAGATTCCCACACGAAGCTCTGTCCCGCTTTCAATTTGACCAATGGTGCAAATACCATTGTTCTTCTCAACAAATTTGGTATAAATCTCCTCAGAAAATTGACTTTTCCTAAGAACGACTGCAATTCCTTCTTATTTGTAGGTGTTGCGGCTTCCATGACTGCTATAGCTTTATTCTTGTCCACCTCAATCCCTTTTTTATGAACTAGAAAGCCTATGAACTTGGCAGCCGACACTCCGAAACTGCACTTTTCAAGGTTAATTTTGAGGTTGTGTCTTCTCATTCTTTCAAACCCTTGCTTCAAGTGTTCTAAATGGTTATTCTTAGTTTTGGATTTGACATCCACATCATCAATGTATACCTCAATAAATTTCCAAATCACATCATGGAAGATGGTACTCATTGCTCGTTGATAAGTTGCACCTGCATTCTTTAAACCGAAGGGCATGACAATCCATTCATATGTCTCAATCGCTCCTGGAAACTTGAAGGCAGTCTTTGACAAGTCTTCTTCGGCTATAAAGATTTGATTATAACCTGCATGGCCTTCCATACAACTTAGAATTTCATTTCCTGATGCTGAGTCGACAAGCATGTCGGCTATTGGCATCGGATATTCATCTTTAGGGGTAGCAGTATTTAGATTTCTAAAATCTATGCATACCCCCGTTTTGCCATTCTTTTTAATGACATGAACTACATTAGAAAGCCAGTCGACATACCTAGTTGTTCGAATGAACTTTGCTTTGAGTAATCTCTCTACTTCCTCTTTAATTTTATGTACCACTTCCGGAGCAAATCTCCTGCTCTCCAGTTTGACAGGTTTGCAATCTTCCCTGAGTGGTAACCGGTGTTTGACAAGATCCCTACTTAAACCAAGAATTTCATCATAGTCCCATGCGAAGCAATCTTTGTATTATGTGATTAATCTGACAAGTTTTTGTTTATAATCCTCTGGCAGAAATGCACTCACAAAGATAGGCCTTTTCTTGGCCTCAATGTCTTAGCTTATCTCCTCCAAGTGATCCTCAACTTCCACATTTTGTTTCATTTCGGCTCCCTTTTCGAAACCTAAAGGACCATCGTTAATTATACAATCTGCTAACCAAACAACTAGTATCCTCAACTTCCACTCTTGTCAGTTATGTCGTCAGCCACTGCAACCAAACAACCAGTATCCTGTGAAGGCAATTCCTTTATAACGATGTCTCCTTGCTTGGTAAGCTTTTTCTTTTGAGCCTGTCAAAGTCTTTTCAGTCTTCTCTTCTAGCTCTTAGATATTGTTGGCTGATTCGACGGTCCTGACAAACCAGGTCCTATCGTCTGAGTGTTCTGAGCTAATTGCCCCCTTCGGTAATCCTCATTCCAGATTGGTGGTTTACGATCGTTGAACTTATTTCTTCTGACCCATTTCTGCTTTCGTAATTCGGGATAACAGGCCATGGCAGAATTTCTTATCCATCAATCCACCATCATGTTGGACAGGAGTTTCCTGGTCTTGACGGAATTGAAGCCTCCGCGGATAGACTTGTTACTTCCCATTGATTCTCTGACTGGCTCTTCGAGCCAACCTCTAGTGTTATGTTGTCTGGGTCTTGCTTGATAAATATTTTGCTGATGACTATCTCTCTACCTGTCAACAACATGCCCAACAATACTGTGCATATTGTTAGAACTAGTATGGCTCCTCGGGTACGAAAACTTGCCTTGACTATTACCATCATGAGACTCGATTTTGTCTTGTGGGTGGTATGATGGAGTTCTCTACCCCCTTGCTTTCTTGGAAGCAGCATCATCGTAAAATTCTTCACATCTTGGGGAAACTTTAAATATGCCACCAGATTTTTTCCGTGTTATGAAATCGACAAGAGGTTCCCCATGCTTTGGATAGATATCGAATGAATTCGTCAGGTCCATATGGATACTCTGTTCGGCTCTTATATTGACCATGCCTATTCCCAAAGGGACTTGGCGGTAAGCCATGTTAACTTCAGGACCGAATGGTTCAATGTCAATCTTCATGCCTGGTTTCTTGTCTGAAAATTTCAGCCTTCCTTCTGCTAAACCTTTCTGAATGATGTCCCTGAAATGCATACAGTCGTTAGTCACAGGGCCAAAAGTGTTAGGAAATTTACAATATTTTTTATCCTTTATTTCATGGGCTTTCAATAGCCTATGATCATCTAACAATTTTAATTGCTTATCCTTAAGCAATATGTCAAATATTTGGTCGGCTTTGGTCACGTCAAACATATACACTTTCTTATTGACAAAATGAATCCTTTCTCTGGCCCTTGCGGTCCTCAAGGCTTGGCATGTATAAGGTGGACCATTTTCAATTCGACATAATCTACTTCATATTCCTCAGAATCATTGCCTTCTTCGTCAGAATCACTACATCCAACAAAATTAATCTTTTCTCTATTGAGGAATTTCCTCTGCTTGAAAACCTTTTTGGCCTTCAGTTGTTCAATTTGTCGGACTTTGTCACCCAACTGGGAAAGATCAATTAGGTGTTGGTTGACTAATTTCTTCCTAATGTAATAATCTAGACCCCCGGCAGAAATCTTCACTATTTCTGCCTCAGGGATAAAGGTGAAGCAACGACTCCTCATTTGATGGAATCGGACAAGGTAATCATCGACAGAATCGATATTTATTCTTTTAATGCCGAATAAGTCTGTCAACCCAATTTTTAGGTCACCCTTAAAGAATTCATCATATAAACTCCTCTCTAATTGATTCCAGGAATGTATGGAATTAGGTCTCAGGGTTGAAAACCAGGAAAAAGCATTCTTAGTTAATGAACTGGGAAAGCACTTCATTTTTAGTCCCTCCTCTAAAGCCAAGTCTCCTAATTCGATAGAATGTCGGGCAATGTGCTCGACAGTTGATTCTCCGCTTCCCCCCGAGAATTTTGACAATTTGGGTATTTTGTATCCTCGAGGCATTTCTGCCTGTTAGACCCAATCAGGAAATGCCGATGCAAAAAATGGTTGATTGGCATAACATATATTAAAACCAAACCTATTCAATGTTTGTTCGACAACTTGGTTAACATTCTGGTTTAGAACATTTTGACGAAGTGCTCCAAGAGCACCCTGGTTTATGACAAAGTCTTCGTCTTCCTCTGGTTGTAGAATACGTACATTTCCACGTCTTAAAGGGACTCGATGATGGGGTTGTGGCCTCTCGTCATCTTGTTTGGATCCTTCAAGTTGGATAACTTGTGGTTGTTCAACCCGTGGTTCGTTATTCTAGCCCTGGTTGACATTCCTATTGACATTTCTATTGGGATTTCTATTGGCATTTTGGTTATCGTCTGGGGCTAACACGCCCAAGGCTCTATTTAACCTACGTATCTCATTTGCCAATGTCAAGCATGCATTATTCGTGTTTTCCATTAATGGCGTAATCACTGTACCTATTTGCTGAGTAAATGTATTCACCATGTCAAAGTTACTTGAATCAATTTACTGTCGAACATTGGCTAATGTAGCCTCTGACAGGCCAACAATATGTTGCGGGGGTTGTCTAAGTGGGGATACCTGAGGCCTTACTACTGGATGCTCTTGTCGAGTATGGGTCACTACCATTGACCCTGTTATCCTATTAGCTTGATTAGGGATTTGCCCCCCAGTCGACGGTCCCGGCTGTCCAGATGTATGGGAGGTCGTCGTTACTCCATTTGGATATGGTATATATGCAAATGGGGTATTTGGGTTGACATTGGTCGAACCATATGGCATTCCATACAAAGGTTGTGGCAGAGGTTGTGTAGTCCCTCTTGGGTTTGAATTCACAATACTTCGTGGAGATAATCCAGTACTTGGTGGATTTATTTGTTGTAAAACTGGGGAAGTTGGTGATGGGAGTGTTCCTTGGCCAACTTCGTGAAATCTATTTACAACTTGAGCGTAGGAAACACCTCTTCTCGCAACTAAACTATTACTGCTATTATTTCCTGCATTAGTAGCGTTAGCCATGGTTGCATGAATATTGTCAACTGGTGCAACAGTGGTTACAGGATTATCATCCACCATTGACACAGCGGCGTTAGTGCTGACTTCGGCAGCATTGCTTGCACTACTCATATTCAGAGTTTTGGGAATTAGATGATGTTTGAACCACTCTCCCACTCCGTAAACGCGTACAATACATTTGTATGTCAAAGTTGTTAACATGATTTTTTGGTTCTTGACCAAAAATTCGATCGTGACAAATAATTAAAAATCAAACGAGTGTGGGACCTACGAGTTATGCGGTAATCTCGTCAGGAATGTGCTATTTTGAAGTTAATGTCTGCCAAGTACAAATTTGACAATTTTAGTCAAATTAGGAATTACTGGCAAAAACTTCATGCTAAGACAAGTATATAAGTTTAAAAATAGTGTACAGATTATTGTCAGTAATGAAACTTGGCAATGAAACTACTTATATTTGAAAAGTTAAGTATGAAGTTTAAAAAGAAGAAAATAGTTTCTATATTAGAAAATAATTTCCTAATTACACTGAGTAACTAATAAAAAGAACAGAAGTTTAAAAGAAAAGTTAAGTATGATCTAAGTAATACTACTTGCAAAAACTGAATGAATTTAAAAGAAGAGGATAAAAGAACTGTTGGAAATAAGTGAGAATAAATTAAGAACTTGAATAAAAGGGATGAAAATGACATTGAATTTTGCCATAATATTGAAATAAGAAGGATGGAAGGAATACTTGAATGTAATCCGTCAATCTGTTGTGTGATCAAGATGTGTAGGATGTGTATCAAATAACCGACCTTTATTACATTGTAATAACTAGTATTTATAGGCAAATAAAATAACTACCTAGTAGTAACTTCCTATCTAAATGACTGCCACATGTCCTTGGCAGTTCTCTTAGGCTTTACATTTAAACTGTTTGTCAAACAATTCAAATAACTGCTCAATGTCTTGAACTGCTCCATGTCATCTAGCTTGTCTTCGATGGTATTAACTGCTTGACAACTTGTCTTGACTATATTGTCGATTTTAAGACTTGGTCATTTTTTCTCTTTCCATATCTTTGACAATCCTCCCATGAATTTCGTCAAAAAGACTACTTGTCAATCTATCTTTTCGTCGACATGTACACTTTCTTGTCAACTAAGTATTTTTGACACTTAGAAAATAACATTCTTTACTTCAATTCCTTGGTCAGCCTGTCGAAATTATTTGTCAAGAATTTGAAATTCTTCCACTAACACCTTCATCTTCACTTAGCTAGTGATAACAAATTGAACCATTCTAAGTTATTTACTCCAAGACCTCCCTCATTTTTCTGTTTACATGCTAAATCCCACCTTACCCAAGAAACTCTCCTCTTTTTTGCACTACCGCCTCATAAAAACTCCCTTTGAATTCTAGTGAGCAATTTCAAAACCTATCTCAGAATTTTTAATGAGAACAAAAAATGCACTGGGAAACTATTCATAATTTAATTTATAAGAGTAATTCTATCACTAAACGAAAGATGTTTTACCTTTCTATATAGTGAATGCCTTCAGGTCACATATTGAATAACTGGCTACCGAGTAGACATTTTCCTTGGAATGGCTCCTATTGGTTAGCCTACGTAGTTAAAAGGGATGCCTCTAGTTTTGTAGTTAAGGAACATCGAAGCTGAGTTTAGGAAGCAATACTCCAAATTATTTCCAATAGCATAACTTTTATGAAAATTAACTCAGAGATCTGACAGTAATTCAAAACACTTTCTTTAATTCATCACCCGAAGATTATCCTGACACACCTCCCTAATAATTAAAGTGTCATTTACATATTGGAGAATGTAACACCCCCTCGGCATTACATGTCAACTCGATGCGGAAAACATAAATAATAAAAAGAAATGCTGGTTACTTTCGGAAAATAATTTAAATATATAAATTTTATTTCGTAAATGCGGGCCTAAAAATTTTCTTACGATACTAATATTTACAAACATCAAGGCAAGAAAATAAAATCCTAATACATATATTACAATATACCTCTCAACAGAATCATCAAAAGATTTTTCTCACCGAGGCGTACGAGTTTCAAATATATATAGTTACACTTATCCTAAAGGAAATGAAGGAGCCATAACATACCATAAATAAACAACGTAGAAAAGACTTCAAAAATCTTATACCAAAAAGATGACTCCACAGCTAGTCAAAACTAGGCATCGTAGCTCACTCCTTTGAGTGGTACAAGAGAAAAAAGGGGTCTTACCCACAACAACTCACTCATCATCATTTATAGCATCATAATCTTCAATTCTCAGGGTCTCATGGTGATCTAGACTACCGTTGAGACAAAATTGTACACGTATCCACAAATACCACAAGGTATTCCACATGTACATAGCAAGGGTGAGATACTCATAATAGTCACATACTCGACACAACCAAAACAAGACAGCAAGTAATCATAGTATTTCATATATATCAACTTGAAAGGAAAACACAATTTCCATATAACTAAATAATCCTCTCAAGGGATTTTCCATTTCGTCAATCAATATGATTTTCCAAGAATGCATGATACTTCAAATTTCATTATCTATTCTTAATCTCCGAAGATCCTAACTTCCCTTCATCGAGCAATATAGGACGCAATATCCCCATAACACAATTGTTCTCATGAGATCAGCCTCTCGATCCTAACATCCTGTGTTTGGCAATCGATTACCACAACTCGAGGTTGTAAGGCCCCGATCTTCTTCAATCCCAGATATCCCTAAAGACCTTTCTTGGTCCTTAACTATCCAATTTATCAATCCACTTATGGATTGTATCTCGTCAACATAATGGCACGTTTGCCGGTTCATGCATGTAAAACAGTTGGTTCTCTATCTTTCTTTTTCGTTTGTTCTTTCTTGTCGAGGCTCAAAGCACACGACTAAAGGCATAAAGCCCAAATCATTCTCAACACAGGACACGCAGTCCTAGTGCTCAATCACGAAACCCTAGACCGATGCACCAGTCCTAGGTTCGTAGATACGGGACACGAAGTCCACCATAAATTACATGGATTAAAAATCCATGTGCTTTTCTCATAGAACTCTAGAACGACCCGACGTCTCGACCTCTAAGTTCTCTTAACTTTCTTGTTTGCAACATAGTTTTCATTATGTGAAAACAAACACCAAAATAAAGATATGAAACTCATCAAGGTTCATCGGAATTATTTTTGCTCGTTTAAAGCATATTATAGAAATTCTTTTCTGTTGAAATTCATTTATAAAATGTTAAATCGTCAAAAATCATTTTAAAATCTTTTGGCTCAGAAGCAAATCTTTAACAAAATCCCCGCCACAATGGTATTTTTCTAAGATTTTCCATTTGAATCAAATTTTTCGTAAAATAAGAGACTTTTCATTTTAAACAAAACTTTTTCCTTGACAACGTTAAAATGTTTTAGAGACTTCTATCTTTTTCCCAAACATTTAGGGAAATTACCAATAATGCGATTTTTCACTGTTTGTCCTCGCTAACACTCATTTCTTAAATATTATTTCGAAATCGTCTTAAATATCTCGAATTCGTGAACTTTAAATGGAATGTCCTTATGTCACATTATTTTAAAAATCTCCTGCTTACAAAATTAAAACCTTTAAACTTTCTGATTACGACTTTTAGTGGCTTAATCATCATTACCAAGCTATGGCCAGTGCCATGCTCTCAACCAGTACAATCATATCAAACAGAAATTGATATATGCATATAGATAATTCTAAACCACAATATAACACAGTTTAACAAATCACAACTAACTTCAAAATAACAAATACCATATAATAATATTAATTCATGTACACACTACAACAAAATACTACAGGTATATGACTACCAAACTCATGAGTAAGCTCCCCTTACCTCTTCAAGAAAATAATTTTCTTGCTTTGGATCCTTCAACTTTTTCCTTCTCTACTCTCACAAGATCACAACAACAATCTAAGGTCTCAATCCTTCATCCAAACAACACATAAAACAAGTTAAACAAACAAAAGAACTTCATGACCCACCAAACTAGGGTTCGGCCAAGACATAGAAAAGAGGGCTAGGGTTTTCCATTTTATTAAGCTATTGGATACATGATCCTAGGGTCTTAGATAGAAGATAAAAATTGGCATAACTCACAAATTCCATTTCTTATGATTTTCTAGAAAATAAATCAAGAAAACCCATGAAAATGAAAATTGTGCAAGCCATATGAATGAATGGAAATTCATGAAAATAGTTGAAGGAATGATCTTGGACCATAGTAGTATACCTCTAATGGATGAAGAAAGGATGGAAAATTGATGGAGTAAGCACAAGCTTTCAAAAACTCACTTAGAGAAAAATGGGTATTTTTCCATGAATTCAAAGAAAATGATACTTGAACAAAGAACATGAATAAAAATGAAACATCATAAGGAAGAAGATGAATGGATAGTGATCAAGAATCATTACCTTTAGTGATGATTTGTCAAGAACTAAAATGACTATGATGAACTCCTTAGGAATTTCTTTGCAAAATTTCAAATTCAAGTTTCTAAATCCCTAATAAATGTCGGAGTTAATTAATGAGAATTTATAAACAATGCGGGGTGAGTAAATAATCTGGTAGTGATTGTTTGATGTTGAAGGTTGATTTTGAATAGACTATTCAATCAACTGTCAACTTTTAAATTGTATGATGGGCATATTTGGAATGTACGATAAATGGAAATTATATTTGATTATGAAGTGCATTTTCTTGGCTGTAATCTATCTGTGATATGGTGAATGAGTTCTCAAGTATAGACTTTCAAATTCGAAACAAGGAGATTCATCAGCACCCTTTCTGTCTTTGTCTTTACTAGTGGCAGAAAGTTTGTGTGGGATGATGCAAACATTGTATGGGGAAATCAAAGCCATTTAAAGTGGGGCAGGGAGGGGCTGGAATTTTTATATTCTCTGCAACACCCTGCTTTTTATTTGTGTTGTATTATCAGTAATTATAAAACTTTTTATATTTTTACGTGTGACCCAGAAAAATGATTTTGGAGAAAACAAAATCATATCCAAAACCTACTATATTGTAGGAGGCTATGGTTAAAATTTGGGTTTAAAATTCAGACTAAACATGGTCCGCGTTTTCGCTAACAGTACATTTGTATTGGTCAGGAAACCCTGATTTGACCCAAAACGAAGTAATTTTAGATTTGTATCACTTTTTTAGTGTTATGACCTATTTTTAATATTTTTGCTCAAAAAAATAAATTATTTTATTTTGGTGAATTTTCCAAGAAAACGAGCAAAAACCTAAATCGGGTAAACGACGGAGCCGAAAACGGAAATGCAGAGGTATGCAAGAAGATAGAGGCGACGAGTCATGATGGATACCTCACCCCATGAGTCTCCTAGTTAATCATGAGGTGAGTCACCAATGTCATAATGAGTTTTTGTAAAATATCTAATTTTACATGTAAAAAGACCTTTATGCCCTTAGCCTTCTTTATTAATTCCAATTTGATCCAACCATTTTTGGACCATTTTACCCTCATATTTTCGAGCCTCTCTCTCTCTTAGGTCATTATTCACTTCATTCTTTCATTTTTCCTAGTTGTATGTTTTTTTATGAGCCATTTAGTTGTATGTATGGTGTTGTAATGAAAGATTTGAACAAAAATTACTGCTTAAACATATATCCATATTCTTTTATGGGTTTAGATGCATGGAACCATGGAGACATCTGATATTTTCATTTAAAGTAATTTTTGTTGGGTATGCATTTGGTTTCTTTTTTTCCCAGTTAATTTGTTTGAGAATAATAGACTTCAGAGGATTCTATTAAGATAGTAATATAATAATGATAAAAATAATATTTTTTTCTAACTTTGTTTATTTATATATGTCTTTTAACTTTTTTTTGTTAAATTAATTTTTAAATTTTGGAAAATTAGAGAACATTTGACTTTGATAATATTTTGGCCATAACACCATTAGGTGGCTATATTCTTTTCAAATTGAGAGTGAGCGGTGGTAATCGGTACGAAACCGCTGTTGATGTGACTTAATTAAGAATTGTAAGAAAAATATATTAAATAAAATGAAAAGATTAATAAAATATTGGGTAGTTGAAAACAAAACACACAGGAAGTAGGGTGTTTGTGGATCGGTTTGGATCAATTTTGAGGCAAAAATATTGTAAAAATAATAAATAAATAAAATGATATAAATTAAATAAAATAGAGAAGTAAAAATTAAATAGATAAATAGTGAAGAACACCAATAAAAGTTTATAATCAGAATAACAATATTATTCTGGGCACCTAGAACAACAAGAATTACATTAAACTCATTGTACAATTAAAAGGAAAAGGAAAAAAGAAAATTGTTTAAAATGAAACTCAAACGACAACTAATTATTTTCTAATCTCCTCTAACCAAAAGGGCGAACAACTCAAGATTCCAATAAGAAGTCTTTTTCTACTTCTCTATCTCTTCCTTTCTCCTTTCTCCTTTCATAAAACTGCACTCTGCACCAATCACTTAATTAGCATTCATGGAGAATCCCAAAGGCCATAAAAACATGCTGAATGTAACACCCCCTTGGGCATTATTGCATAACACATGCGGAAATAAATTAAAAGTTATTTGTTGGTTGCTTTTGGAAAATTTACTTATTTCAAGTGGGAAAACTTAGGTGTAAAAATTTAATTCTGTGAGAAAACTCTGGAACTAAGATACATTCATATTGTACATATCCTCACATAGGGAAATAATCATGTTCATAACAAGAGTCTTCACGACATACACTTTTACACTAAAAGTTTCAATTTATAACAAAAGAAAATTAAACTAAAGACTCCTAAGCTGGTCGCCTTACAACACATTTATTGGGAAGACCCCGTGGTCGTTCCCATGAACAAAACTTCCTCAAGTGTCTAGAATCTAAGTCCCCGAGTGACTTAGTGAACTCCTCTGCACCATATGTACTAATGTACCAAGGTATAGTAGCAAAACCAGAAAGCCTGATATATTATAAGGGTGAGATGCCAATATTTGAGTTTATAACGATAATCACATGCACGACACACCACAATAACATAAACATATATTTACCACGTCTAAAGGATAATAACATCACATATTAAATTATTGGGATTCATACCCGACAATCATCATCATTTTGAAAATGTGCATGACACTCCAATATTCGTCGTCTAACTTTCATACCTAATCTCATGAGATATCCCAACACGTGATGAGTTGATCAGGCTCTATAACTATACAAGGCAAAGGCACACAGCTATAGGCATGCAGCCAGAACATAATAGGCATGTATGCCACATGCATGCAAAAACACTTGGTTCAGGACACTTTTCTTTGTGTTCAATCTTTCCTTGCCGAAGCTCAAAATGGCTTATGACTAAACAAAGTTTTAAACATCTTTAAAACTTTCATTAATAACACAGGACCTCAAAGTCCGAGTGCTCAATCACGAAACCTCTAGACCGATGCACCAGTCATAGGTTCATGGTAATATAAAACATCTTAAATGTTTAAACACAGTATACACCACGTATACAGTAGACACCAAGTCTAGAGGACCTCAAAGTCCAAAGGACCCCAAGTCCATAACACAACGAACCTTAGTACCCCGACGTCTCGGTTACTAAGTTCAACACCACTTTTAACACAGTTAAGTTAAACTTGATTTCGGAAAATCTTTTCAAATGGGAAATTCTTTAATAAAACCTTTAAATACTAAACTTAGTTTTCACAAAGATGAGTCACTTGAGGTTTAAACTTACTTAAAATACGTACTGCCATTTCAAAACACTTGTCGTCGATACTTTTCCAAATTGCCGTCAATTATCATTTTTAAAGCCATTTAAGCCAAAACTTAGCTTTTTCCACTTAAATAATTTTCTAAAATCATCATTAAATTATTTTCAACAATTAATTTCACAAAATAACTTTTTATAATATTACAAAATTTCTTACGTAAAAATTAGCAGTACAAAAATAATTTCACAGTTACGTCCTCACTGTGACTCACAGTTCACTCTTACACCGGTAAATCATTAAAATAATAATATTTTCAAAAATTTCTTATTTTCTCAAATAATTATTTAAATCATAATATATTCCAATTTTCTCAATTAAATACCGAATATTACTCGTGAAGCTTCTTAAAGCTTTTATCTCGTTTAATTAATTGAGCACTGACCACTGTCAGTTTTCTCAAACAACAATCAACAACAACATCATATCAATATTCCCAAGCAGATCATGCATCACAACATCATAGTATATAATTGCAGATAAACAATTTAAATACAAATAAGCCATCACAGATAAAAATAACACAACCGAAACAAACACCACTGATAGATAAGACAGACATCAAATAGATAACACATGATTCACTAGTGGAAATAATGTAATATACGGGAACGTTTTACGTCAGTTGACCATATGTTTGACGTTAAAAAAAATGAGGCGGTGGCAGTTTTGTAAATATCAGAGTTCATTAATTCAATTTTAACGTCAGTTGTTTTAAGGACTGGCGTTAAAAGTCAAGTGACTCACTTTTAACGTCAGTTTAATAAACAATTGACGTTAAAAGTGAACATTTTAACGTCAGTTCTTCAATGAACTTACGTTAAAAGTGAGTCACTTGACTTTTAACTTCTGTTCTTTCATCAACAGACGTTAAAGGTTATTTTAATAATTTTTTTTATCTAGTATACGTACCCTTCCGCATTGCCTTCCTCAAAGTTTCAGTTTCACAATTGCTTTGATGTTTTGTGTTTATGTTTTGAAAACTAAAATATATGTGCGAAGTATAAGTTGAATCAATAACCCAAACCGGATCTCATTCATTAAGTGTAATACAGACTGATACAGAAGATTGAAAGGGTTTAAAATCCTATAAAAAGGGTTTAAAATCCTATAAAAAGTTACATTGAAAGGGTTTTAAATCCTAAACATTTGTTTAGGCTTCGTTCCCTTCACGGGTGAGCAAGAGAGGAGAGTCGAGCGACTGAGTTTTCCAGAGCGGCTGAGCAAGGGTGCACCCGATCTGTTTCAGCAATGGTCTTGGAACAGTCATTTGCTTCCAAAGCTACCGATTCTCCGGAAAGATGATAAGGTGAGCAACTCACACTATGTGATTTACACAACCTTATCACCCATGTTATGTGATTTACACAACCTCAGAAGTTGTTTGACCATTAAGACAAAGACCTTTGAGTCTAGGAATAGGATGAAAGAGTGATGAAGTTAATCTCCATGGCAGAGCCATATTGTGAAGCAGAAAATTAAAAGGATGGAAGGAAGCTATTTATAGGAGCAGGGGATGAAGTTACTAAGCTATTCTGATTTTCTTGAAAACTTATCTATAAACTTAATGCTCATTAAGAGGATTAAGTTATAAGGGTGCATGGGTAAGTAGCACAATAGTCAAAGGAATGAATGTTGTTACAGAAACTTATACACCTTTAACGTCAGTTGTTTAATACAACTGACGTTAAAAGTGGATTAAGTGCATGGGTAAGTAGCACAGTAGTCAAAGGAATGAATGTTGTTGTAGAAACTTATACACCTTTAATGTCAGTTGTTTAATACAACTGGTGTTAAAGGTGTGGGTAAGTAGCCTAGTAGTCAAATGCATAAACTTATACACCTTTAACGTCAGTTGTTTAATACAACTAACGTTAAAAGTGTTTTTAAAATAAAAAATATTTATTTTTTAACATCAGTTTTTTATACAACTGACGTTAAAAGTGTGATTTTTTACTTCAGTATAATAAATAGCTGACGTAAATAATCCTACATATTATAAACGTGCAGAATGAATATTGGAAATAATGTAATATACGGGAACTTGGCAGTCATAAACAAGTTGTGTAAAGAACTATATTTGCATCAGTTGTGTAAAGAACTTGTGTAAATAATAAACAAGTTTATTTTTAATCTTCATTAATTAGCTTGAATTAGTAAACATATTCTTCTGAAAATTAAAATAAATAAACACTTAACATAAAAGTGTTATATGTATAATCAAATCGTATCTCATTGAAGCGATTCATAAGTTACAATTACATGATTAAAAGATAAAAAATTTCTGCAACATAGCACTAAAATATTAAAAAGTTTCTGTTTCAACATCAATTTCTTCTCAGTTCTGTCCTCAGAAACTCCATTAATGGATGCATCGATCCCCTCCCTCATCTGAAGTCCTTGATGCTCCATCTGTGCTTTATCCACAGTCGCTTGGGGAGGAGATGGAATAAAGTGAGGGAGTCATATTATGTGATTTACTCAACCTCAAAAGTTTTTTGACCATTAAGACAGAGACCTTTAAGTCTAGGTATAGGAAGAAATAACAAAAGTCTCAAATGTGATAGAACCATATTGTGAAGGAATAGAAAACGCACGAAATATAGAGGACAAAAAGAGGGTATATTTACAGACTGATACAGAAGAATGACACTTTATATAGAGAATAGAGTCTCTCTGATTTTCTTGAAAACTAATCAATAAACTTAATGCTCATTAAGAGGATTAAGTTACAAGGTGCATGGGTTAGCACAGTAGTCAAGTTAAAGGAATGAATTTTTTTTTCCGCATAAACATATACCCTTTTAACGTCAGTTATCTTCAACAACTGACGTTAAAAGTGCTTTTAAAATAAAAAATATTTATTTTTAACGTCGGTTGTTTAATACAACTGACGTTAAAAGTTTGTTTTTTTACTTCAATTAAATAAATAGTCAAAGGAATTAATGTTTTTGGATAAACGTATACACTTTTAACGTCAGTTTCTTAAGACAACTGACGTTAAATATATGACCTTTAACGTCAGTTTTTACAAACAACTGACGTCAAATGTTGTTTTATTTTGGTTTACACCCGCGCGCCTTCTGCACTTCGCTTTGTACCTCTCTTTTCTCTTTTCATCACGCTCAACCCTCACTCTCACTCTCACTCTGCCCTAATCGCGAGCTCATATCCACCACAACCACCGCGAGGGCTTCTTTGCCACCATCGTGAGGTACACTCTTAACCCTAACTCTGTCTTTCCATTCATTCTTTGCAATAACTTGACATCTCTATTTCCCCTTCCCGCGCACTAACTCTCCTTGTCCCTCTGCTCTCAGTAACCACATCGAACGTTGGCCACCACTCGAGCTCCCCTCCCCACCACCACGCGAGCACCTATTTCTGGTGAGTCTTTAGGGCACATTTTTTTATTTTTGGGTTTGAGTGTATGTTGAAACTGTAGTCTCAGTAGTTGAAACTTGAAACCGTGAGTTTGAGTTGTTTGGAATGTCTCTATTTTTTGTTTTGAGTGCATGTTGCTCTGCTGGTTGATCTGTCACGGCCGTGATGCTCGTCACGGCTAGGTCGTGATCAGTTCTGCCTGTGATGGTCTGGTTCAGTTGGCACGTTACGGCCGTGATGGACATCACTGCCAGGCCGTGACCAGTGCTTGGCAATCTTCAAAAACTATAGTTTTCAATCTCCCGTATTGTCCTTATATTGGATATATGTTTTGTATATCTACAGAACCTATCTATTTATAGATCGTAGTTGGATGGTTTGTAAGCGCACTAGTGCTGAGTATTTGAAGGGGGTGGGAGAATTTATACAATTTTCTCAAAGGAATGTTCCTAATAGTAATGGAATGTTCTGTTGTCCTTGTGTCAAGTGTTTGAATACGAGGAAATGTACGGTGAAGGATATACGTACTCATTTGATTTGTGAAGGGATTTGCTTGAGTTATACAAGATGGATATGGCATGGTGATGTGTTGTTGAGTAGTACGACAAGTGTCTCCCAAAGTGAGGACGTTGACGTAGATATGGAGGATGATCGAGTAGAGGACATGATCCGTGATATTGGACAAGAATCTTTTCATCGAGCTCATGTGTATGATAGGTTGTGCGGTGATGCGGATAAGCCTTTATATCCAGGGTGTACTACTCATACACGGTTGTCGGCGGCGCTAAAATTGGTTTGTGTGAAGGCGAGAAATGGTTGGACCGATAAAAGTTTCACGGAATTGCTTGAAGTGTTGAAAGACTTGCTTCCGGAGGACAACACATTGCCTGACCGTAACTATGAGGCCAAGAAGGTATTGTGTCCTATGGGTATAGAGTATAAGAAGATACACGCATACCCCAATGATTGTATATTGTACACCGGTGTTCATGAAGACAATCACGATTGCCCTAAATGTGGGTTATCACGATACAAAGTAAAGGGCGGTGATGATGATGATGATCTTGATGATGTGAGAAAAAAGGGTCCTCCTGCGAAGGTGTTGTGGTATCTTCCAATAATTCCAAGGTTCAAGCGATTGTTTGCTAATGCGAAAGATGCGAAGAATCTTAGATGGCATAATGATGAGAGGAAACGTGATGGAAAGGTTCGTCATCCTGCTGATTCTATGCAATGGAAGAATATCGATACTATGTTTCCGGATTTCGCCGATGAGCCAAGAAACCTAAGGCTTGGACTTGCTACGGATGGAATGAATCCTTATGGTAACATGAGTAGTATTCATAGTTCATGGCCTGTTCTATTGGTAATTTACAACATGCCCCCTTGGTTGTGCATGAAGCGCAAATACATGATGTTGTCTATGATGATTTTGGGCCCAAAGCAATCGGTAAATGACTTAGATGTTTATCTATGTCCCTTGATTGAAGACTTGAAAACGCTGTGGGTGGAAGGTGTTGATGTAGTTGATGGGTATTCTCATGAGACTTTCAAGCTTCGTGCCATGTTATTTTGCACCATCAACGACTTTCCAAAGATCACGGTAACTTGTCAAGATGCAGTGTCAAAGGGCATAAAGCATGCCCTATATGTGAAGAAGGCACATGCTACACTCAGTTGCATCATGGAAAGAAGACGGTTTACCTTGGGCATCGGATATTTCTTAGACGTGATCACCCATATCGTAAGATGAAAAAAGCTTTTAATGGATGCCAAGAGACAGAAGAAGCGCCGACGGCCTTAATTGGAGAGCAGGTTTATCAGAGGGTAAAGGGCATCGATGTTATATTCGGCAAGTCCAAAAAGAAAGGTAAAGCTGCTGAGAAAAACATATGGAAGAAGAGGTCGATATTCTTTGATCTTCCATACTGGCACAAGCTTGATGACAGACGCTGCATTGATGTGATGCATGTGGAGAAAAATGTGTGATAGTGTGATCGGGACGCTTCTCAACATTCAGGGCAAGACAAAGGATGGTGTGAATGCTCATCTCGACCTCGTTGCTATGGGTATACGAGAGCAGTTAGCTCCAGTTGTTGAGGATGGTAAGCGGACTTATTTGCCGCCAGCATGTCATACTTTGTCAAAAAAAAAGAGACAAAGTTTCTGCGGGTGTCTTCAGGGCATCAAACTTCCACATGGTTACTCTTCAAATATGAAGAGGCTTGTCTCTAGCGATCTTAAATTGGTTGGCTTAAAGTCTCATGATTGTCACATCTTGATGCAACAACTTCTGCCCGTTGCTATTCGTGGTATTGCTCCAAAAAATGTGAGACATGCCATTACTCGGTTGTGCTCATTCTTCAATTCTATATGTAGCAAAGTCGTTGACCCCCGTATGTTGGATGACCCCCGCAAAGTCGTTGACCCCCGTAGCAAAGTCCTCCTTCCTTTTTCGACATAATGGTTCACTTAATTGTTCATTTGGTGAGGGAGATTAGATTATGTGGGCCGGTTTTTCTGAGATGGATGTACCCAGTTGAGCGCTACATGAAGATCTTGAAAGGGTACGTGAAGAATCCTCATCGTCCAGAAGCATCTATTGTTCAAAGGTATGTTGCAGAAGAAGCTATTGAGTTTTGTTCGGACTACTTTCATAACACGGATCCTATAGGGGTTCCTAAGCCTCGGCATGATGAGATCAGATGTCAAGGTAAGGGTACACATGGCTTAAGAATTAATAGAAAGGATCGGGAGGAAGTGCTTCAAGCACATTTGTATGTATTGAACAACATCGATTGTGTTCAGCCTTTCTTATTTGAACATAAAAGAAAAGTCAATCAAGAAAACCCTCGAATGAGCGAAAGGTGGTTGTTGAACAAGCATAACAAGACTTTCTTACCATGGTTCAAGGAAGAAATGCTTAAGGATGGTAGTACTGCTTCTGATGACGTGTGATGGCTAGCACGTGGGCCTAGCTTCAACGTCATATGTTGGAGCAAATACGACATAAATAACTTTTCCTTTTATACAAAGGAACAAGATAACAAGAGTACCATGCAAAATAGTGGGGTTATGATCGTGGCCGAAGCAATGCACTTATCTAGTGCAAAGGACACAAAACCCGTTAAAGCACCGACACCTTACTTTGGATATATTGAAGATATTTGGGTGCTCGATTACAGTAAGCTTACGGTGCCGGTTTTTAAATGTAAGTGGGTTGATAGTAACGGTGGTGTACAAACCGACGAATTGGGGTTCACATTGGTAGACCTCAACAAGTTAGGTCATATAAATGAGCCTTTCATAATGGCTTCCCAAGCAAAACAAGTGTTCTACATCACTGATCCTTCTAACAAAAGGTTGTCCGTGGTTCTCCAAGGAAAAAGCATGTATAATGGTAGTGATGAAAATCAAGATTCAAATCTTGATATTCCTGAGACTCCTTCTTTTTCAACAAACATGCCTACTATAATCGAGGAGACACAGGTGGACGATATACATGCCACTCGTGATGATCATCACGAAGGGATATTGATATAAGTAGTTTAAACTTAGTATACATTTATTTTTATTTATATTTCTGTATTTATTTTGAGTTATAACCTATGTTAATAAATATATATTGTTTTTGAACAGGAATACATATGGATCATTGTTCCATTTTTCCTTTGCAATTCTGTAATGTATGTGATATTCTGTGTTACTGGGATATTTAGTGAATGCAGGGATAGCTGAGGGGAGTGATATTTTAAAAGTGAATTTAAAAAAAAAAATCTATTAACGTCAGTTGTATCAAACAACTGACGTTAATATTATTTTATAAAATATACAGTACACTATTAACGTCAGTTGTGTAAAACAACTGACGTTAAAATTAAACATTTAACGTCAGTTTCTTTATAACAACTGACGTTAGTTTAACAAAATTAACGTCCGTTGTCTTAAAGAACTGACGTTAATAGTTTTATGTTTAACGTCAGTTGTTTAAACAACTGACGTTAATTTTGACAAAATTAACGTCAGTTGTGTTAAAGAACCGACGTTAATAGTTTTATATTTAACGTCAGTTCTCAACTGATGTTAAAATTTTAACTTTTAACGTCAGCTGTATTTACGTCAGTCAGTATTCTGACGTAAAAAATCAATTTTAACTGACGTAAAAAGCTCTTATTGCACTACTGATTATATGAAAAACTCCTCAGGTATTCTCCCCTTACCTCCCGATTTCCTTTCTCGAATGTACGTCAAACTCTGGTGTCACGACTCACCTATAACCGGCACACTTAGTCTTCAACAACCACAATCAACCAATCAAAATCAAACAAATACAATCACCTATACACTAAAGATAGTTCACGGCCTCAACAAGGTTTTGAGACTAAAATTTTCTAAAATTGCTTAAGTCATTGGATTAATGATCCTAAGTACTTAAGACAATAGATTAGTGATTAATCAACAAAGTTTGAATCAAAAACTTCCAAACTTCCAAAGACCTAGGTTCGGCCATGATGGGTAAATGAAGCTAGAGATTTTTGTTTGATCAAACAACTTGGATTCAACACAGATACATACTAGAAAGATGATATCTAAGATTACTTATGAAAGGAATGAACAAAATCTTCCTCCAACCTCACCTACATAGGTTCGACCTTGATCAAATAAATGGGGAGGAAATTTTAGTTTACAACATACTCTTGGATTTAGACTATATAGATGATGATAAGAACATAGAAATTGATTTCAACCTCATTGGATTTTTCTATGATTTTATATGAATTTACAAAGTCGAGAACACTAAGATGAACAAAATGAAATAAGCTTCAAAACAAGAAATGATTTGAAGAAACAACAACTAAAAGATGATGAAGAACATGAATCACCTCTTGGAGTTTGTAAATGGGCAAGAAATCACCAACTTCCTTCACAAACTAAGCTTCCTTGTTCAAGGAGAAAGTAAGAACAAACTAGAACTTTGATGAAGTGTGAGGATAGTGCAAGAATGAACTAGAAGCCACTTGACTCATCCAAGTTTATGAGCCTAAGTGTGGGCTTGGCCTTTCTTGCGCATGGGCTTGAAGGAAAACACCAAAGTCCATTTGCATTTACACTTTTTTTTTGGATCCCAAGAAAATATGATATTCCTTCCAATCAAGGTGGTTCGCAAAAATGGGAATAGATTCAACATAGTTTAGTACTAGTTTGAGCAGAACAAATAAGAAATAAATTCAGTCTTTCAAAACTATTGAGGTCCAATGTCTACTATTTCCAAGAAACAACCTAAGCGGTAGCACCGACAGAGAGAAAAGCTCTTGCAAATGCTTAAGACTTAAGTTGCGACAACCCATTTTCAGGGTATCACATTTAAGTAACTTGTTACGCAAATACACTCAATAAAAAAAAATGTTGTTGGTTGCTTTCGGAAAATATAATTTTTTTGTTACTTATCCCTTTCGAAATTAGTGATAATTTTTTTCTTTTTCTTTTAATCCATATACCATCCAACAATATTAACATAATATACAACTATATAACATATATAGGTATCATAAGAGATTTACACTTATACCTTCACATAACAGGTCATCTCCAAAATCATAACAAAAGAAAATAAAGATGTAATTGTACCGTAGCGGTAATCTGGAATTACAACTCAAAAGAATGACTCTTAATAGCCAAACGTCCAGACTAACCAAGTACCACTACTTTATAAGACACCAAAAGTCCTATAGCTGGTCAATACTAGAAATCACTGTTATTGGAAATACCCTTATGACATTACCACTAACGCATACCTCTTCAAGCATCTAGAAGTTAAGTCCTCGAACGACCTAGTGAATTCCTTCGCTTCATCAGTAGTAGTATACCCAAATACTACCTTAGTCTAAAATAAACCTGATATATTTTTAAGGGTGAGTTTCCAATATATGAGTTTTAATAAGACAACCCCATGTACGACACTCAAATAGCAAATACCATATATTCACAGCATAATAAAATTAATTCGAAACAGCGGAATAATTTATTTCAAAGGGTTTCATACCCGGCAGCCATCGTCATTTTATAAAAATGCATGACACTTCAATATTCAGCTCTATTTTAATACCTAATCTCCAGAGATCCCACAACTTTCTGTTTCGTTTCGAGCTGATCAAGCCCCGCACATGGCGCATTGTAAAAACGAGTAAAACAATGCCCAAGAAAACACATAACACACTGGCCACACACAGTTTCACCAGGGTTATTATTCAAAAGTTTTGACTCATTGTCTCACTGAACAGAGTCACAATGGTCGCTGCGAATTATGGAGTTCATTGTCCATAACCTATTGCGTCACACAGATTGCAATAGTTAACGCATAAACTTGGACACACAATCCTATAAAGATATTGGCTCACACATGTACAGAGGCCCAATATTTAAATGGAACATAGTCCATAACAGATACATTGATCCACTCCGGACTCAATGATCACATCTCCTGACACGTCTGCCATATACATTGGTCCCTTGTGAACTCAATGCCCAAAATCACATGACACAACTGTCATTTATGCATGAGAAAAACTTTTATTCTCAATTTTCTTTTCCTTATCGTAATAATCTTTCCATGTCGAAGCACAAAGCTTAACGACCATTCTTAATTTCTTATTAAGACTTCCCCCCTTTAAACAAAACACAGGACACACAATCCGAGTGCTCAATCACGAAGCTCTTAAACCGATGCACCAGTTTTAGGCTCGCGGATATGGAACTCACACTTTCCACATCAATTTAGGACACACAGTCCAACAACAAAACTTTGCAGGACACTCCGTCCCATGACACAGATCCTTGATCTACGTGTCCATACAACACTAGAACCCCGACGTCTCGGTTTCTAGGTATTATTTATCTGCTTGTAAAACATTTCGCTCAGTGAAAATCAAATACAAAACAAAAGCTCCGAAAACTTATCCAAGTTTAACGGAATAATTTCACTGAATAAAATTCTCTTACAAAAATCATTTTTCTGTTAAAACATTGATAAAACCTGAAAATCATTGATAAATTCCTTTCATTTCTAATTGTTTCACTTCAGAAATTAATTCTCAATAAAGGTCAACTTTAAAAAAAGAAATTAATAAATTAATTTATAATAAATAATTAATTAAATATTTAATAATATTAAATAAATAATATTAAATAACTTATATCATTTCTCTGTCAGAAGTAATTGTTCTGACTGCTATAAAATATTATTTTCTGAACTTAATCACTTTAAAAAACATTTTATAATAAAATTGAATTTATTTTATAAAAATTAGAGCCTGTAAAAAAACTTCACGGTTTCCCCCTTACTATTGCTTAGTTACACCGTTTCCACAAAATATTATTAAAATAATAATTTTTTTTCATTTTTCTCAAAATCTCCCAAATTAATCCCTCTTAATAATTATCCAAGCTTATTAAGTTTTTTATCCTTAATTAATTTTTTTAACACTGACCAATGTCAGGTTACTCATACTCAATCCAACAGTCAACAGTAGATAAATTCCAATCACAGAATAGCATGGCATATATCAATTCATGACATGCATCACAATTATAATATAAACAAATAATTATAATCATGTAAATCCACACATCACATCAATTCAGTTACTCAGATAAACATCACATCAATCCAGCAATTAACAGTAAACAATGCAAGATAATAAAATATTTTCTACAAAAAATTAATAAATGACTCCAACAATAAGCATGTGATTATCTTAAACTCCTCAGGAATACTCCCCTTACCTCTTGGAGAATCGAACTAGCAGATTCAAATAATCTCCCTATCCTGATCCGAGTCTCCTCTGTCAGCTTAAGTCAAGCTAACTTTAACGATTCCTTCAAACGAATTGCAACCAAAATAAATCAAATCAAATAACAACATACTTGGATCATGAAAGTTAGGTTTCGGCCTACATGAGTTAATTAGGCTAGGATTTTGATTTGGTTTCTAAACTTTTGGCTTCGATAATCATAGGTAACTTAGAGTTGGATTTAAGTGTCACAAGACAACTTTTTGAATCAAAATTTATCCAACAACAAAATTTAGGGTCTCGGCCCTTTTTGGAATAAATATGTTAGGGTTTGATTTTTGGTTTTCAAATCACTTGTATACAATAGTTATCATGATATCAAGAGATTAAATCATGAATCATGGCTTAGAGTTGAAACAAAATCCAAGAACACCTATTTGACATATGTTCGGCCTAGCTTAGAAAATTAGGGAAGAAATTTCTCATGATCACGTGCTTCTAGATGATGAAAATAGAGATGATTATGAGATCATAGCAATTGGTTTCATGCCAAAAGGATTTTTCTACAATTTTCTAGAAATCTTTAAAGTTATAGATCTAAGAATAGCATTTCATGAAATAATTGATCAAAATAGAATTTTATGGATCATTAATGAAGATACGAAGATTAGAGAGAGATTCCTCACCTTGGAATAAAAAGATTTATTCCAGAACTTGAAGAACAAAGATGATCTTAGTAAGAACACTAAGGAGTTCTTTGTGTTTTGTGGGGAAATGACTTGAGATGTGAAATAGAAATTGTTTAGATCATCTAGATAAGTGAGAATATGATCTTAGAATATCAAAACAAGGTTTGGATGGTTATGTATGGGTATGGGCCGAATTTTGAGAAGAGAAAGGATGAACTTGAAAGTTCATGGATTCAAGAACAAAATGGATCAAGTGATGGTTATTGATCTAAGGAACAAGTTTCATGAATGAAGAATCATGAGATTATGTTTCTAAGTTAGAGAAAAATGATGAATAAGTGAAGAACAAATGAAGAACAAGTGAAGAACTTGTGAGAGAAAATGAAGAACATGAAGTTTTGGAGAACAAAATGATGAAGTAGGAAAATGAGTGAAAATGGTTCAAGTGTGGAAGATGGGTGCGGCCTAGAGGTGGGTGTGAGGAGAAAATATGTGGTTTAATGAGATAAAAGAACCATGGTTGAGTTTATTTGATCAAGGTTAAGTTAGAAAATAATATAATAACTTAACCGTAGTTAATAATAACTTAACTAGAGTTTATTTATAATCATGGTTAATAAAACATGTGGTCATAAAATTTGAAGAGATGTGGCTTCCTCCTACACCACATATTAGGGAGAAGATATTTTGGGTTGCAAATCATGGTTAGTTAACCTCGGTTAGATTTAACCAGACGTAGGTTAGGTTAACGTTTAAAATATCTAGGTATATTTTTTTTTTGTCGTCATGAAGATTAGAGTAAATTATCACCATGACTCACCATGATGATTTGGATGGAGTTCTTCACAAAATCACCTTGGTGTTCTAAGGGTTCTTGAGAAGTTTAGAGAGAAATATGAAGACGATGAAGATTTAGAGTAGTTTCGGTAATTTGGACATATCTCTCAATATACTTGTCCGTTTTTGATGATCTTTATGTCGTTGGAAAGAAGAGAGAAAGATGAAAAACTTTCATGTAGAAAGTTTTCCGAGATTCAGAACAGAAAAGAGTCAGAATTTCGTGGCAGTTTTGGGGGAATATGACTTTGCCTATGACTAACTTGTTTACATTAATGAAAATTGAATGACTCATCCACTTAACATAAATGCTCATTTATGGCTAGGAAAAGTGATGTCCAAATGCTCGGAATGGAGGAAGGAGCCGTGTGGGTTTAGGGGTAATTTGGTCAAAATTCTCAATGGCATGGCTTGAAATATTCATGAAGAGCCAAGGGTAAAATCGTCATTTCCAGGCAAAAGATTCCTTTGCCATAAATGCGCCATTATGGCCATTATGACGCGGATAAAATCGTCATAAATTCCGGTCACATCGGTCAAATCCATCACCTCAGCCGCGTTGCTGACTCCCTGATTCATCTGACGTAGGTTTCTCCTAGAGATATCTCGACGCATTCGCCCGCAGCAAATATAATATTTTAATTTTTACACTAAATTTTCAAAACTTCAAATATCGTAGCAAATATGATAAAAACATTTTTCATCTCGTTCACGAGTTAAAATTATGTTTTCTGAGCAGTAAACTTTACTTGTCGGTGAAAACACGAAAACAATGATCGATTTTCCTCAATTTTCAACCAAAAACTTCCCTGTAACCTTATGAAAATAAGTATAACATGGAAATGACCTTGGTTTATCCAAAATCATTTTCTAAGTCTCTGATAAAAATATATATTTATATATTTATTACCGATATTACAAAGCAGCGAAAGTCGGGGTGTTACATAAGTCATTTACATTTACACTTGAAAATGATTATGACTTAAACTTTGGCAAGAAAACATAAGTGAATAAAATTTGCTTCATGGAAACAACACTAGAACCATGATTTAGGCCCTACAGCCGCAGCTCCTAGTGGGCTTAGATGACAAGAATTTGGTCCAAAGTTGATGACAACTTGAAAAATTAGTTTAGGACCAAATAACAAATATAAGAAAGTTGAAGGACTTAGGTGCAAATTCTCCTAACTTAGTCATCATTACCATGTGCATCATAAATGAATTCACATGGGTGACTCACCTTGCATGACTCATTGGTATTATCCGTTAGCGGCTCCCGGAAATCCCGTATTCATATCCATTACCCGATTAAGATATCGTCCGGATAAAATATATTATTTCACTTTTTAGTGAAATATTTCAAAATAACCAAAAATATAGGAAATTAAATAAAAACCTTAAGTTTTTCGTTCACGAGTCAAATTTTGGTTTTCTGAGCAGTATAAATATACTGTCGGTGAAATTCACAAACCTGGTTTCACCTGACTTTTCAACCTAAATTTTTATCGTCACTCTCTACGGTAAAGTAGAGTGTAAATAAGGTTTCGGTTTAATTAAATAAATTTTCTAAGTCTCAGAAAACAAAATATAAACATAATTATATAAATTTCCGATATTAGAAAACAGCAAAAAGTCGGGGTGTAAAAGACTACCCCTCATAAAAAAAATTCGTCCTCAAATTTTCGTGACACGAAGCTAGACAAGATCGAAAGATCCCGAGATCTTACTTTCACAAGAAAGTATATAGAAGGATTTTATCGATCTGAAAAGAATATAAGAATATCATGTGCATAACAGAGGACAAAGCACGCTGAAAAGACCCGTGTTGGTTTGTGGGAACAGTCGTCAATCCATAGAGCTGCCAGGGATGTTACGCTGAACGTTTGCAAAAAGTGAATTGCAAGCTCCCAATTTTATTTCTTCCAAAACCTTATCAACGTCAGTTTATAAGACAATGTTATTAAACACGTTGAAAGCAATTAAATATAATTAAAAGGAATCAAAATATTAAAAAATATTTAAGGAAAATAATTGTAATAAAAAAGATATTTAAAATCTTTAAAAACAAATTAATAGCACCGGTCAAAAGGTAATCAAGACCATTGATTAACATCATACAAGAGAACAAAAAGTAATAAAATAAATTAAAGGAGATTTAAAAGACATTAACGTTTAAGTTGGAATACAATAATAAATGGTGAATATAAATAACTTAAATTATTTTGAAATATATTTAAAATAAAATTTTCAACAAAAAAGTCATTTGATCCAAAGATTAAACAACATGCACTTCGGTTCGATTCGGTTCCTCGAAAAAATCCAATCTGATTCGATTAAATCTAAAACCCTTGTTTTTTCCTAAAGAAAAAATCATCATGTTCAAACATACAATTCATATTTACTCCAAAAAAAAATATTATACTACATTTAAATTTAAAATAACCTGTCAGTACAGAAAATTTTCCATATAGTGACAAACACTTTTACAAATGAAATGAAGTATTTTATGTCCCTAAAGATAACTTTTATACATCTAAAGTTTTTAAAACAGGTCATTACATGTTAAAACTTTGAGTATGCTATATTGTACGAACTCAGCTTCTGCTAAATTCAACGAATAGGGAAATGAGTGTTTCCCTTATATTCATTGATTATAACTATAAACATAAAAAAATAAAATCCAAAGATGAGTCATCCAAATCAACATTTGTAGAGATATACGAAAACATTTTCCTACCAACACAGATTTTATAACATCCCTGACTGCTTTATGGATTGACGACTGTCCCCAGAAACCAACACGGGTCTTTTCAGCGTGCTTTGTCATCATTCACACGCTTCTTGGGAAAACTTCCCAGGAGGTCACCCATCCAAGAATTGCTCCAAGCACTACAACAGAAAAGGCATTAGATAGCATTTTCGTGTGCCTTTTAATAGCCCTTTTAAACGCTATCTATTCCCCCGTAATTAAAGCTTCTGACCTAAGATAGCGCTTCCGAAACGTTATCTTAGGGTACATCTAAGATAGCATTTCCTCAAAGAAACGTTATCTTAAGGTCCTTTTTTTAAAAATGTTTACACTGATTTTTCCAAATTCTCTCTTCATTCATCAAAACCCATTACATAAGAAAATCGTATGAAAAATATCAACCAAATCAAAACACAGTAAAGCTAAAAATCGTGATATTCAATGTATCAAATTAATACAATTGTGTGTAAAAGATGAAGAGTCACAACATAAACAAAAACAAAAAAAATTACACAATCCTCAAATCCCCTCTAATTTTGAAACCCTAAGATTACATAAACAAAAATGCCAGTAACGAACACAAGAACAAACCATCGGACAGAGTAGGTGCGGTCATCTATGTGTGGTGGCGGTCAGCTATGAACTAGGTGCATGTGGTGGCGGTCAGCTACGAACCAGGTGCGGTGGCCAGACTCGTGGCGTCTGGACAATGAACCAGGAGCATGAAGGAATGTAGATCAGGAAGAAGGGACTTGGGGCGGCGCATTTGAACGGCGAAGGACGATGGGTGGAGGAAGAGGCGCGACGGCTCTTGTTCGTGATGGGTGGAGTAGATTTGGACGGAGGAACTTGGGGCGCGACTGAAACTGTGAGATGAAGGAACTTCGAAGGAACCATGAAACCATGATGGGTGGAGTAGATCTAGACGAAGGAACCATGAAACCATGATGGGTGGAGTAGATCTGTTCGAACCGTGAAACCACCCAAGGTTGCGGCTTCAAAAACGAAGGAAGGCACATCGTTGCCTTGTTAACGATAGAGAGAAAAAGAGTTTGAGTACCGTGGGACGAGGGAATTGAACGCCCCTCACGTTTTTAAATTTTGGAAAAGGAAACAATAGTGTTTCTGTATAGAAGTGCTATTGTAGAGGTACATAAGATAGTGTTTGCTAGAAGAAGCGCTATATTTTCCTGCAGCTTGACTTTTAATAGCGCTTCCTTAAGGAAACGCTATCTTAGGTGATACCTAAGATACCTAAGATAGTGTTTCCTTAAAGAACCACTATTAAAAGTCCCCGCATCACTTTTAATAGCGTTTCCGTGCGGAAATGCTATAAAAGGTGTGTTATTAAAAGTCTAATCTGTTGTAGTGAAGTCAAACACACTTAACTGTGGAGTTCTTAAGTGATGGGCTTCCGAAAAGAAGATGCATCTTGTTGGTATAGGTAGTACCAATCAATTCATATAAGCCATCCTCAACTGTATAGTCTCATACCTACACAGTCAAAGGATCCCTTCCATTTCGGTGTGTAATCGGTTCATCCACGTGTCCCTCCGCCTAGAAGCCTGCCAAGAGCCGCTCCTTGTCTGTGCCTTTCTTGCACCGGTGACCACTCCCCGCCCTTGTTAGCCCCGGGTGTCACACATTTTCCTAAAACTTTTACCTACACGTGCATTTTATAAGTAGCCATTTCTCTTTTTTACTCTTTTAACTATTCTAAGAATTCACTATCCTTCTCGATGGTACCTCCCTATACTAGCAAAGTTTTATCTTGGACATTCCTTTTTACTTAGTTACTTAAGTTTTCTTCTCACATTTTAAAATTTAACTTGCATTTTTGTGTTCACTTTAGTCACAATTGTTGTGTAAAGGGATCTTCTGGGGTGATATGGTCCAATAAAAGTTGCCAAGAAAAAGGCAAGCACTTTTGAAGGATCTAATATATCATTTCCAAATGTGCTTAAAAGTACCGTCGCATCAGAAGAAGAGAAAAAATATTTGTTATTATCCAAATAATTTAGTATAAAAGAATGTGCAGATTGTACGTTAAAAGAACTACAATTATCGTAAGACCAAACACAATTGTCACTTCTATCTTTAATTAAGTTCACTTGATGCAACAAATTAACCAAATCAACATAGAATTAACTCAATCATCGCACATGTTATTTATCGTGTTTTACTAAATTAACACAAGGATATAAATATGATATATAATATATATGGTAACTGAAAAACCCTAAAATGACATTTATTACAATATTTTAAAATTAACTCGCATACATGGTTTCATAGTAGAAGCAAGTTATCTTTTTATGAAGAGAACATGTCTTCAAATATTCGGTAAACCTTATGGGAAAATGCCTATATTGTTTCCCTAGCTTCTTAGACTTGAAGGAAATTAAGGTTATTTTAGGTTAAAACGAGGGGAGGGGAAGGAAGGGGAGGGGAAGGTAAGAGAGAGATTAATTTTATCAGACATTTGTTTGGTTTAAAGGAGGGGATGCAGATGTTGATGGAGGAGGGGAGAAATAACAATATTCTTGTTTGGTTCAGGAGGGGCAGAGAGGAATTTTAAAATTAATTTACTTTAATAACCTTATCATTTTATAATGCAAAAAATATTGGTACAAATTTTAGTTAATGCATCCAAAATGTTTGAATTGAAATCCCCTCCCCTCCAAATCCCCCTAATATTGGAGATGAGCCAAATTTGAGGGGGAGAGTTTGAACCAAACAAGAAAGTTTTAAAAAAATCATTCTCTTTCCACTACAAAAAAAAAACACGACTTACCGACGGAAAAAACCCTACAGAAATGAAGAAATTCCGTCGAAAAACTACATTACCGACGGACTTTCAGACGGACACGGTTCCGTCGATAATAGGCGCGTAGGAAAGCCTTTCCGATGGATCTAGTTCGTCCGTCGGAAATTTCCGACGGCTTTAACCATGGGAAAACTTGTCACAAAGAACCCCTAATTACCGATGAAAATTCCGTCGGTAACTCTCTGTGGAAGTTACCGACAGAAAATTCCGTCGAAAAATGTAACCAACAGTTACCGACAGAAATATCCGTCGGAAACAAGGTTTTTTCTATTTTTTAAATTATTTTTTATTTATTTTGTTTTATATTAATAATTAATTATTAATTATTTTTATTAAAATTTATATATTCAATATTAATTATTATATTATATTTATTAATTATTATTATATTTTATTTTAATTAATTATATTATATTTATTAATTATTATTATATTTTATTTATTAATTTATATTTTATTATAATTAATTATGTTTTAATTATTATATTTTATTTTAATTAAATATTATTATATTATCATTTACAAAGCAAAATTGAAATTAAAAATAAAATTAAAAAAACAATTAAATTGAAATTAATTTAAAATAAAAACAAACTCAACATATAATCCATAAATAAAATATTTGTCTATCTATAAAACTCTACTACACATATAACTATCCTAATACCCATCACCATAATATCCCTCATCGTCGTCTTGTCGGGGGAGTCTGCCGGCGTCACATGACCATCAAGCTGCGGCTCCGTAGATAGACCGTCATCATGCGGTTGCGGTGGTGGATCAGTAGTAGTAGTGGAGGGCTGGGGCTGAGCCTGGATGGCATGGAGGACCCCCTACAAAGCACTGCACCTATCTGGTGGGAGGAAATCGAGCATAGCGATCCTGACCGCAGAGAATGTATCCATCTGCTACATGATGCGCTCGTTCGTCTCCCTTTGCTGCTGCAACTCCTACCTCAGTCGCTGCACCTCCTCCGTGTCTTGTGAGCCGGAGGATGTAATTAATCTCCCTAATGGTCAAGCTCGGCGTCGACCCCCGACAGATCGACCTAGATAGGGTCGCAGTACTGCAAATTCGTCCCTTGTTCTTCCCGCCCACCACATCCATCCAGGCCTGGGTCTATAGTCGCTCAACCTCGGCGGGGTCCAGCTGAGAAGGATCTGAAGCACCAGAGCAGGAGGCAGCCTCAGATGCTACCTGACTAAACCTGGCATTGTACTCCACCTGCGATCAATACATTACAATCAATATTTATTAAACTATATATATAAAATAATTAACAATAGTTTAAATATAAAAAAACACTTTAGCTCACCATTGTCTGCCTCGACCTCTCATCAACAAACTCGCCGGTGTCCGGGCGAATATGTGCCTACTCAAAGACCGTAGGGACATGAACGGACCGAGCTAGCTCTCCTTCCTGCAACCGACACACCAATAAAATCAATTAGTTATAAAACAAATTTTTAATAAAAATATACAGTTTATAAATAATTTTATTTATATATACATACCATGTAAATGGCATGCTGCATGTGGCTAATAGAACCACCAGTGTGCATGCTCCCACCCTTCTCGGAAGCCCGATTTCTCTTCGCCTGTTCACACTTCAGCTTGTAAGCTGGAGTGTCCCAATACACACATAGTTGAGCCCAGATGTTGGGCCCGATGTAATCTGAATGTATCCGGCTCTCCCTTTGCTCCTGGAGCATGTCCCTTAGTCGAGCAGCTGCTCGGTCGTCAAAGAAGCACGTATCTCTGAGGTATGCTCCGGTAACCAATGCACAAGCTCCTGTTAAGAAAGAAATTTTTTTTAATAACATTATACAAAAAAATATATAAAATAAAGGGAAAATCACATGAACTAATAAACAAGAACTTACCCCGAATCGTCTGAAGATACGATCCCGATCCTCCCTGGGGATCACCCCCCATGATGGCTAGAAGCGACGATACTGCGCCTTGATGGCAAAGGCAACGTGCTTCGATTCCACTTTCGATGGCATGAAGTTGAAAAATTCATAATTTTATTAAATCAACAATATGAAAGCCAACAAATATATGCTTATTAAATAGTAATTATTTTTAAACACCATTAAATTAAATTAAACTTACGATCCAGAAGCAGGACAGATCCATGGTCGATCCTCAGGTGTGGGAACCCTGGCCCACTCAAGCAAGTCCTCAGCCACGGCCGACTGCTGCACGGACGATGACGATGGTATGGCCGTGTCGTGACCATATGTGGCCGCGGATGATGAGGATGGAATGGTCGTGTCCGGCTATGGCATCATCCCAGGAGTCGGCATAAATGATAATCCTGCTGGTTGTGTGGCTGGCACAGTCGATGATGATGGTGGCGTATGACGCCCGGATTTCTTCTATTTTCATTATGCCACCTCATTTGTCCCACAATTTGCATTGATGCAAACAGTCTCTGCAACCTAGGAATTATTGGCAGATAGAACATTGCCTTCGCAGGAACTGGTTTCCTCTTACTATGGTCACTACTTTGAACGCGGTACCTAGGTGTCTGACAAAATTTACATTCTTCCAACACACTGTCATTTGTGCCAGACTGACTACCATAATATAGCATGCACCCATTTCGACAACAATCAATCCTCTTAGCCTCCAAGCCTAGTTTCAACACCAACCGCTTGGCATCATAATAACTTTTTGGCAACAACTCTTTGAAGGGTGTCACATCTTGAAGCATTTTACATAAGAACTCCAAACATTTCTCTGGGACATTCCAATTGGACTTGCAAGCTAGAAGCCTAACACAAATTGATAATTTTGAATCTGACGCCCCTTCAAACAATGGCTTATTTATCTCTAACAATAGATTGTAGAATCTCTGCGCCGATTCATTAGGAGGCTCTTCCATGTCATCAGACTCATCCACCTCAAAATTCCCATGTTGCCCAAGACAATCATCGACCATCATATGCATTGACTGGAGTAGTTCGACATATTCATCGTGGTAGCCACTGCCTGATGCACCCATTTCAAGATCGTCACCACCGACTTCATTCAAATCAATATCCGGTAACTCCTCACCATGATCGGTCCATATCCAATAATTAGGCTTGAACCCACGTCGGTATAGGTGTAACTTCACGTCATCATCACTCAAAACCGTCATACAGTTGCACTTTGTGCACATACATCTAATCCCCCCTCTTCAGCATAATCACAATGTTGCTTTTCTTTGGATATAAACTCCTCAACTCCAGCTACAAATGATTGTTTCAGAAGTCGTCTCCCAGACTCGTTCCTATCATACACCCAACTACAATTCGAGGGATAATATTCCATCATTCTGCATTTTTCAGATAAATTGAAGTATTTTTAAACATGATACTATGACCCCGAATCGTTCCCTTTCCTTAAAAGGTGTGGCCCTATCCCATTCGAGGAAAAACTTTTTCATCACTATATTATACTAGTTACTCATCACTTCTCATGTCTTATAGCTGTCAAAATTTCGACAGCATCTCCCATTGGTCTCCAAGTACACGACTTGACCGCGGTGAAATACCACAATCAAGTATGGACCCGGAGAACAAAAGGAAATGCTTCGACCCAAAATTTAATAAACTATTTCACAAATGACAATCATCGAGTAACTAGTATATCAGTGGAGAAAAAGTTTCTTCCCAAACTATCCCAATTGGACAATTCAAGATTCAATAAAATGAGCGATACCATGACCACGAGTACATATGCTCAATAATATTGAACCTTGAATGGGAAACTACGGTTTTTCTCCATTACGTATTAACTCTATATATATATACTCTAAGATTAAATAAAACTTTAAGTAACATAAATAATTTACATAAAGTTACGTTTGACATTATTAGCAATCAATCAAACCAATAATTAAGAAACCATCATAAACAAAGCATCAGCAAAAAAATAATCACTTACTATAATCAAAATTTATTAAATTGTTCGCCACTCTTTTGATTAAATCTTTTTTTTATACTATTTTAATTTATTCAATCATTTTTTATTTGATTAATTAATTTATTTTTGGTGTTATGTAAATTATTAAGTTATTACATATTTAAGTTTATTCTTGTTGAAAAAATAATAATTATACTTATATATTTAACTATTTTCATATTCTATTTTTTACTTATTTAATCGTTAATGTTTTTTTATTATTTATTCAATCTAATTTTATTGTTATCCAAATATTTTAAGAGATTTTGTCGTCCGCACTTCCCGATGCACCATGAGCAGATATTCCTGACGCGCCATCAACAGATATTCCGGATACGCCATGTGCCACTATTAACTTATTTGTGAGATGAATGTTTTAATTAACTTCTTAATTAATTACACATTATTTTTTTATCTAAATAATCAATACATTTTCTTATCCGTTAAATACTTAATTCATTATTCCAAATCGCGCTTAATTAATCAATGAACATACCGAATATGCTCCATCACAGCTGCAGGTATGGAGGAAAACGATTTTACAAATTCTCTAATGTTATCTATGCTAAATCTTATCAACACTAAATTTTGTGGTTACGTTTTTATTATATTAAGGAAATTCATTAAGTTTATTACGCATTTGGTTTTGTCAAAAAAAATTATGCATTTGGCTTCAAACATAGCACGCTTAATAACGTTACATGCACGTAATACAACTAATTAAATAACAAAAAAAATACACTAACTAACTTCACACACACTAGACAAATATTTTTATGATAAATAAATTAAATACATGCACATAATACAACTAATTAAAAGCAATATCATTCACTGAAATAAAATGTACCAACAAAAACACATATAGCACATGTTGTTCAAAAAAAAATTATAAGACCACAAACAGGAATAAAAGATTCAATGTACCGCACTAGATGCCGGGAGTTGCTATCGGATGAAGCTGGTGACACTGCAACAATGCAAAAAAAATACCCTTTTACAATCCAAACCAATAATCAGAAAAAAGAGAAAATCTAATAAAAATAAAAAATGAAAATAAAAAAGGGATAGTGGTGGTTGTGTGCAGAGTGGTGTTGTGTGCAGAGTGGTGGTGGTGCACAGTGGTTGTTGTGTGCAGATGTGGTGGTGCACAGTGGTTGTTGTGTGCAGATGTGGTGGTGCACAGTGGTGGCTATTAAAAAAATAAAAAAAAATTATCAAAAAGGGAATCTATACCACAGAGAGGTGGTTGTGGCGCCGGTGGTGGCGATGCGGTGGCAGAAAGGGGAGGAGAAAAAGGAAAGAAAAGACTTCGCGCGGTGGTGACAGAGGCACGGTGGTGGTGGCGTGGTGGAGATCACGGTGGAGGTCGCGATGGGCGCGGTGGCAGAGAGGAAAGACGAAATGGGGGGAAGGGTTTCGGACGGAGAAAGGAGAAAGGGAGGTGAGGCCGGAGGTGGTGCGATGAGGCCGGAGGTGGTACGGTGAGCTCTGAGAGTGAGAAGGAAGAGAGAAAAGGAAATGGGGAAAGGGTTTCGATGCTGTGTTATTTGGAAATTACCGACGGACACTATAGTTTTCCGACGGCTTTTTCCGTCGGAATCTCCATTTTTGAATTTTCGACGGCCTGTTCTGTCAATAACGTAACCTAAAATTTATGATGGCAAATCCGTCGCTAACTTCTTCACAATTTCCGACGGAAACATCGTTGGTACTTCTCGTGCCAATATTTTCCGCATTACCGCCTCCGTTACCGTTGGGTTTTTCCATCGGTAAAAATGTCGGTAATGTTACCGGAAACCAATCCGTTGATATCTTTGTCAACTGTTCATCTTCAGAATTTCCGACGGCTATTTCCGTCGGTAAATCATAAATTTCCGATGGCTTTGGCGTTCGTCAGTAATATTCCATCGGTAAATAGCCCTTTTCTGGTAGTGTTCCTCCCCTCAATTTCCCCCAACCAAACATTATGTAAGATCCACTAGTGCAGGAAGTGCTTTTTACGTTAGTCAAAATTGATTTTGGACGTCTGAATAATCCTGACGTTATTGGAGCAATCGTTAAAAGTGCAACTTTTTACGTCAGTTGCGTCAGTTGATTACATAAATGACGTTAAAAGCCATTTTTTTTAAAAAAAATTAACTTTTAACGTCAATTGTTTCATTCAACTGATGCTAAAAGCTTAACTGTTAACGTCGGTTTTTTATTACAACTGACGTTAAAAGCCAATTTTTTTTAAAAAAAAAATACATTTACCGTCAGTTGTTTAGTACAACTGACCTTAAAGGCATTGTTTTTTTTTTTTTGAAAAAATTCTATTACAATATATCCCTTCTCCCAACTATCCCATCCCTGCATTCAGTAAACAGTCCAGTCCAGTAAACAATCTAACAGTCCAATATTTCACTTAAATTTCATTAATAAAATAAAAGTATATATACAAAGGAACAAATAGGGGGATAAAAAACATATTAATTACTACACACTTACATATAAGTTTCTATACTAATTACTAACTACACATCTTCTATATACTCCTGAGGTATACTTGCGGGCAATCCTTTCTCTTTAGCATACTTGAAGAAAAATTCTGTAAACAGCGTCCTCAAGTCTTTGAACTCTTTTTTGTCAAGAGGAGATTTGTCGCTGTTAAAAGCCCGCACACGTTCAAATAAATCATGGTAACATTAATTAACGAAATGAAAATGAAAAGTATAATATACCATTAAATAAGTTGTTTAATTAAGTATTATTACCTTCTTCCACCCTTCCGTAATAGATGCAGAGACTGTTCAGCACATGTCGCATCATATAATATCCACACGACCAACCGACTGGCTGATATCGAGACTACGAAAGAAATCAAATTTAATGTCATTTAAATAAACATATATATTTGGAATTAGTAATTAGTAATTAGTAATTAGTAATTCTAATATTATATACAATTTAACAAACTACCAACCTTGATGATAATCCAATCAGGATTTCCTTTAGACTTTAGAGTCATACTCCTCCCGTTGGCATAGCACAAACTACAAGTCTTGAGCGCACTATCATAAACAGAATATTCATTTCAATTAAAAATTCATCATGTGTCGCATAAAATTAAAGCAAATTTTAAAACTTAAATTAAATAGAAGATTAATTACTAACCTGTTGATAGGTTCCACCACCTCCCGTGGTGGGTTCTGGTGGAGAGAGCATAGGAAGATGACAGTATGCCTGGCAGGATGAATTACGAGCAACTGCCAATGCCTGTTCATTATGTACGGTGCCAGATATAGCTCCTTGTGATCATCACCTCCCAGTAATCTCGTTAAGTATGCCGTGACTTCTTTGCGATTGTCAAAGAATTCAGGCTGAAGGGAGTAGGGCTCTGAGAAGCCGAATAGGTTGTCACCCCTCTCAAGTTGAAGTCGATGGAGATACCTACGATATCAATATAGTAAATCATAAAATTCAAATAAAATATATAAATTGAATTAATTATAAAATTATAAAGCTTACTTACGTCGACAAAAAACTCACAATCGCGGTGGATAGTTGATGGCCATCACTGCAAAGATACCCAATAACGTCACCACTGAATATAAATCCAAGCTCATGCTCATGAAGTGGGCGTGCTAGCCAACCATCATGCTCCAACTCCCATTGAAAAAGCACGGGCGCATAATCCTCGCTAATCGAGAACAACCGAGTCATGAGAGACATCTTACCCACCTTTGCCTTCAATATTAAATAAATCAGGTATATAAGTTGTTGACAATTAAAAAGAATACAAGTAATTAATTGAAAAATTTGGACATTAATAATGAATATATACCTTCCGTGCCAACTCGAGCTCCCGCTACGTGAGGCACCCCGTTGTGCCCCTTTGTGTCATTTAGTTTAAAACCTCATTATTTAATTACTTAATCGCATGCTTAACGTGAACATTACGTAAAAATTGAAACATAATTTCTTAAGCAAATAGATTCATATAGAACAGAATATACAAACATAAATATATTACACATACTTAAAGCATCAGAGTTATCCAAACACTGTTTCAGGGCATCCCATCAATAGGATATCGAACTGGTGCATAGTTATACAAAACATAAGTGGAAAGATAAAGCTTCACGACACAGACGCACTGGCCATAACTAACTAGACCCTAATCACCATGGGTCACAGCTCATCCTCCAGCATCCGGTTTGTAGGGAGTTCCATCCAACTCCTCCTGGTTACGTTCATCCACAGGGTCTTCTCGTACGATTCCACAAGGAGACAAAATACAACATACATAAATATACAGGGGATAAGAAACAATTCTATCATCAAAAGCGGAAAAGAGTCATAGTAAACTATACAATAATTATCACAGACACAACATCAGTCAAGTCATTCATCTTCCCTAAAATTCTTATATCCATCCTACCCTCACTCCTACAACTAAAACTTGATACTGAAAATGGCTATGGTTTCCCTATCATAGTTATGGTTATCGGTCAGTCGTCCAAGCGACACGTCCCATTCCCGGTGCACATCCTTAGTCATGGTGAGAATGCTCATGCAAAGCAATGACACTATAGCTGCACATTAAACCCGGTGCACACCCCGGACCGTGGGTGCTCATGCAAAGCAATGACACTATAACTGCACGATTATCCCGGTGCACACCTTCACCATGGTAAGAATGCTCACGCAAAGCGTGACACTACAGCTGCACGATGATCCCGGTGCACACCTCGTCCACTCCCAGAGGTGCTCATGCAAAGCAATGACACTCGTAGCTGCACTACCCTTTGGCCAGTCCCACAAGGACTTCGGGTCTTGTATATGTCCCACATACGGTAATAGAAATAACACAACTTATGAACCTCGCAGACTCCTATGGTCATAACCTAGTGCCTTAACCTCTCATCAAGACCTCAACACATGCTCTATGTCACAACACCTCTTTAACATATTTCATGTAGGTTAGGCACCTCTAAAAATCATCATGATCCTCACGCCCAAAACAACTCATCTCTTAGACCACATATATATCTTCGCTTAATCCACTAAGAATAAATTAAATACCACACAGATCATGCATAACATCAAGTCAATCAAAGATATTTCAAAACATCAACATAGCAATAAATCAGTTCAATAAAGGTAATAAAACTCAAATCAACCATCAACAGTATAAACATCAACCTAATATCGATCAACCTACAATCCCCGAATCACCATGGATGTTTTATAAAAGCAATTTAAAGCGATTCTGGTCTTGTCGATTATTCGACTTCTAGTAGGGTTTAGGTCGCCCTACATAATTACTACATAATTTACTACTTATCGATTCCGACGATAGGTTGATTCTTTCCCCCACCTGGGTTATCACCGAACTCCCGAACTCGAAGCTCCTCGTCGTCACACCACAAAGTATTAACTCTACCTTCTGTGAAGGTAAGGAGATTAGATACTCGAAGAGGTATACCACGAACGTCCTCGTTTCCTCCGAGATGGAAGTCTAAGGTTACAAAACATGAAATCATTAGTTAAAACTCAATCAAAGAACACTAACCACAAGTTATAGGTTCGGTGCATACAATAAACTAGGATTAGGGGTTTCCGAAATTTATGCCACTCTTGGATTTATGATCCTTAAGTGCTAGAAGTTTACAAAACACATGCAACTTAGGGATTTATGATCCTTAAGTGCTAGGAGTTTAAAACAAGATTACTTTAAACAAAGTTGAACAAAAATCCCACCAACTTACACTTGATGGAGATTCGGCCTTGACCAATAAGATAGGCTAGGAACATTTAAACTTTCCAATCTCTTTGGTTTAGCATCCATTAATAGTAAGGAGCTCAAAACCATGATCACTTTGGAAAATGAAAACCGAAACACCCTAGGTCCATAACCTTTAAGATTCGGTCATCCTTGGGTTTTCATGATAGAAATCTTTAAATTTTCCAATCTCTTAGACCTTTTAGAATCCAATAACTTATGGAGCTCAAGTCTATGATCATCTCTGAAGCAACATAGGACTTTAAACAACAAAGCTCATAAGCACATAAAGTAAGAACAACATAAGCCTATAAGTAATTAAAGCATAATGACATAAGTAAATGAATCATAAATGACATAAACATAAATGACATAAAAGTAAATGACATAATGTAAATGACACAAAGTAAATGGCATAAAAATAAATGACATAAAATAAAAGACATGAATATAAAGAACATGGAAGTAAATGACATGAACAGAAACATAATGACATAAAAATAAATAAGCACAAGGAAAGCCATAAAGAAAGCACAATAAATAAATGAAGCAAGAATAAAGTAAAGAATCACAATGTATTAGGGTTCTAAGTTCATGATCACACTTGGATAAGTTGAAACATAGTATCCTAGGTCACTAATACATAGTTTTGGCCATCATGGGAAAACAAGCTATCAAAACCTTCCAAGATTTATGGATTCAATGATCAAGGAACACTTAAAAAAAACTAACACATGATCATGTAAAAGAAGTTGAAACAAAACACTCCCTAGGCCATCATGAGTAGATTCGGCCTCCTCAAGAAATAAAGGATGGAGATTTTTGATTTATACAATCTCTTAGTATGTTAAACTACAAGTAAATACAAGACCATAGAAATTGGTTTCAACTCAAAAAGGAGTCTTCTACCAAATTTTGAGAGATTTTTGAAGATAAAAACTCATATATGACATAAAGAAGAAACTTTAGAAAAAGATGAAGTTTTTAAAGAAAAGAATACATGAGAGTATTACCCTAAGCAAGAGGAACAACTTTGGTGAAGAACACTTAGTGAAAAGAAGAAGAAAAACTAGAGCTTTGGAATCTTGAAGTTAAGAAAAATATGAAAGATTAAGAGTTTTAATGGAGTAGAAGGAATGAAAGTGATGAAGTGAGGATGAAGAGTGGTATTTATAGAGGAAGGGGGAGGGGTGCACTGCCTAGAGGAGAGGGAGCAAGGCTTGGAGAGGAAGTTTTGGTTTAGGGCATTGTTTGGATCATTTAAGGAAGGTTTAATGGGTTTTTGGAATAAAATATATTATAATTTGAAAAAGTAATCATGATCACTTTAAAGTGTGTCATAAGCGTAGGGTGCTGCATATGATTGTTGGATTCGGTGGTGCCAACCTAGTTGGGATGACCCTTTCCATTGTGATGCTATTGCACGCTACTTATATAAAAAAAAATTAGGCATCCCATCAAGCCTTCTCTCATCCTTTAGGGTTCCTTTAACTGCTTAAATACGTAACCGGTTGCACATCCGATCATATTTTCTGAAGGTTTTACCCGAATAAAATATTTTATTGTATTTTATTTTTGAACGAAAATTTTCAAAATAACCAAAGTTGAAGGAAACATGATAAAAACATTAACCGTCTCGTTCACGGGTCAAAATTAGGTTTTCTGCTCAGTAAACTTATACTGGCAGTGAAAACGCAGACCGACTTTCGTCTGAATTTTCAACCGAAAATTTTACTGTGACTTCGTATGATAAGGTGGATTAGGAATATGATTTTATTTTATTAAACAAAATATTTTCTACTTTCATATTAAAATATAATTACTCATATTTTAATTGATTAAACAGTATAATGAAAATCAGGTTGTTACACTACGCCAGCTAAAACTCCCGCCTTTTTGCTTCACACTCAAGCTCACGACGTCGGACCTCTAACTCCCGTTCCCTCTCTACCAACTCATCCACCTCCACATGTGTCCTATTATATCTCTCTTTTGTGCTCACATGTGAAAGGTTGGCAGCTCCCACAGTGTTTTGTTTAATGGTTTCTATAAGTGCTTCCCCATCGACAACCTGCCTTCGTAAAGTAGACTTGCCATAATATTCTTTGATGCCCACCGTGTCTGGAACACCGATCACCTGACCAGAATGGTCGTCCTTCCCTAGAGCAGTGAGCAATATGTCCCGGCATCCAGAAGGGACGAATAAGCCTTGGGAGCATTTTTCCTTAAGTTCCATCTACAATGAAGAATTGTAAAAACGTGTAAGAGAAATGTGTTCCTTAAAAATATCAACCATATGCAAATATCAACTATAAATGCATATAGTTAGTTACTTACAATCTTATCTGCCACATCGCGGGTGGCTTCTGCTTTAAAAGAGCCTTTTTTGTCATCCGGCCGGTCAACCAGACATCCTCGTGTGGGATAGGAGACGGAGGATCAATAGGTGTGCCCTCAGGCACCTCTCCAGCTGCTATCCTCGCAGCCAGCTCCTCCTGCTTCACCCTAAGCTTCTCCGCCATCATCTCGTCGATCCTAGTGGCGTACCAACCCTGAGACAAGGTGTGGGTATGGACGTTCTTAGCTTGATTCTGCCTACCCCTCTCCGCCTTAGCCTGTTTAAACAAAAACACATAATTAATAGCGTTAAATATATTTAATTTCTTTACTTAAATGATCTCTAAGAAGCATAAATAAATTAACTTCATCAACTAACCTGAAATTCGTCCCCATGTCGAATCCTAACAAATTTATCCCACATCTCCCTACCAATCCAGGGGTAATCCAAGAACATCTTATCAAGCTTCTTCTTCCCATATACATAGTGCCTAGTAAGATCATGCTTGAACCCACTCCAACGCCTTGCCCCCAATGAGAGTCATTTCGCCCGATGATGCTTGTCATTCGGCACCATCTAAGCTATCTACACATTAAATACATAACAAACAGGATGAATTAGAACTTGAATAATTATTTAATGATGTACATCAAAAGAATGTAAAAGTAAAATACCGTGACAACCTCCCAAATCTGATCCTTAACGTTCTATGGAACGTCATCCCAACAGTTGTATAGGATGCTAACGTGCTGCTTGGTTTGTAGAATCACCCACGATTTAAATTCTCTAGCACGGGGGACCCTGGGGCTTTAGTTTAGCATCAAAGGACACCTCAAGAGGTTGACCGCTTTGCCTAGCCTTCTCTAACTTCTTCAATGACGTGGCTCCTCTACCCTGTTTCCTCCGAGACTGTGATGTCTGTTTGGACAAAAAAAAATGTTAAATTAGAGGGTTATGTATAATAAGGATAAATAAAGAATATATAAAGAACTTAAACTTACATTATAAATAAAGAATAAAGATAGTATATAATATGTAAACTTACAGTATCATCAGACGTAGTCCCCATAGTGTCCTGTGTAGGCCCCATAGTGTCCTCCCGTGCATGCGGGTCTGAGTGATCCATGTGTATGCCTGTTCAAAAACGGTAAATATTAAAATATGTTTTTTTAACATGGATAACTAAAGATAAAGATAAATACTGATGGATAAATAAAAATAATCAAAACTAACATGGATAAATAAGATGTTTGCCTTAAAAGAACAAAACTCACACTATAATCAAGTTTAAATTACCTATATCAACATGTACTTTTATTTAATTTAATTTGTAACATTTACTTTTATTTTATTACATGAACATATAGTTGACATGAATATTTTGTTTATCATAGAGCTATGAAGGCATGTAGCATTTCTTGTGCCAATGGGAAAAGTAGGACTTTGAAGTCAAAAACAAATCCTGAATGGATTTTCCTCAAGGTAAGTAGTTAATTAAATTGTAATTGTTATTATTATTATTATTATTATTATTATTATTATTATTATCATCATCATTATTATCATTATTACTATATATACATTTAATTTACATTAAATTTCATATTCATTTGTAGTCTCGTAGACAATCAGATGGTTGGTCGTGTGCATATTATGTGATGTTACATATGTTGAACATTGACTCTGCATCTATTATTGACGGATGGAAGAAGATAATTAATATAACAAGTTAATTAATTATATTTTGTTTTTGTTGATGACTTAATTTAATGTTGAGTTTATTTGATATTGTGCAGGCTTTCAACGATCAGTCTCCTCTCACTAAAAAGGAATTCAGAGACTTGAGGGTGTGCTTTGCAACCTTTTTTTTAAGTATGCTACAGAGAAAAGAGTAGAAAAAATAGCTCCTGATTACTTGGAAGATATTGATTAGTTTTGAATGAATTACATGTATATTGGACTTATTAGGTTGTGGAATTCTTCATGTATAGAATTAAATTATGAATTATAGTGGACTAGCTTGTATAGAATTCTGAATTGTTAAGGCAAATTCTGTATTGCATGTGACAAATTCTGAATTGGAATGCAAATTCTGCATGAGTTAAATTCTGTGGAAATTCTGTATGCCGGACTTGTTAGAATTCTGGATGTATGAGTGTGTTGTAGAATTCTGCAGGGAGCTGGGAAAGGGATATAATGAATAACCAGAAATAAAATATATATATATATATATATATATATATATATATATATATATATATATATATATACTTTTAACGTCAGTTATTTAACCAACTGACCACAACCGAAAGGCATTTCAGTAATTGTTCTGGTAATTGACATCTCCAAATGGATCCATTTCAATCCCACCACCATTATTGATCAAGTTCATCGCATCCATGTTGGTCATCTGACCATTAAACCCTAGGCCACGAACCACTTGTGCCTCCTCTCCATGCATATGGATAGTTTCAAAATCTGCCAAAGTGGGTGCTGCCACTAGTTGAGTTTGGCTGATCTGAGACGTGGGAGCCATATTGTTTTGTGCACTCATCCTTGAATTGACCTTTTCCAGCTTGTGGTCAATAAGAGACTTAATATCAGTCAAATCAAACCTGCTCAGATTTCCCACAACATGTGGTTCACCAAGGCATTGAAACATGATGCATGAAGTTCACCTCCTTCTCCCTGATGGTCTTTCTGGTTCTCACCAATTGCTTCTTTGTCTTATGGATCCTCTGCTTCAAGTAGCTCTCCTGGTTAAGCTTCATCATTGTAGACTCCATTTCAGGAACACTCCTGTACTTGTTGACCACCCTTGCGAATTCTAGTGGTGATGGCCAAATCCGAGGCTGAGAATCAAATTCGCTATAAACTATAGCACATGCTTCAACCCCACAACGGATGGAGAGTTCAGCAACCTTCTTCAGATGACTCTTCTTCCTTTTCTCATATGATATCCCCTTTTAGTACCATTCACAATGAATGCAAGTTTCACCTTCTTTCTCACAGAAGTTAACATATTGAAGGACAATAGAGAAGCAAAAAGGTTTTTGTGTGTATGGTTTTCTAAGCCTAATGTTCTTTATATAGCCAAATATGTGATACTAGCCTTATGACTCCACTTAATGGATAGAGATCACATGTCCAATTTTGGTGTATCATATTATGTCCACACAAATCAAATATTGTCATGTATTCTATTTTTTTTTTGTTGAAAAAGCGGGCCTAAAGGCCCATATTCTATCTTTTTAATATTACATAAAATTTTAACATATGTGGCAATATTTAATTGGTGGAGACAGAGTATAGTACACCAAAATGAGACAAGTGATCTCTGTTCCCACTTAATACCCCAATGAAGTTTCTTAGCATATATAGCCCAATAAATTTTCAGTCAATTCTGGGTAATATGACATTAGGTGTGCAAGCATGTCTAGCGTGATCTAAATTTTCTCCCATTAATGGTGGATATATAGAAAATATGGCACTTTAATGTGTATATTGAAGCTGTAAAGTTTTGTAATGAGTTAGCCGTTTAATGCCTGGATTCATGCATCAGATAGATTTTAACTATTATTTTAATCAACGGTATTTCGATTTGACTGATTAAATTCATAGAACCATAGCACTAATTGTATAAACAAATTTCTATACATTAATGAGACATTAAATTTGATTAATACCTGAGAATTGTATAGAGCCAGAAATGAAGGGAAATGCAGACAAGCCTCACGACACAAAGAACGCTTACAGAGATACTTACAGATTACTACCAACGAAGTTCTTACTTCGACAATGAGATTCGAACTCACGACCTTATGAGTTATGAGTCGCATCCTTACCAACTGAATCAACATTCATTGGTGAAATTTATAATATTATTAATAAAATTATTAATTTTGATGGGATCGGTTTTATTAATTATTTATTGAATTAAATATCAAATTATTTCGAGAATTAAATTTCGTTAAGAGACAATTAAAACCTCTATCAATTAATTGTTTTATGAGAAAATTAATATTGACATTAATTAATTATGAAATTATTATATAGCCAAATTGTATCGGGAAGTGAACTGCCCGGAGAAGCATTAAAAAGCACTATTAATTATTTGTATTGACAGGAAATTAATAACATTATAATTGATGACTATTGAATTAAATTTATTAATTATTTGGAGAAGTAATTATGTTCACATATAACATGTATAAAACGTAAGACAACTATTATTATAATATAATAATGAATTTAATTTCTATGCACTATCGAATAAAAGATTTTTCCACTAATATCGAATAAAATTTTAACAAATCAACATTATTGTTGTGTCCCTCTCTTGATTATTAAAATCAAAGCATACATGTCAAAATATTAATAGAAATCAGTATAAACGTTTTACCGGTAACAGTCATACTATTTAATCCAAATATAATTCAGATCGAGTTGTTAAAATTATTAATAAAATTATAAATTAAGTTCCACAAAATAAATCGCAATTTTATATATTTTTTGAAACAAAATCTTAATATTATATTATTTATTTATATAATAAAAATTTCATTTTTTAGTCAAAACAAATTTTAATACACTTTAGTCTATTGACACTACTTAAATATAAGTATCAAATCTGAAACCTTTGTTTTTGTGTTGAACAAAAAAATAATCATCAAGTTCAAACATACAATTCATATTTACTCATTAAAAAAATCATACTACGGACATTGATGTCAATACAAACCACCTTATTACAAATAGGTTCCTTGTCCAGCCAGGATTCATCCTAGAATGAGGCTTATATTTCTAGCCACTCTTGGACTTGGTTCCTGGTTTTGTTTTCAAATTTTTAAGTAATTTCTGATTCCATCGGTTTAGTCTTCTAGAGAAAAAAAGGTTGCAATTTTTTTTAATGAATGGCAATAGAATCAAATAAGTAGAAAGGGCTTCAGCCTCAATATAGTTGGTAGACAACTGAGTTTATCAAACATGTTAAAGATATCCTTGGTGCGCTGGAAAAAAAATAGTAGAAAGGAAACCAACAAGAGTCTCTATTTATTCCACTGCTTACTCCCACTTTTTCAAACATAGAACAAACATACTTAAATTAAATTCAAAGACCAAAGACATAAAAGAAACCAAGTACAGAAGAGAGACTCTTGATTAGGAAGAACATGATTCTTTAAGGGATAGAAGTTCCAGGCCAAATTCCATTAATTGGGAGATTAACATGTCCAAATGGAACATTCCCACCTCCATTGGCTGAGTCCATAGACAAATGCTGGTTTTGAATGGTGCCCATGTTGGTCTCCATCATCCCTTGGACATGGTCACCTACATACATGGCTTCAGCTCCATTTGCAACCACCGGTGTCCCCTCATGGGATTCGACACTAGTGGTCTTCCTTTCAATGTCCTTCAGGGTATGATCAATCAGCCACGTGAGATCAGTCAGTTGATTCTTGTTAAAGTTGTCAATAATATTCCCGGTACTCAGGCACTGAAACAAGAGAAGGGGCATCTCTTTCTCCCTGGTTTTGCCCTTTTGTTTCTCCAGCTGCTCTTTGGCCTTCATAATGCTTTGCCTCAAGAAGCTCTCTTGATTAAACATCTTTTTGGTCTGTTCTGGTTCAGGCATTCTCCTGAACTTAGAGACCACCCTTTGGACCCCCATATCGGATGGCCAAACCTCTGGCTGAGGCTCATTTGGACTATATATTATAGCACAAGTATCAATCCCACAAAGGGTGCTGATCTCATCAATCTTCTTGATCAGACCATTTTTCCTTTTCTTAAATGTTGCCTTTCGCTTTGAGTCACTGGTTATGTATGCGAGGTCCACCTTCTTTCTAGTCATGGTAGTAACTGAGAGTTTCTTGTGATTTTCTTTCTCCAATCGTTACGTTGTTTATATAGACTAATTCGAGATATTGTTAAGTTGATTTGATAGCCATACAACTGGATACAATATGCATTGTCAGTATAACAATTTGAGGAATTTTATAATGCAATATTGTTTAAATAACCTTCCATTTGAGGGGAAAACAAAATCCGAGACTTTAATGCATATGTTGGGGTCCATAGCTGTAAAGTTTGGTGTGCAAAGTGGTTGCAAACTTTCCTTTAAATATTTTACTTATTAAATTTTCTAAATAAAACATAAGTTAATCTTTAGACATGTATTCTTATTGTATTGATTCGCTATTTAATTTTTTAATATTATATTAATTATAAAATATATAATTAAAAATTAATTAATATTTTAATAGTAAAAATATACTTTTACTTATAAAATTTAATGTAATTAGTAAAATACCTCAGATACTCTCTCATCATTTATTCAATACCAAATATTAATATTTTTAACCAATTCTCAAATTTTCTTTTCCATTTGATCAACTTTATCCTAATAAATATTTTTTCCCTAGAAGTGGATGGAAACAACCCAACAATATAATAGAGAAAGATATGGATGGCTAGACACGAACCACCAAGACCAAGCATATATAGTTGGTAGATAAATAGGTTCCTTAAGGATGTTAAAACTTTGAGTTACTCTATATCGTACGAACTTAGTTTCTCCGAAATTTGACGAATAGGTAAATGAGTGTTTCCTTTATATTCATTGATTATAACTTAAAATTTTAAAAATAAAATAAAATCCAAAGATGAGTTTAGATCAACGTTCATAGAGCTATATGAAAATACGAAAACCATTTTCGTATCAACCAACATTTCCCTAAAACTTTTAACTACACTTACATTTTGTAACTAATTATTTTTCCTTTTACTCTTCTAACTAGTCTAGGCATTCTCACTCCTTATCGATGGTACCTCCCTATACTTGCAATGTTTTCTCTTGGACCTTACTTTTTCTTAACTCAAACTTTTCTTCTCACATTCAAAATTTAACATGCATTTTTATGTTCACTTTAGTCACGATTCACTATGCTAGATTCATGATTTAATAGCGCACATTTGATAGCGACTTTGGCAAGAGGCGCTATGAAAAAATGCATGGAAGTGAGAATTAATATTGATATTAAGTTAATTATATTAACATAATTAATTGTCACTAAAGAAAAAGTTCCTTACAGTGACAGAAACTTGTACAGACAAAATATTTTGTGACTGAAGAATATTTTTATCTATGATTTTTAAAACAAGTCACGACATATTAAAAACTTGGAATTATGCCTTTGACGAATAGGCAAATAAGTGTTTCCTTAAATATTCAATGATTATAAACTTTAAACCTAAAAATAAAATAAAATCCAAAGATGAGTCCAAATCAACGTACCTAGAGCTGTATGAAAATAAGAAAACCATTTTCGTACCAACCAGCATTTTCTTAAAACTCTTACCTACCTTATGTTTTGTAAGTAGCTATTTCTCCTTTACTGATCTCATTAACTATTCTAGGCATTCTCTCTCCTTCTCGATGGTACCTCCCTATACTAGCAATGTTTTCTCTTGTACCTCCCTATACTTCTTCCGTCACGATTTTTGTGTAAAGGGATCTTTTGGGGGATATGGTCCAATAAAAGTTGCCAAGAAAATACAAGCATTTTTGGAGGAACTAATCATTTGAAAAGGTGCTTAAAAGTATGGTCTCATCAAAGAAGACAACAAATAATTGTTACTATCCAAACAATTTAGTATAAAAGATTATGTAGATTGTGCAGTAAAAGAACTAAAACTATCTTTAGACCAAACCCAATCATCACTTTTATTTTTAATTAAGTTCACCGAGTACAACAAATTAACCAAATTAACGTAGAATTAATAACCCAATCGTCGCGCATGTTATTTATTGTTTTTTACAAAGATAACAAATGGATAAAAATATGATATATAGTATGTATGGTAACAGAAAAACCTTAAAATGACATTTATTACAATATTTTATAATTTAACTCGCATATAGGGTTCAAAGTAGAAGCAAGTTATCTTTTTATGAAGAGCACATGTCTTCAAATATGGGAGAAGGCCTATATTGTTTCCTTTCTTGGACTTGGAGGAAATTAAGGCTATTTTAGGTTCAAACGAGACAAGGGGAGGGGAGGGGAGGGGAGGGATTTTAATCAACTTTTGTTTTATTGAAAGGATGGGAGGGGGATGTTAGTGAAGGAGAGAAGAAATAACAATATTTTTGTTTGGTTCAGGAGGGGCTGAGAGGGGTTTTAAAACTATAGTTTCCTAATTTGCTTTAATACCCTTATAATTTTAGAATGCAAAAAATATGAGTAAGGATATTTTAGTAAATGCATTCAAGAAATTTAAGTCAATGCCCCCAATATTGGATGGGAGCCAAAATTGAAGGGGAAAGGTTTTGCTCCTCAATATTCCCCTTTTCCCTCTAAAAAATTGAATCACACAAGAAAGTTTATGAAAACCACTCCCTACCCTTCCCCTCCCCTCCCCTCCATTTCCACCAACCAAATACTATGTAAGATCCTTGAGTGGGTAGTGCTTATCTATAATAGGTCCATAACTATTCTAACTATTTTGGTTAGAATATGATATTTTAGTAAATGTATTCAAAATATTTGAAATCCCTTCCCCTCCAAATCCCCCTAATATTGGAGGGGAGCCAAAATTGAGGGATGAAATATTTTTATCCTCTCCATTACCCTCCCCTCCCTTCCACAAAGTTGAACCAAACAAGAAATTTTTATAAAAATCCATCTATTTCCCTCCCCTCCATTTCCCTCTAACCAAACACCATGTAAGATCCTTGAGTGGGTAGCGTTTACATATAACATAGGTCCATGACTATTCAAATTAAGCTAAAAAATCATTTGAAAAAATAAAATTAAATGATTCAAGCATTGACCGAAGACCTCCACGTTTTTTTAATAGGGAATATAATTAAGATGATGCAAGCATTTAGTCTCAAAAGACTTCAGTTGTTCTGCACCCCATTTCTTGCCCTTATCTCCACCCCAACAGAAAACCAAAGAGGAAACATATATAGAGCACCTTCAGTAGTGCAGAAGTCCCTCCAACAATTCCACCTAGCATTTGAAACCACTTGATCCAACGCCATATTAATATAATAAAAGAATATACCAACCAAACATTGAAAAAAAATCAACCTAGAAATGTCATTTCCACTTTGCCAACAAGCTGAGAATGAATATTTCCATACTTTTAATTCCCAACCCTTCCCAATTCTTTGATTGACGTAATTTTTCCTAACTCACACCCAAACAAATTTCAAATATAGTCATAAACATTATGATTAAATAAAATAAAGATGCTAAAGAGCATGTACAAATCCAAACTAGCATTACTGAACTCGTACTTAGAAACATAAGTTATAAAGTATGTTGTACATTCCATCTTTGCTTCAATTATAGCCAAAACATGCACTATTATCATTCCAAGAAAAGCTTGGACTTCATGGTCGCTATTCAGAATAGCATGGGCATTCTTTAAGGCCTGCAAGAAATATGAGCTTCTTATAACCATATTATACATTCTAAAATAATTTTGATAAAGATCTATAATTTATAAAATGTCAATGCAAAAGCCAACTATTTGTAGTTTAAATGCTACTCAATTTTCTTAAATATATAATAGACAGCTCAAAGTCCTTGGATATTTTGACTATCTTGAGGAACCAAGGCATTGCTTATTTTCCCTAAGTATTGATAACTTTTATCGACTATCAAACCTAATTTTTCCTTGCATTTTCATAATACCATGCGAATAGTAATAAAATGGTCAAAAGGATCGAATAACATTACATACCCCAATGCTATGTTTGTTACTGTTGGCCATCTTCATTTGCTTCCCCACAATCACTAGGGAGTGACAATAGACTATCTATATACATAGTCACTTTGAATTCACATTGACATTCAAAATATATGCGATCTTCTAGCGGCTTTTCTTTGTCATTAATTTTCACTATTTTTTTAGCTCCAAATGATCCAACAGCCTCACCAAATTTGGTGAAGCATAATGGGGGAAAATATGTAGGATGAGCCTCATGCATAGGCACAACAAAGACCTTAGTCCAAGATGACTCCACTTTATATTCTTTCATGACCCATATCTCAATTTTCTGCCCCCAGCTCGATGAACATAAACTGAGACAACCTACCAATACCGCCATGTAATTAAAGACATCTTTGGTAAAAACATTTGGCAAATGTATCTCTAAAAAACTTCTTCGTATCAAATTAAACATAACAATTACTCTAATTGGTGCACAACATATCCAGTGAATAGCCTCATTGAATAACAACCCATTTTTATTCAAGAAACTGAAATAGGGAAAATGAATACCATAGATTTCTTTCCATGAAGTGGCTCTCATAGGTATTACATCGAATTGATTTACCTTGTCAGCTATGTCCAACGATACTACAACAACCAAATAGTCATCAATTGCCGAGTCATACCCAAAACCATCTGCAAGTATATACTTGTACATGGATTCACGCATATTCCTTTGTATATTCCTCACAATAGGAGAGTTTGATATTATTCTGTGGATAGATTCCATATAATGAAGTATTTTGAATGATAGTATAAAAATGTGAACCCTCTGCAAGAACCCTTAATTGTAAAACCAAAACAAGGTTTTGGAAGCTGAGAATTAAGCTTTATTGTAGTAGAATCATTATTAAGTGATGCCTCTAAATCTATCGATTGAGCTTTCATAGGCCTTTCTTCAGTTAGATGGACGAGTCTATCAGTGGGTACAACTTTTTCAAAATGCAATTTTCCAAATTGGGGATCATTAATAAGCGAAAGCCAAGACTTAATTAGAGACACACTTGAATCGAACAAGAGATTTGATCGGTAACCTCGCCGGGATTGCCAATATCAACTCCTCATGGAGAGAAAGGTTATTGTTGTTATTCTCCATACTCTTTCTATCTTCCGCTGTCTTTCTTTGAGGCTCAAAATTTTATGTTAGGTTTACAAGAAAACCTACAAAGAGAGAGATGGGTCTTGGGCTGATTGATATAAGTAAATGTTTCTCTTTTTATTTTCGAAAAATAATAGAAAAATATTATACAGTTCATTGTAGATGATATTAAATTTAGTGGATCAAACATCATTAGATTTTCAAAGAATATACAGGAAATTTTTCTACTGATTTAAATTTTCCCCAAGAAAATCTACAGGAAATTTTCTGCATATTGAAAAAATCACAGGAAAAAATTACCCACCAATGTATTACCTGGGGATAGAAATTCATAGGCAAATCTGCATGAAACCTATTTCCTACGAATTTTTAAGCAAAATTCGCAGGAAAATCCATCGGTAATAAGAAAATATCTAGTAGTGCAAGCTATCAAAAACTGATATAACTCAATAGCATCTAATGCTATCTCTAAATTGACATATTAAATGCCGTTGAAGATGAAGATTGAGAAGATTACATGCTGCCTATAAATATCATAAGAGCCCCTCGAAGAAAGAAGAACAAGCTCTGATATTCCAAGTGCAAAAACTCTGCCAAAATCCTTCACTCTCTTTACTTGTAAATTCTGTTGTAACCGAGCTTAAACTTGTAATACTATCACACATAGTGAGTTGATCTTAGTTCAAAAATCTTTTAACTCTTTATTTTAGAGTGATCCTAAAGAGGCTTTAGTGGAAAGAATACTTGTGTGCATGGAGAGGTGTTTAATACTTGAGTGTTGTTCGCCTGAAGTGGTAAGTGTAAAGAATACTTGTAAAGCTATCTGATTATAGTGGATAAAACCTTCAAGTAGAATGGACTGAACATAACTATTGGTTGGAAAAGAGTGAACCAATATTCTGTGATTTTCTCTAATCCTATCTCTATTAAGTTTGTGTTTAGCTAACTCTTAGGGATTTACATTCGAGTATCTTAACATCCTTTCTAAGAATCTGTTTTATCTGTGTACCTCTATTTTTGTTTCGTGTGTTAAACTGTTTTTGAAAAATATTTTTAAAAAGCTAAGAAATACAATTCAATCCCCTTCTTGGGGTTCCATGTGTGAATTTCAAGTTTATATTATGATATCTCTTAAATGCAATTTTCTATATCAAAATAGCTTCATTGCTATCAACTATATAAAGAAATCTCTCGTGTACAGTATTTGTCTTCTCTTTTATGATAAACATTGAAAAAATAATATTCTTTTCAATTTTTAAAAAAATTATACATTTTCTCTATTTTACTTATTTGCTTACCAATTAGGCATTAATCATACTTTACAGTCACTTTATTTTTGAAAAATATGTTGGTGAAGATATCAAGATAAAAGCTTATTTCATTATTTGTTCAAAATCATGGATATTTATAAACTAATCTTATGTTTAAGTTAGCTGAAAATGAATATATTGAAAATTAAGTATATAAAAATTATACTTTTTAATAAATTATTGCTCATATAATACTGATATGGTAACCGACAATTAAATTTATTTATATATTCTTTGAAAATCTAATGATGTTTAATCCACTAAATTTAAGTTCATCTACAATGAACTACATAATATTTTCTATTATTTCCGAAAATAAAAAGAGAAACATATACTTAAATCAATCGGCCCAAGGCTCGTCTCTCTCTTTGTAGGTTTTCTTATAAACCTAACCTAAAATTTTACGACTCAAAGAAAAACAGGGGAAGATAGAAAGAGTATGAAGAATAACAACAAGAACCTTTCTCTCCACGAGGAGTTGATATTGGAAATCCTGGTGAGGTTGCCGATCAAATCTCTTGTTCGATTCAGGTGTGTCTATAAGTCTTGGCTTTCGCTTATTAATGATCCACAATTTGGAATATTGCATTTTGAAAAGTTGTACTCACCGATAAACTCATCCAACTAACTGAAGAACGGCCTATGAAAGCTCAATCGATAGATTTAGAGGCATCACTTAATGATGATTCTGCTACAGTAAAGCTTAATCCTCAGCTTCCAAAACCTTATTTTGGTTTTACAATTAAGGATTCTTGCAGAGGGTTCATATTTTTATACTATCATTCAAAATACTTCATTGTATGGAATCTATCAACCAATGTCCTCGGAATAATATCAAACTCTCCTATTGTGAGGAATATTCAAAGGAATATGTGTGAATCCATGTACAAGTATATACTTGCAGATGGTTTTGGGTATGACTCGTCAATTGATGACTATTTGGTTGTGGTAGTATCGTTGGACATAGCTGACAAGGTAAATCAATTCGAGTTAATCTCTATGAGAGCCAATTCATGGTAAGAAATCAATGGTATTCATTTTCGCTATTTGAGTTTCTTGAATAAAAACGGGTTGTTCTTCAATTTGTCTAATCACTGGATATATTGTGCACCAATTAGAGTCATTGTTATGTTTAATTTGATACAAAGAAGTTTTTCAGAGATACATTTGCCAAATGTTTTTACCAAAGATGTCTTTAATCACATGACGGTACTGGGAGGCTGTGTCAATTTATGTTCTTGGCCCAAGGGGCAGAAAACTGAGATATGGGTTATGAAAGAATATAAAGTGGAGTCATCTTGGACTAAGGTCTTTGTTGTGCCTATGCATGAGGCTCTTCCTACATATTTTCCCCATTATGCTTCACCAAATTTGGTGAGGTTGTTGGATCATTTGGAACTAAAAAAATAGTGAAAATTAATGGCAAAGCAGAGCTGCTAGAAGATCACATATATTTTAAATGTCAGTGTGCATTCAAAGTGACTATGTATACTATACAGTTACACAACATCTGCCTCTAGCGATTGAATTGTCCTCCATCTGGTCTACTCTCCTTACTACGGAATCTACGGGTCTCCTCTATACATGCCCAAACCAACTAAGTCAAGATTCAACCATCTTTTCTACAATAGTTGTTACCCTAACTATCTATCTAATGCTAATATATACTATTATATATAAAGATAATATATAATATTATTTAATACATTTTATAATATATTATTAAATTATTATATAATATATATTAACATTGTATATTTAATAATTAATAATATATAATATTTGTGTGAATATTATATATATTATTAATGTGTTATAATATTATTAATTAATATATGTACAATACTATATAACAGTTTAATATATAATATACTCGGGGGAGGGGGGGGGGGGGGGGGGGATAAGAGATAATACAATTACCCACAAGGTGTGGTTCAAGTGACTAGTAGCTTCGACCCTTTAACCATATGTCCAGGGTTTGAATCCTGGTGATGGGTATAGAGCTGCATCTATGGGTAGAGGAGTTGCCCATTAACTGGTACTCAACATCCTCGGGAGATTAGTCCTACGGCTACCATATGTAGGATACCCTCGGTTCCATCTCGGACCTAATTGAGATAATACGATTCTTAAATAGTGGATGATGTTTTTTTGTCTTTTAGAAAGTTTGTCCATATACATACAATTGTTCCATGGTTTGGTGAGTAACAAGAATTTAGGTTTTTGTGATTTCCTTCGTCTCACTTTTTGTCCTGTCCTCTGACCATTTTAAAAATCAAACATGAAGCAACTACTTTTATGTTGTCAAGTCCCATACACCTTGTTTACCAAATTATCCCTTGAAACCCTAAACAACCTTATGTCAATAAGTTAGCTCCCGATTTATTTACCTTTGAGAGTAGTGCTAAGCATATGCGCATGGTTATTCACATAATCACGACTGCCACCACACTCTTCTCCCTTTATAAACAGAGGATAATGAAAACAAAAATCCAATCAACCTAATGTCTAAAAAGGCTAAGAAGATAATACCGAAGCTTAGGATATATATCTTATAAGGTTACTACAGGCATCATCATTCTTGTATAATTGACTAATATGACTAGCTCTTGTGTTAGTCGGTATGCATGGTAATCGTGTGCTTGGTACTTGATGTTTCCAGTCCCAAGGCCCAAGCAACTGTGACATGTGATAAGGTGGTGGGCTACTTGAGCCCATGTATTTCTTATATAAGGGATGGTGGAAGTACCGTGTCAACCTCATGCTGCAATGGGATTAGAACACTTGTAGCTTGGTTGGCACCACACTTGACCGGCAGAGCATTTGCAATTGTATCGATAACATTATTAAAAGAATGTCTGACAGTAGTTTCAATCTAAACCTTGCCTTCTGTCATCCTAAGAAATGTGTGTGGTCAATATTACTTACCAAATAAACCCCTTTATAGAACAGTAACCTAACAGAGATGTAGTAGCTAGTATGTACATGGGAGAATAACTAGAAGTTGACTATTTAAAGCATCTTGCTAGTCTTATTGTATGACTGTGAGGTTGATTATCATTGGAGCAATAACTCGAGAGGGATGTAGTAGCTAGTATGTGAATAAGTGGTTATATAATCCACATGGAAGAACAACTAGAAGTTGCTTCTTTAAAGTATCGAGGGTCCTAATCCCATTGCACCACAAGGCTGGCAAGTACAACTACCATCCCTTGTATAGGAAACACTTGGACTCAGGTAGCTCACCACGTATCACATCTCATAGTTGCTTGGGCCTTGGGACTGGAAGCACCAAGTACCAAACACACAATTGTCATGCAAACTAGCTTAACACGAGAGCTAGTCATATTGGTCAATTATGCAAGAACGAGAATTCATGCAGTAACCTTAAAAGATATATATCCTAAGCTTTGCTATTATCTTCTTAACCTTTTTGGACATTGGGTTGAGTTAGGTTTTATTTTGCCGGTCCTCTACATTAACAAAGGAAGAAGAGTGTGGGTAAAATCGTGATCATATGGATAATGATGTGCATATGCTTAGTTGGTAGTTGAGGTTAGGGATGGCAATAGGTAATTTACCCAATGGATACCCGCTAAAATTATCCATGATGGGTATGGTAATTACCCACAAAATTTAATGGGTATGGGTGTAGGTACGAGTGTTAAGTACCCAACCCACCCCATACCCACACACACAAACACACACACACACACACACACACACACACACACACACACACACACACACACATATATAATTATAATTAATTAATTAAATAAAATAAAGTGCAACCTATGTTAAATGAATTATTTTTCTATTGATTAGGATCTTCTAAAGTGATTAAAAGTATAAAGTAAGAAAATAATGGCGATTTCACCCTTGATTAGTTAAAGTACATTGAGATTCCAACCTACTTCAACTAACGAATGGTGGATATACTATTACTTTCTGACGACTTCACACTTTGACTTACTTTATATGAGTTTTATCCCTTTCATATCCTGATATTTCAGACTTGTAATATATATGTTGTTCTCCACTTGTTATACATTTATTTTATAGATTGTCTTTTGGAATTACTGAAGGAGTTAAATCCTATAAATTTGATTTCATCCATCTAAGTAGAGAATAAAAATCCGTGTGGAGGGACTCATTCCAAGGAATTTGAATGAAATTTTTTTCTTATTATCTCTATCACTCTCACACAATCTGAATGTGTAACTAGCAAGGTTTTTAAAATCAGACCGGACAGGTCGATTCAACCGTTTAACCAATGAACCGGCCAGGTAGCCGACCCGGATGATACATAAAACCAGAGTTTTAAAAAACTGAACTCAAACCCGATAAACCGGTACAAAACCGGAATAATCAGTCAAAACAGGAAACTAAACGGTCAGAACCGGTTTAGATATTTGAGCGCTCCTATGTAATCTAAAGATGAAACTCTCCCACTTACTTTTATAACCCATCTTTTCATACTCCCCCTCCCATTCTATTGATGTGGGACTTTTAAATCTGTGTTTTCTTTTACATAGGTCAAGCTTTCCAAACCTGAAAAAAGGGATGGATTCGTTGGTAGGTGGGAATGATTCATTGCATTTTCATTATAATTCTAACCTTCAAGCATCTAAACACAATTGACGAGTTCTTTTGGGTCCCCTAACTCTGGTTTTATCAAATGGAAGCAGCTCAAATTGAAGAAACATCTACCTCATACCAGTTTCGAAGTTTCCAGTGAAGCAAGCCATTAAAAGAATGCTAGGATTCCATGGAGGAGATCAGTTCATCGATTCCATTAGGGAAAGGACAAAATCCCCATCTGAACTTATCCAACTACGTTAGGAAATATAAAGAATCTGAACTGATAGTTGTTCTTATCCATTTCTATATTACTATTACAATGGCCTATTGGGCCAAAAGCCATTAGGATGGGCCTATTTTTATTTTATTTTTATTAGTCCTCAAATCATGATTCTCTTCGAATCATATTTTTTCTCATCCAACTAATTAAGTCCTCCACTATTTATTATTAGTATGTTAATTTATTAAATAAAATTATATAAATTATATATTTAATTAATACCAGTTCGACCACGGTTCAACCATGATTGGACCACTGAACCGCGAACCAGTACCTTCACCGGTTCAATGTCCGGTCCGGTTTTAAAGACCTTGGTAACTAGTGATCACATGTGTAGTTTTAATCAATATTTTTATTTGACTTTTAAAAGTTAATTAATTTAAGTGCGGGTAATAGGTGTAGGTACATAGGTACCCACCTGGTAAGGATACATGTATTAAAGTTGCTACCCGCGCCAATATGGATTTAGATACGAGTATTTTTTTTTTAAAACGTCGGTATGGGGACGGGTACTATAGTACCCATTGCCATACCTAGTTGAGGCTGGACTCAGTGTCATTATGGATTAATGTTGGGTAATTCACATGATCAATTGCTACCATACCCTTCTCCCGTTATAAATAGGGGACCATGAAAACAAAATCCCAAGCAACCCAATGTCTAAAAAGACTAAGAATATAATAGCAAAGCTTAGGATATATATCTTATAAGGTTATTACATGCATCCTCATTCCTACATAATCGACTAATATGGCTAGCTATCGTGTTAAGTCGGTTTGTATGGCAATTGTGTGCTTGGTACTTGATGCTTCCAGTACCAAGGCCCAAGCAACTGTGACATGTGATAAGGTGGTGGTCTACCTGAGCCCATCGTTCCTTATATATGGGATGGTGGAAGTAATTTGCCAACCTCATGATGCGATGGGATTAGAACACTCAATGACTTGGCTCGTACCACACTTGAACGTCAGAGCATTTACAATTGCATCGAGAAAATTGTTAAAGGAACATCTTACTGTAACCTAAGAATGATGTAGAAGCTAGTATGTTAATAAGTAGTTATATAATCCACATGGGAGAATAACTAGAAGTTGACTACTTAAAGCATCTGGCTAGTCTTATTGTATGACTGTGAGGTTGATTATCATTGGAGCAGTAACTCGAGAGGGATGTAGTAGCTAGTATGTGAATAAGGGGTTATATAATCCACATGGAAGAACAACTAGAAGTTGCTTCTTTAAATTATCGAGGGTCCTAATCCCATTGCACCACAAGGCTGGCAAGTACTCCTACCATCCCTTGTATAGGAAACACTTGGACTCAGGTAGCTCACCACCTATCACATCTCATAGTTGCTTGGGCCTTGGGACTGGAAGCACCAAGTACCAAACACACAATTGTCATGCAAACTAGCATAACACGAGAGCTAGCCATATTGGTCAATTATGCAAGAACGAGAATTCATGCAGTAACCTTATAAGATATATATCCTAAGCTTTGCTATTATCTTCTTAACCTTTTTGGACATTGGGTTGAGTTAGGTTTTAATTTGCCGGTCCTCTACATTAACAAAGGAAGAAGAGTGTGGGTAAAATCGTGATCATATGGATAATGATGTGCATATGCTTAGTTGGTAGTTGAGGTTAGGGATGGCAATAGGTAATTTACCCAATGAATACCCGCTAAAATTATCCATGATGGGCATGGTACTTACCCATAAAATTTAATGGGTATGGGTGCAGGTACAAGTGTTAAGTACCCAACCCACTCCATACCCACACACACAAACACACACACACACACACACACACACACACACACACACACACATATATATAATTATAATTAATTAATTAAATAAAATAAAGTGCAACCTATGTTAAATGAATTATTTTTCTATTGATTAGGATCTTCTAAAGTGATTAAAAGTATAAAGTAAGAAAATAATGGCGATTTCACCCTTGATTAGTTAAAGTACATTGAGATTCCAACCTACTTCAACTAACGAATGGTGGATATACTATTACTTTCTCACGACTTCACACTTTGACTTACTTTATATGAGTTTTATCCCTTTCGTATCCTGATATTTCAGACTTGTAATATATATGTTGTTCTCCACTTGTTATACATTTATTTTATAGATTGTCTTTTGGAATTACTGAAGGAGTTAAATCCTATAAATTTGATTTCATGCATCTAAGTAGAGAAGAAAAATCCGTGTGGAGGGATTCATTCCAAGGAATTTGAATGAAATTTTTTTCTTATTATCTCTATCACTCTCACACAATCTGAATGTGTAACTAGCAAGGTTTTTAAAATCAGACCGGACAGGTCGATTCAACCGTTTAACCAATGAACCGGCCAGGTAGCCGACCCGGATGATACATAAAACCGAGTTTAAAAAACTGAACTCAAACCCGATAAACCGGTACAAAACCGGAATAATCAGTCAAAACAGGAAACTAAACGGTCAGAACCGGTTTAGATATTTGAGCGCTCCTATGTAATCTAAAGATGAAACTCTCCCACTTACTTTTATAACCCATCTTTTCATACTCCCCCTCCCATTCTATTGATGTGGGACTTTTAAATCTGTGTTTTCTTTTACATAGGTCAAGCTTTCCAAACCTGAAAAAAGGGATGGATTCGTTGGTAGGTGGGAATGATTCATTGCATTTTCATTATAATTCTAACCTTCAAGCATCTAAACACCAGTGACGAGTTCTTTTGGGTCCCCTAACTCTGGTTTTATCAAATGGAAGCAGCTCAAATTGAAGAAACATCTACCTCATACCAGTTTCGAAGTTTCCAGTGAAGCAAGCCATTAAAAGAATGCTAGGATTCCATGGAGGAGATCAGTTCATCGATTCCATTAGGGAATGGACAAAATCCCCATCTGAACTTATCCAACTACGTTAGGAAATATAAAGAATCTGAACCGATAGTTGTTCTTATCCATTTCTATATTACTATTACAATGGCCTATTGGGCCAAAAGCCATTAGGATGGGCCTATTTTTATTTTATTTTTATTAGTCCTCAAATCATGATTCTCTTCGAATCATATTTTTTCTCATCCAACTAATTAAGTCCTCCACTATTTATTATTAGTATGTTAATTTATTAAATAAAATTATATAAATTATATATTTAATTAATACCAGTTCGACCACGGTTCAACCATGATTGGACCACTGAACCGCGAACCAGTACCTTCACCGGTTCAATGTCCGGTCCGGTTTTAAAGACCTTGGTAACTAGTGATCACATGTGTAGTTTTAATCAATATTTTTATTTGACTTTTAAAAGTTAATTAATTTAAGTGCGGGTAATAGGTGTAGGTACATAGGTACCCACCTGGTAAGGATACATGTATTAAAGTTGCTACCCGCGCCAATATGGATTTAGATACGAGTATTTTTTTTTTTAAAACGTCGGTATGGGGACGGGTACTATAGTACCCATTGCCATACCTAGTTGAGGCTGGACTCAGTGTCATTATGGATTAATGTTGGGTAATTCACATGATCAATTGCTACCATACCCTTCTCCCGTTATAAATAGGGGACCATGAAAACAAAATCCCAAGCAACCCAATGTCTAAAAAGACTAAGAATATAATAGCAAAGCTTAGGATATATATCTTATAAGGTTATTACATGCATCCTCATTCCTACATAATCGACTAATATGGCTAGCTATCGTGTTAAGTCGGTTTGTATGGCAATTGTGTGCTTGGTACTTGATGCTTCCAGTACCAAGGCCCAAGCAACTGTGACATGTGATAAGGTGGTGGTCTACCTGAGCCCATCGTTCCTTATATATGGGATGGTGGAAGTAATTTGCCAACCTCATGATGCGATGGGATTAGAACACTCAATGACTTGGCTCGTACCACACTTGAACGTCGAGCATTTACAATTGCATCGAGAAAATTGTTAAAGGAACATCTTACTGTAACCTAAGAATGATGTAGAAGCTAGTATGTTAATAAGTAGTTATATAATCCACATGGGAGAATAACTAGAAGTTGACTACTTAAAGCATCTGGCTAGTCTTATTGTATGACTGTGAGGTTGATTATCATTGGAGCAGTAACTCGAGAGGGATGTAGTAGCTAGTATGTGAATAAGGGGTTATATAATCCACATGGAAGAACAACTAGAAGTTGCTTCTTTAAATTATCGAGGGTCCTAATCCCATTGCACCACAAGGCTGGCAAGTACTCCTACCATCCCTTGTATAGGAAACACTTGGACTCAGGTAGCTCACCACCTATCACATCTCATAGTTGCTTGGGCCTTGGGACTGGAAGCACCAAGTACCAAACACACAATTGTCATGCAAACTAGCATAACACGAGAGCTAGCCATATTGGTCAATTATGCAAGAACGAGAATTCATGCAGTAACCTTATAAGATATATATCCTAAGCTTTGCTATTATCTTCTTAACCTTTTTGGACATTGGGTTGAGTTAGGTTTTATTTTGCCGGTCCTCTACATTAACAAAGGAAGAAGAGTGTGGGTAAAATCGTGATCATATGGATAATGATGTGCATATGCTTAGTTGGTAGTTGAGGTTAGGGATGGCAATAGGTAATTTACCCAATGAATACCCGCTAAAATTATCCATGATGGGCATGGTACTTACCCATAAAATTTAATGGGTATGGGTGCAGGTACAAGTGTTAAGTACCCAACCCACTCCATACCCACACACACAAACACACACACACACACACACACACACACACACACACACACACACACATATATATATAATTATAATTAATTAATTAAATAAAATAAAGTGCAACCTATGTTAAATGAATTATTTTTCTATTGATTAGGATCTTCTAAAGTGATTAAAAGTATAAAGTAAGAAAATAATGGCGATTTCACCCTTGATTAGTTAAAGTACATTGAGATTCCAACCTACTTCAACTAACGAATGGTGGATATACTATTACTTTCTCACGACTTCACACTTTGACTTACTTTATATGAGTTTTATCCCTTTCATATCCTGATATTTCAGACTTGTAATATATATGTTGTTCTCCACTTGTTATACATTTATTTTATAGATTGTCTTTTGGAATTACTGAAGGAGTTAAATCCTATAAATTTGATTTCATGCATCTAAGTAGAGAAGAAAAATCCGTGTGGAGGGACTCATTCCAAGGAATTTGAATGAATTTTTTTTCTTATTATCTCTATCACTCTCACACAATCTGAATGTGTAACTAGCAAGGTTTTTAAAATCAGACCGGACAGGTCGATTCAACCGTTTAACCAATGAACCGGCCAGGTAGCCGACCCGGATGATACATAAGACCAGAGTTTTAAAAAACTGAACTCAAACCCGATAAACCGGTACAAAATCGGAATAATCAGTCAAAACAGGAAACTAAACGGTCAGAACCGGTTTAGATATTTGAGCGCTCCTATGTAATCTAAAGATGAAACTCTCCCACTTACTTTTATAACCCATCTTTTCATACTCCCCCTCCCATTCTATTGATGTGGGACTTTTAAATCTGTGTTTTCTTTTACATAGTTCAAGCTTTCCAAACCTGAAAAAAGGGATGGATTCATTGGTAGGTGGGAATGATTCATTGCATTTTCATTATAATTCTAACCTTCAAGCATCTAAACACCAAGGTGTGAGTTCTTTTGGGTCCCCTAACTCTGGTTTTATCAAATGGAAGCAGCTCAAATTGAAGAAACATCTACCTCATACCAGTTTCGAAGTTTCCAGTGAAGCAAGCCATTAAAAGAATGCTAGGATTCCATGGAGGAGATCAGTTCATCGATTCCATTAGGGGAAAGGACAAAATCCCCATCTGAACTTATCCAACTACGTTAGCAAATATAAAGAATCCGAACTGATAGTTGTTCTTATCCATTTCTATATTACTATTACAATGGCCTATTGGGCCAAAAGCCATTAGGATGGGCCTATTTTTATTTTATTTTTATTAGTCCTCAAATCATGATTCTCTTCGAATCATATTTTTTCTCATCCAACTAATTAAGTCCTCCAATATTTATTATTAGTATATTAATTTATTAAATAAAATTATATAAATTATATATTTAATTAATACCAGTTCGACCACGGTTCAATCATGATTGGACCACTGAACCGCGAACCAGTACCTTCACCGGTTCAATGTCCGGTCCGGTTTTAAAGACCTTGGTAACTAGTGATCACATGTGTAGTTTTAATCAATATTTTTATCTGACTTTTAAAAGTTAATTAATTTAAGTCCGGGTAATAGGTGTAGGTACATAGGTACCCACCTGGTAAGGATACATGTATTAAAGTTGCTACCCGCGCCAATATGGATTTAGATACGAGTATTTTTTTTTTTTAAACGTCGGTATGGGGACGGGTACTATAGTACCCATTGCCATACCTAGTTGAGGCTGGACTCAGTGTCATTATGGATTAATGTTGGGTAATTCACATGATCAATTGCTACCATACCCTTCTCCCGTTATAAATAGGGGACCATGAAAACAAAATCCCAAGCAACCCAATGTCTAAAAAGACTAAGAATATAATAGCAAAGCTTAGGATATATATCTTATAAGGTTATTACATGCATCCTCATTCCTACATAATCGTCTAATATGGCTAGCTATCGTGTTAAGTCGGTTTGTATGGCAATTGTGTGCTTGGTACTTGATGCTTCCAGTACCAAGGCCCAAGCAACTGTGACATGTGATAAAGTGGTGGTCTACCTGAGCCCATCGTTCCTTATATATGGGATGGTGGAAGTAATTTGCCAACCTCATGATGCGATGGGATTAGAACACTCAATGACTTGGCTCGTACCACACTTGAACGTCAGAGCATTTACAATTGCATCGAGAAAATTGTTAAAGGAACATCTTACTGTAACTTAAGAATGATGTAGAAGCTAGTATGTTAATAAGTAGTTATATAATCCACATGGGAGAATAACTAGAAGTTGACTACTTAAAGCATCTGGCTAGTCTTATTGTATGACTGTGAGGTTGATTATCATTGGAGCAGTAACTCGAGAGGGATGTAGTAGCTAGTATGTGAATAAGGGGTTATATAATCCACATGGAAGAACAACTAGAAGTTGCTTCTTTAAATTATCGAGGGTCCTAATCCCATTGCACCACAAAGGTGGCAAGTACTCCTACCATCCCTTGTATAGGAAACACTTGGACTCAGGTAGCTCACCACCTATCACATCTCATAGTTGCTTGGGCCTTGGGACTGGAAGCACCAAGTACCAAACACACAATTGTCATGCAAACTAGCTTAACACGAGAGCTAGTCATATTGGTCAATTATGCAAGAACGAGAATTCATGCAGTAACCTTATAAGATATATATCCTAAGCTTTGCTATTATCTTCTTAACCTTTTTGGACATTGGGTTGAGTTAGGTTTTATTTTGCCGGTCCTCTACATTAACAAAGGAAGAAGAGTGTGGGTAAAATCGTGATCATATGGATAATGATGTGCATATGCTTAGTTGGTAGTTGAGGTTAGGGATGGCAATAGGTAATTTACCCAACGAATACCCGCTAAAATTATCCATGATGGGCATGGTAATTACCCATAAAATTTAATGGGTATGGGTGTAGGTACAAGTGTTAAGTACCCAACCCACTCCATACCCACACACACAAACACACACACACACACACACACACACACACACACACACACACACACACATATAATTATAATTAATGAATTAAATAAAATAAAGTGCAACCTATGTTAAATAAATTATTTTTCTATTGATTAGGATCTTCTGAAGTGATTAAAAGTATAAAGTAAGAAAATAATGGCGATTTCACCCTTGATTAGTTAAAGTACATTGAGATTCCAACCTACTTCAACTAACGAATGGTGGATATACTATTACTTTCTCATGCCTTCACACTTTGACTTACTTTATATGAGTTTTATCCCTTTCATATCCTGATATTTCAGACTTGTAATATATATGTTGTTCTCCACTTGTTATACATTTATTTTATAGATTGTCTTTTGGAATTACTGAAGGAGTTAAATCCTATAAATTTGATTTCATGCATCTAAGTAGAGAAGAAAAATCCGTGTGGAGGGACTCATTCCAAGGAATTTGAATGAAATTTTTTTCTTATTATCTCTATCACTCTCACACAATCTGAATGTGTAACTAGCAAGGTTTTTAAAATCAGACCGGACAGGTCGATTCAACCGTTTAACCAATGAACCGGCCAGGTAGCCGACCCGGATGATACATAAAACCAGAGTTTTAAAAAACTGAACTCAAACCCGATAAACCGGTACAAAACCGGAATAATCAGTCAAAACAGGAAACTAAACGGTCAGAACCGGTTTAGATATTTGAGCGCTCCTATGTAATCTAAAGATGAAACTCTCCCACTTACTTTTATAACCCATCTTTTCATACTCCCCCTCCCATTCTATTGATGTGGGACTTTTAAATCTGTGTTTTCTTTTACATAGTTCAAGCTTTCCAAACCTGAAAAAAGGGATGGATTCGTTGGTAGGTGGGAATGATTCATTGCATTTTCATTATAATTCTAACCTTCAAGCATCTAAACACCAGTGACGAGTTCTTTTGGGTCCCCTAACTCTGGTTTTATCAAATGGAAGCAGCTCAAATTGAAGAAACATCTACCTCATACCAGTTTCGAAGTTTCCAGTGAAGCAAGCCATTAAAAGAATGCTAGGATTCCATGGAGGAGATCAGTTCATCGATTCCATTAGGGAAAGGACAAAATCCCCATCTGAACTTATCCAACTACGTTAGCAAATATAAAGAATCTGAACTGATAGTTGTTCTTATCCATTTCTATATTACTATTACAATGGCCTATTGGGCCAAAAGCCATTAGGATGGGCCTATTTTTATTTTATTTTTATTAGTCCTCAAATCATGATTCTCTTCGAATCATATTTTTTCTCATCCAACTAATTAAGTCCTCCAATATTTATTATTAGTATATTAATTTATTAAATAAAATTATATAAATTATATATTTAATTAATACCAGTTCGACCACGGTTCAACCATGATTGGACCACTGAACCGCGAACCAGTACCTTCACCGGTTCAATGTCCGGTCCGGTTTTAAAGACCTTGGTAACTAGTGATCACATGTGTAGTTTTAATCAATATTTTTATTTGACTTTTAAAAGTTAATTAATTTAAGTCCGGGTAATAGGTGTAGGTACATAGGTACCCACCTGGTAAGGATACATGTATTAAAGTTGCTACCCGCGCCAATATGGATTTAGATACAAGTATTTTTTTTTTAAAACGTCGGTATGGGGACGGGTACTATAGTACCCATTGCCATACCTAGTTGAGGCTGGACTCAGTGTCATTATGGATTAATGTTGGGTAATTCACATGATCAATTGCTACCATACCCTTCTCCCGTTATAAATAGGGGACCATGAAAACAAAATCCCAAGCAACCCAATGTCTAAAAAGACTAAGAATATAATAGCAAAGCTTAGGATATATATCTTATAAGGTTATTACATGCATCCTCATTCCTACATAAACGTCTAATATGGCTAGCTATCGTGTTAAGTCGGTTTGTATGGCAATTGTGTGCTTGGTACTTGATGCTTCCAGTACCAAGGCCCAAGCAACTGTGACATGTGATAAAGTGGTGGTCTACCTGAGCCCATCGTTCCTTATATATGGGATGGTGGAAGTAATTTTCCAACCTCATGATGCGATGGGATTAGAACACTCAATGACTTGGCTCGTACCACACTTGAACGTCAGAGCATTTACAATTGCATCGAGACAATTGTTAAAGGAACATCTTACTGTAACTTAAGAATGATGTAGAAGCTAGTATGTTAATAAGTAGTTATATAATCGACATGGGAGAATAACTAGAAGTTGACTACTTAAAGCATCTGGCTAGTCTTATTGTATGACTGTGAGGTTGATTATCATTGGAGCAGTAACTCGAGAGGGATGTAGTAGCTAGTATGTGAATAAGGGGTTATATAATCCACATGGAAGAACAACTAGAAGTTGCTTCTTTAAATTATCGAGGGTCCTAATCCCATTGCACCACAAGGCTGGCAAGTACTCCTACCATCCCTTGTATAGGAAACACTTGGACTCAGGTAGCTCACCACCTATCACATCTCATAGTTGCTTGGGCCTTGGGACTGGAAGCACCAAGTACCAAACACACAATTGTCATGCAAACTAGCTTAACACGAGAGCTAGTCATATTGGTCAATTATGCAAGAACGAGAATTCATGCAGTAACCTTATAAGATATATATCCTAAGCTTTGCTATTATCTTCTTAACCTTTTTGGACATTGGGTTGAGTTAGGTTTTATTTTGCCGGTCCTCTACATTAACAAAGGAAGAAGAGTGTGGGTAAAATCGTGATCATATGGATAATGATGTGCATATGCTTAGTTGGTAGTTGAGGTTAGGGATGGCAATAGGTAATTTACCCAACGAATACCCGCTAAAATTATCCATGATGGGCATGGTAATTACCCATAAAATTTAATGGGTATGGGTGCAGGTACAAGTGTTAAGTACCCAACCCACTCCATACCCACACACACAAACACACACACACACACACACACACACACACACACACACACACACACACATATATAATTATAATTAATGAATTAAATAAAATAAAGTGCAACCTATGTTAAATAAATTATTTTTCTATTGATTAGGATCTTCTGAAGTGATTAAAAGTATAAAGTAAGAAAATAATGGCGATTTCACCCTTGATTAGTTAAAGTACATTGAGATTCCAACCTACTTCAACTAACGAATGGTGGATATACTATTACTTTCTCATGCCTTCACACTTTGACTTACTTTATATGAGTTTTATCCCTTTCATATCCTGATATTTCAGACTTGTAATATATATGTTGTTCTCCACTTGTTATACATTTATTTTATAGATTGTCTTTTGGAATTACTGAAGGAGTTAAATCCTATAAATTTGATTTCATGCATCTAAGTAGAGAAGAAAAATCCGTGTGGAGGGACTCATTCCAAGGAATTTGAATGAAATTTTTTTCTTATTATCTCTATCACTCTCACACAATCTGAATGTGTAACTAGCAAGGTTTTTAAAATCAGACCGGACAGGTCGATTCAACCGTTTAACCAATGAACCGGCCAGGTAGCCGACCCGGATGATACATAAAACCAGAGTTTTAAAAAACTGAACTCAAACCCGATAAACCGGTACAAAACCGGAATAATCAGTCAAAACAGGAAACTAAACGGTCAGAACCGGTTTAGATATTTGAGCGCTCCTATGTAATCTAAAGATGAAACTCTCCCACTTACTTTTATAACCCATCTTTTCATACTCCCCCTCCCATTCTATTGATGTGGGACTTTTAAATCTGTGTTTTCTTTTACATAGTTCAAGCTTTCCAAACCTGAAAAAAGGGATGGATTCGTTGGTAGGTGGGAATGATTCATTGCATTTTCATTATAATTCTAACCTTCAAGCATCTAAACACCAGTGACGAGTTCTTTTGGGTCCCCTAACTCTGGTTTTATCAAATGGAAGCAGCTCAAATTGAAGAAACATCTACCTCATACCAGTTTCGAAGTTTCCAGTGAAGCAAGCCATTAAAAGAATGCTAGGATTCCATGGAGGAGATCAGTTCATCGATTCCATTAGGGAAAGGACAAAATCCCCATCTGAACTTATCCAACTACGTTAGCAAATATAAAGAATCTGAACTGATAGTTGTTCTTATCCATTTCTATATTACTATTACAATGGCCTATTGGGCCAAAAGCCATTAGGATGGGCCTATTTTTATTTTATTTTTATTAGTCCTCAAATCATGATTCTCTTCGAATCATATTTTTTCTCATCCAACTAATTAAGTCCTCCAATATTTATTATTAGTATATTAATTTATTAAATAAAATTATATAAATTATATATTTAATTAATACCAGTTCGACCACGGTTCAACCATGATTGGACCACTGAACCGCGAACCAGTACCTTCACCGGTTCAATGTCCGGTCCGGTTTTAAAGACCTTGGTAACTAGTGATCACATGTGTAGTTTTAATCAATATTTTTATTTGAATTATAAAAGTTAATTAATTTAAGTGCGGGTAATAGTTGCAGGTACATAGGTACCCACCTGGTAAGGATACATGTATTAAAGTTGCTACCCGCGCCAATATGGATTTAGATACGAGTATTTTTTTTAAAACGTCGGTATGGGGACGTGTACTATAGTACCCATTGCCATACCTAGTTGAGGCTGGACTCAGTGTCATTATGGATTAATGTTGGGTAATTCACATGATCAATTGCTACCATACCCTTCTCCCGTTATAAATAGGGGACCATGAAAACAAAATCCCAAGCAACCCAATGTCTAAAAAGACTAAGAATATAATAGCAAACCTTAGGATATATATCTTATAAGGTTATTACATGCATCCTCATTCCTACATAATCGACTAATATGGCTAGCTATCGTGTTAAGTCGGTTTGTATGGCAATTGTGTGCTTGGTACTTGATGCTTCCAGTCCCAAGACCCAAGCAACTGTGACATGTGATTTCCTTATATATGGTATGGTGGAAGTAATTTGCCAAGCTCATGATGCGATGGGATTAGGACACTCAATGACTTGGCTCGTACCACACTTGAACGACAGAGCATTTACAATTGCATCGAGAAAATTGTTAAAGGAATATCTTACTGTAACTTAAGAATGATGTAGAAGCTAGTATGTTAATAAGTAGTTATATAATCCACATGGGAGAATAACTAGAAGTTGATTATTTAAAGCATCTGGCTAGTCTTATTGTATGTCTGTGAAGTTGATGATCTATGGAGAAGTAACTCAAGAGGGATGTAGTAGCTAGTATGTGAAAATTGGTTATATAATCCATATGGCAGAACAACTAGAATTATCTTCTTTAAAGTATCAAGATTCCTAATCCCATTGCAACACGAGGCTGGCAAGTACTCCTACAATCCCTTGTATAGGAAACGCATGGACTCAGGTGGCTCACCACCTAATCACATGTCACTATTGCTTGGGGGTTGGGACGGTAATCACCAAGTACCAAGCACATAATTGCTATACAAACAGCTTAACAGGAGAGCTAGCCATATTAGTCAATTATGTAAGAACGGGGATGCATGTACTAACATTATAAGATATATATCCTAAGCTTTGCTATTATCTTCATAACCTTTTTCGAGATTGTGTTGAGTGAGGTTTTGTTTTCCCGATCCTCTATTTATAAAGGACCAAGGGTGTGGGTACAATCGTGATCATATGGATAACGATGTGCATATGCCTAGTTGATAGTTGAGGCTAGAGATGGCAATAGGTATTTTATCCAATGGATACCCGCAAAAATTACTCATAATGGGTATGGTAATTATCCGCAAAATTTAATGGGTATGGGTGCGGGTACAAGTACTTCAATACCCAACCAGTCCCGTACCCACATACATACATACATACATACATACATACATACATACATACATACATACATACATACATACATACATACATACATACATACATACATACATATATATATAATAAAGTGCAGCCTATGTTAAATGAATTATTATTCTATCGATTAGGTTCTTCCAAAGTGTGTAAAATATAAAGTAAGAAAATAATGGCGATTTCACTCTTGATTAGTTAAAGTACATTGAGATCTCAATCCACTTTAACGAATGAATGGTGGATGCATTCTTACTTTCTCATGACTTCACACTTTGACTTACTTTATAAGAGTTTTTTTTCCTTTCCTATCATGATATTTCAAACTTTTAATATATATGTTGTTTTCCACATGTTATACTTTTCTTTTATAGATTGTCTTTTGGATCTAAACATAGATGAAAAATTCCTGTGGAGGGACTCATTCAAAGGAATTTGAAATTAACCCTTTTCCTATTATCTCTATTATTATTCTCACACAATTTGAAAGTGTATGTAACACATCATTTTTCGTATAAAGTCTTTAAGCGCTTCTAAATGTTTTATATATGTTTGATTGTTGGGGAGTTGCTACGAATGTGCCTAGGAAATGTTAAAAAGGCGCTAAGTATGATTTTAAAGTGGAAAATCCCTTTCTGGTGCCTGAGCATGGCCATGCTCATGTATTAGCACTCCTATGCTTAAGGTGCGTGCTCTGTGGCTGCTTCAGCCACAAGCACGGCCGTGTTGGAAATGCGCGAGTTGTGACGTTAGTTTTATGAGTCCATGCTTAAACATGCATGACCCCATGCCCATGTTGAGCACGCATGTGCTTAAGTGGAGCACGACCGTGCTTGGGGCCTGAGGTATATAAATAGAGGAGTCTGCGAGAGTTTCGAGTGTTAACCCTCAAATTTGGACTTTTAGTAACCCTAGTGTGACAGAAACCTCTCCCATTTCTCTTCCCTTGAACCCTTCAAAGTTCTTGGTGTTCTTGAGACTGTTTGGGAGAGAAGTCATGTGTGCTATTGCCATTAAAGGTAACGGTTATCCCTATATTAATCTCTTTTTCCTATTTCTTGGATTTAGGGGTTAATTGGTTATCATTTTCATGTTTGGCCAAGGCTTGAGGAACTCGTCAATTCCTTCGAGGGAACGAGAATAGTTTACTTTGCGTTGCCATAGTTGGAATCTTCATACCAGGTATGGGGAGAAGGGATAGTATGAACTTGTAGGTATTAGGGGTAGCATAATTTGAAGGGTTAACCCATGACCCTATTGTTTGCTATTTGCCTAATTGTTTTCTTGTTATATGTTTGCCTATGTTTATGTATGATTGGTATGGTGAACTGTGAACTATGGATATGATGTTTATAGCATGATTGGACGTATTGATGATGATGTTGCCATGCCATTAATGTTTGAATGGTTGTTGATGAGAACGTTAATGTTAATAAGACATTAAGAATGTTGATAATGATGTTTAATGATTAATGGATGATTTCCCATTGTTCATAAGACATGAACCGTAGTAAAGAAAAGTGATTGTTGCTTAATGGTACAGTCAACACCCTAGGATTGATCCATGAGTGCTTTAGGGATATTAATAATGAAGCAGGAATTAAAGGATTAATCCCCAATAGTTATAAGACATGAAGATTAAACATAAATAATGAAACTGATGCTTGATGGCATAGTTAAAGAGCAATATGATTGATCTGTGAAAGCCCTAGGAAGCTTAACAATGGTTTTCTAACCCTTCTGCCCAGAAACAGTATGACCATGCTTCAGTAAGCACGACCATACTCAATAGACAGCACGCCTGTGCTGGGAGCAGCACGACCGTGCTCCCCTAAGCAGAACAGACGTTGAAACAGGAACAAGGGTGTTTCACCCAAATAGTTCCTTGTGATGAAGTAAGACACCCAACGAAGTAAAGACAAGTTAGATAATTTAATGAAAACTTTATAAGACAATTAATCACAAATGTTAAGACGGTAACGATGAGTTACCGCACATTGTTATGCTTTGGTGCTTATTGGTCGAAGTGTTGTTAATGTTGAACCTTGGTGCTTATTTGGCCAAGAGGACCTTGATGCTTATTGGTCAAGGTGTTGACGGTGATAAAACTAGGGTGCTTTTTGTAACACCCCCACTAGGTATTACTTACGTAACACATGCGGAATTTAAATTAAAAGATAATTTGCTGGTGCTTTCAGAAAATAATTTATATAAGTACATAAGTGTCTAAAATGGGGTATAAAATTTTTGGTCATGACTACACACCTAAGCCTTGATCGGCACATAGACTTACTTTCATAGCCTGGCAAGCCTATTTAATTTAAAGAATATACTTGAATAAAAGCTAGTATTTTTACAAAAATTTCGACAGAGTCTCCTCTGTAATTCGGACATCCTAGGTAAAAGAACACTTGCTAAAATAATTACATTTTCATTCCAGAATTCCAGTCACACCAAATACAACCAGGCAGTAATATGCTAAAAAAAAGTTATAACAATAAGCTTTACAAGACCAAAAGGAACAGATAGGTTTTCATTCAAAAGATATGCTCTCCGAGCCATAAACATTCAATATTAAAATAAAGGCACTCTGAGCCATACTCATACATACTATAAAAAATCTAAGTCTCAAACCCTAAGTTGGTCATTGTAAAAGTTATTCCTGAGGAAAACTCACGTGATCATTCCACAATCAAATATTTCATCAAATAACCAGATCTAAGTCTCTGAGTGACTTAGAAAAACTCCTCTGCACCATCTGTACTAAAGTACCCAGGGTATGATAGCGAACCAGAAGAAACCTGATATATCTGTAAGGGTGAGATACCGACAAATGGATATATCACACAACAACCATACACTAGTGGAAATAATGTAATATACGGGAACGTTTTACGTCAGTTGACCATATGTTTGACATTAAAAATGAGGCGGTGGCAGTTTTGTAAATATTAAATCACTATTTGCGTCAGTTGTATAAAGAACTGACGTTAAAAGTGATTTTAACACTTTTAACGTCAGTTGTTTATACAACTGACGTTAAATGTGTGATTTTTACGGCAGTTAAATAAATAACTGACGTAAATAATTATGAAACTCATTTATTTTGTTGTCATCTCCCTGTTGTCACTCTTAACGCAGATACTCCATATAGTGCAGTTTATTTCTAAACCTTTTTTTTAAACAAGTTTATTTTTAATGTTAATTAATTAGCTTGAATTAGTAAACAATGCAAATTCTTGTGCAAATTAAAATAAATAAACACTTAACATAAAACAAGTTATATATGTATAATCAAATCGTATCTCATTGAAGCGATTCATAAGTTACAATTACATGATTAAAAGATAAAAAAATTCTGCATCATAGCACTAAAATATAAAAAAGTTTCTGCTTCAACATCATTTTCTTCTCAGTCCTATCCTCGATCCACTAGTGGAAAATATACATTAGACGGTAAAGGTTTACGTCAGTTAACCAAAAGCTTGACGTTAAAAAGGGGACGGTGGCAGTTTTGTAAATATCAGACTTCATTAATTCAATTTTAACGTCAGTTGTTTTAAGGACTGACGTTAAAAGTGAAGTGATTCACTTTTAACGCCAGTTCAATAAACAACTGACGTTAACAGTGAACGTTTTAACGTCAGTTCTTTATCGAACTGACGTTAAAAGTGAGTCACTTCACTTTTAACGTCAGTCCTTACATCAACAGACGTTAAAGGTTATTTTAATAATTTTTTTATCTAGTATACGTACCCTTCCGCATTGCCTTCCTCAAAGTTTCACTTTCACAATTGCTTTGATGTTTTGTGTTTCTGTTTTGAAAACTAAAATATATGTGCGAGGTATAAGTTGAATCAATAAGCCAAACCAGATCTCATTCATGAAGTGTAATACAGACTGATACAGAAGATTGAAAGGGTTTAAAATCCTATAAAAAGTTACATTGAAAGGGTTTAAAATCCTAAACATTAAAGCTACATCCCATCAGAGAGTTTTATGAAATATGCCAAAGGGAAAACTATACTCCGAAGGGTGCACTCGATCTGTTTTAGTAATGGTCTTGGAACAGTCACTTGCATCCTTTAAGACCTCAGAAAACTGGGGGGGGCGTGAGAGAGCTCAAGAGAGGAAAAACCAGGTGCACTAGATCTGTTTCAAGCAAAGGCAGTGGTTCTAGAGACTTCCATGATGGTCACTTGCTACCAAAGCTGAGGTTTTGGAACTGTGACGCCCGAGCACCTGATTTGCCCTCCAGCAGCTGATTCTCCGGAAGGATGATAAGGTGAGCAACTCACATTACGTGGTTTACACAAGCTTATCACCCATGTTACGTGATTTACACAACCTCAGAAGTTGTTTGACCATTAAGACAAAGATCTTTGAGTCTAGGAATAGGAAGAAAGAGTGATGAAGTTAATCTCCATGGCAGAGCCATATTGTGAAGCCGAAAATTAAAAGGATGGAAGGAAGCTATTTATAGGAGCAAGGGATGAAGTTACTAAGCTATTCTGATTTTCTTCAAAACATCTATAAACTTAATGCTCATTAAGAGGATTAAGTTACAAGGTGCATGGGTAAGTAGCACAGTAGTCAAAGGAATGAATGTTTTTGCAGATATCTATACACTTTTAACGTCAGTTGTTTAAAAAAACTGACGTTAAAAGTGTTTTTAAAATAAAAAATATTTATTGTTAACGTCAGTTTTTTATACAACTGACGTTAAAAGTGTGATTTTTACTTCAGTTAAATAAATAGCTGACGTAAATAATCCTATATATTATAAACGTGCAGAATGAATATTGGAAATAATGTAATTAATATACGGGAACTTGACAGTCATAAATTAAGTTGACGTTAAAAATGAGGTGGTGGCAGTTTGTAAATATTAAATCACTATTTGCGTCAGTTCTATAAGTAACTGACGTAAATAATTATGAAACTCATTTCATTGGTTGTCATGTCCCTGTTGTCCCTCTTAACACAGATCACTCCATATAGTGCAGTTTATTCTCAGTCCTCTCAACATCATTTTCTTCTCAGTCCTGTCATCAGAAACTCCAATGGATGCATCACCTCCCTCACTTGAATTCCAGGATGCAAAGTAAATCCTCAGTCACTAGCAGTGAAAGCAAAGTGAAATGGATCTTTGCATCTTTCTTCTTCACTGGAATTCCTTGATGCATCGTCTTGAATCCACAGTCACTTGCTTCCAAAGCAAAGTGAAAGGGATGACGGGGATGAAATAAAGTGAGAGAATCACATTACGTGATTCACCCAACCTTGCCATCCATGTTATGTGATTTACACAACCTCAGAAGTTGTTTGACCATTAAGACAAATATCTTTGAGTCTAGGCATAGGAAGAAAGAGTGATGAAGTTAATCTCCATGGCAGAGCCATATTGTGAAGCAGAAAAAATTAAAAGGATGGAAGGAAGCTATTTATAGGAGCAGGGGATGAAGTTACTAAGCTATTCTGATTTTCTTGAAAACTTATGTAAAAACTTAATGCTCATTAAGAGGATTAGGTTACAAGGTGAATGGGTAAGTAGCACAGTAGTCAAAGGAATGAATGTTTTTGCAGAAACTAATAAACTTTTAACGTCCGTTGTGTAATACAACTGACGTTAGAAGTGTGAGTGTTTTTAGCGTCAGTTTCTTAAGACAACTGACGTTAAATATATGACCTTTAACGTCAGTTTTTACTAACAACTGACGTAAAATGTTGTTTTATTTTGATTATAACGTTTACACCCACGCGCCTTCTGCACTTCTCTGTACGTCTCTTTTCTCTTTTCATCACGCTCAACCCTCACTCTCAACCCTCACTCTCAGTCTCACTCTGCCCTAATCGCGAGCTCATCTCCACCGCAACCACCGCGAGGGCTTCTTCGCCACCACCGTGAGGTACACTCTTAACCCCTAACTCTATCTTTCCCGCTCATTCTTTGTAATAACTTGACATCTCTCTTTCCCCTTCCCTCGCACTAACTCTCCTTGTCCCTCTGCTATTAGTAACCACATCGAACGTTAGCCACCACTCGAGCTTCCCACCCACCACCACGCGAGCGCCTATTTCTGGTGAGTCTTTAGGGCACATTTTTTTATTTTTGGTTTTGAGTGTATGTTGAAACTGTAGTCTCAGTAGTTGAAACTTGAAACTGTGAGTTTGAGTTGTTTGGAATGTCTCTATTTTTGGTTTTGAGTGTATGTTGAAACTGTAGTCTCAGTAGTTGAAACTTGAAACCGTGAGTTTGAGTTGTTTGGAATGTCTCTATTTTTGGTTTTGAGTGCATGTTGCTCTGCTGGTTGATCTGTCACGGCCGTGATGCTCATCACGGCTAGGCCATGATCAGTTCTGTCCTTGAGGGTCTGGTTCAGTTGGCACGTTACGGCCGTGATGGACATCACCGCCAGGCCGTGACCAGTGCTTGGCAATCTTCAAAAACTATAGTTTTCAATCTCCCGTATTGTCCTTATATTGGATATATAGATGTTTTGTATATCTACAGGACATATCTAGTTATTTTTATTCATACTTCTGTATATCAATCGGATAGCCCGCATGCACGGGAGGACACTGTGGGGGCTTCGCAGGACCCGATCATGCCTACGTCTGATTCTAGTGTAAGTTTACATGTTATATACTATCTTTAGTCCTTCTTTTTAATGTAAGTTTATAATGTTACAACCCTCTATTTTATCATTTTTTTGTCCATACAGACATCACAGGCTCATAGGAAACGGGGTAGAGGAGCCACCTCGTTGAAGAAACTAGAGAAGGACAGGCAAAGCGGACAGAAGCTTGAGGTGTCCTTCGATGCTAATCTAAATGCCCAGGGACCCCGTGCTAAATAATTTAATAAGTGGGTGTTTCTACAAGCGAAGCAGCACGTAAGCATCAACTACAACCACTGGAATGACGTTCCACAGAACGTTAAGGATCAGATTTGGGAGGCTATCACGGTATTTTACCTTTACATTCGTTTGATTTACATTATTAGATAATTATCCGAGTTATAATCCATCCAGTTGTTATGTATTTAATGTGTAGGTAGCTTGGACTGTGCCAAATGACGAGGATCATCGTCATAAATGTATGAAAATGGCATCAAAGCGTTGGAATGGGTTCAAGCATGATCTTACCAGGTACTATGTATCTGGGAAGAAGCGGCTTGATAAAATGTTCTCGGATTATCCCTGGATTGATCAGGATACTTGGGATATGTTTGCTAGGAGTCGACAGGATGGAGAATTTCAGGATGGTTGATTAAGTTAATTTTGTATGCTTATTATAGATCATTTAACTGTATTTAATTATGTGTTTTTGTTTGAATAGGCTAAGGCAAATAAGGGTCGGCAGAATCAGGCGAAGAACGTCCACCGCCACACCATGTCTCAGGGTGGGTACCAGACTCGGATCGAGCAGATGATGGCGGATAGGCTGAGGGCGAAGCAGGAAGAGCACTCTGCTAGGATTGAAAGAGGAGAGGTGCCTGAGGGCACACCATTAAGTCCTCCGTCGGACATCGACCGCGAGGATGTCTGGTTAGCCGGCCGCATGACAAAGACGGGATCTTTTAAAGTTGATGCCACTCGCGAAGTGGCAGATAAGATTGTAAGTAAATAATTAACTTGATTTCAATTGATATTTTTATCGATATTTTTAACACTTTTCGCTTGCACATTTTTTCATTTTTTTTCATTGTAGATGGATCTTAAAGCACAATCCTCCCAGGGCGCATTCGTCCCTTCTGGACGGCGGGACGTCTTGATGACTGCTCTAGGCAAGAAAGACCATCCTGGTCGGGTTCTCGGTGTTCCTGGGAACGTGACCATCAAAGAATATTATGGCAAGTCTGCTTCACGAAAGCGGGTGGTCGATGAAGCATCAATTTTGGCTGACATTACTCAGCACCTCATGTCCAACCCAGCTATTACAACACATCTGATGCAAGGCTTAATATCCAACCCAGAATTCAAGCAGGCGCTTGCCAGAGAGCTTTCCTCCGTCGATACATCCCAGGACACCGCAGGGCATGCCAACCCTTCACATGTGAGCACAAAAGAGAGTTTTAGTAGGGCACATGTCATGTGGAGGACGATGAGTTGGCAGCTAGGGAGTGGGAGTTCGAAGTCCAACACCATGAGCATGAGTTGGAAATGAAAAGGTGTGAGCTTGAGTTGGACTCCAAACGACGTGAGCTCGAAATGTTAACAAAGGTATGTATTCATTATTAATGTCCAAATTAGTCAAAAAATTACTTGTGTTTTTTTTAATTATCAACAACTTATCTAATTTATTTTTCCTAAACTGAAGCCAAGTCGACGTCGGTGTCGCTGTCACCTATCACTCGTTTGTTCTCACTTGGTGAGGATTATGCGTTTGAGATTTTTGAATGTCCATTGGAGCACGATGGATGGGTGGCACGCCCAGATCAACGGATGATATTTACCTTCTATGGTGACGATCTCGGGAACGCCTGCAGAAATAACGTCTGGATGAACAACAATGTTTTGTGTCTCTGGTGCACGTAAGTTAATTTTAATTTAATAACTTATTTATTTTTGGTATTTTTCCATTTAATAATTTATTTTAATTTCAATATATATATTATGTAATTAACATCCACACCTTTTCATATCTTAGGTATCTCCATCGTCTTCAGCTTGATAAGGGCGTTGCATCAGTTTACGGCTTCTTAGATCCGTCAGTCCTTCTGCCCCAATTCTTTGATGGCGATGGATTAAGTAAATACATAGGGAACTTGTTGGGAGACAATTGGAAAGAATTATATCTGGCTTCCTACTGTATGAAAAACCATTGGCAGTTGTTCGTACTTCACCCGTCTAGGCATACTGTCATATTCTTCTGCTCTCTCCACCAAGATCCGCCACCGAAGGTGGTGGAAGCTGTAAATAAGTAAGTAACTAATCTTAAATTTAATTTAATTTTTAATATCAGTTGTTTTTAGTTTATTACACACGTGATACATGAATTTGTTAATTGATCGACATGATTATTTGTTTATGATAGCGCGCTGAAGGCGAGTAGCATAAGTTGCGCCAACGGGAGAAGTAGGGCTTCTAAGGCTAAAGCAAATCCTGTATGGAATATCCTCAAGGTTTGGTAGTTTATTTATCAAATAATTAATATTATAATTTCTAATTTATATGTATATTCAACTGACGTTGAAATTAATTTTGTTGGTAGTCTCGATTTCAAATTGACGGGTGGTCGTGCGGCTATTATGTGATGCTTCATATGTTGAACATAGTCTCCACATCTATTACAGATGGATGGATTAAGGTAATATTTAAACAACTTGTTAAATTATATATTATAGTTTTGAAGATGACTTGTATTGATGTTATTGTTATTATTTGAACGTGTGTAGGCATTTAACGACCAATCGTCTATTCAAGAAGATGAGTTAAGAGACTTGAGGATGCGCTTCACTGAATTCTTCTTCAAGTATGCGGCTGAAAAAGGAATTGACAAGATACCTCCGCAATACTTAGATAAATAGTTTTTTTGTTAGACTTTAGAAACTAATTAATAACATATATATATATATATATATCCTTAGATTGGTAGTTTTGTTTTTTAGACATTGGAACTAAAATTTATTTATTTATATACATGGGTTTTGGTTTTAAGTCCCCCCATTGTTCCATTTTTCCTTTGCAATTCTGTAATGTGTGTGATATTCTGTGTTGCTGAGATATTTACTGAATGCAGGGATAGCTGAGGGGAGTGATATTTTAAAATTGAATTAAAAAAAAACCTATTAACGTCAGTTGTATCAAACAACTGACGTTAATAGTATTTTATAAAATATACAGTACACTATTAACGACAGTTGTTTATTACAACTGACATTAAAATTAAACCTTTAACGTCAGTTCTTTATAACCACTGACGTTAGTTTTAACAAAATTAACGTCCGTTGTCTTAAAGAACTGACATTAATAGTTTTATGTTTAACGTCAGTTGTTTAAAAAACCGATGTTAATAGTTTTATATTTAACGTCAGTTCTTAACTGACGTTAAAATATTAACTATTAACGTCAATTGTATTTATGTCAGTCAGTATTCTGACATAAAAAAATCAATTTTAACTAACGTAAAAAGCACTTATTGCACTAGTGATCAGAAACTCCAATGGATGCATCTCCACCCTTACTTGAATTCCTTGATACTCCATCTGAATCCACTGTCACTTTGGAGCCAAAGCAGAGTGAAGGGATGGGATGAAATAAGGTGAGGGAATCACATTACGTGATTCACCCAACCTTACCATCCATGTTACGTGATTTACTCAACCTCAGAAGTTTTTTGACCATTAAGATAGAGACCTTTAAGTCTAGGTATAGGAAGAAATAACAAAAGTCTCAGAGCCATGTTGTGAAGGAATTGAAAACACACGAAATGATACTTTATATAGAGAAGACAGACTAGCTGATTTTCTAGAAAACTGATCTATAAACTTAATGCTCATTAAGAGGATTATAGGTTACAATGTGCATGGGTAAGTAGCACAGCAGTCATGGGTAAGTAGCACAGTAGTCAAAGGAATGAATGTTTTTGTAGAAACTTATACACTTTTAACGTCAGTTGTATAATACAACTGACGTTAAAAGTGTTTTTAAAATAAAAAACATTTATTTTTAACGTCAGTTTTTTATACAACTGACGTTAAAAGTGTGATTTTTACTTCGATTAAATAAATAGCTGACGTAAATAATCCTATATCCCTATCTGAAATGCCCTGTTGTCACCCTTAACGCAGGTCACTCCATATATATAGTGCAGTTTATTTCTAAACTTTTTTTTAAAACAAGTTTATTTTTATCTTAATTAATTAGCTTGAATTAGTAAACAATGCAAATTCTTGTGCAAATTAAAATAAATAAACACTTAACATAAAACAAGTTATATATGTATAATCAAATCGTATCTCATTGAAGCGATTCATAAGTTACAATTACATGATTAAAAGATAAAAATTTTTTGCAACATAGCCCTAAAATAAAAAAAAAGTTTCTGCTTTAACATCATTTTCTTCTCAGTCCTGTCCTCAGAAATTCCAATGGATGCAAAGTTTCAGCTTCAACATCATTTTCTTCTCAGTCCTGTCCTCAGAAACTCCAATGGATGGATCGATGCATCTCCTCCCTCACTTGAATTCCATGATGCATCGTGAATCCACAGTCACTAGCAGCGAAAGCAAAGTGAAAGGGATCTTTGCATCACCTCCTTCACTGGAATTCCTTGATGCATCGTCTTGAATCCACAGTCGCTTGGGGCCAAAGCAGAGTGAAAGGGATGGATCAGATGAAATAAAGTGAGTAAATCACATTACGTGATTTACACAACCTTACCATCCATGTTACGTGGTTTACTCAACCTCAGAAGTTTAAGTCTAGGTATAGGAAGAAATAACAAAAGTCTCAGAGCCATTTTGTGAAGGAAGAGAAAACACACAAAATATAGAGGAAAAGAAGAGGCTGTATTATAGACTGATACAGAAGAATGGTACTTTATATAGAGAAGAGAGACTAGCTGATTTTCTTGAAAACTAATCTATAAACTTAATGCTCATGGGTAAGTAGCACAGTAGTCAAAGGAATTAATGTTTTTGCAGAAACTTATACACTTTTAACGTCAGTTGTCTTCATCAACTGATGTTAAAAGTGATTTTAAATAAAAAATATTTATTTTTAACGTCAGTTGTTTAATATAACTGACGTAAAATGTTGTTTTATTTTTGATTTTTGATTATAACGTAAACAATGACTTTTAACGTTCGTTGCTTAAGACAACTGACGTTAAATAGATTACCTTTAACGTCAGTTGCTACAAAAAACTGACGTAAAATGTTGTTTTATTTTTAGGTTTTGATTATAACGTTTACACCCGCGCGCCTTCTGCACTTCTCTCTGTATGTCTCTGTTCTTCTCTTTCATGCTCACTCTCACTCTCAACTCTCGCTCTGACTCTCAACTCTCACTCTCAACTCTCACTCTGACTCTCAACTCTCACTCTCAACTCTCAATCTCAATCTCACTCTCACTCTGCCCTAATCGCGAGCTCATCTCCACCGCAACCACCGCGAGGGCTTCTTCCCCACCACCGTGAGGTACACTCTTAACCCTAACTCCGTCTTTCCCGCTCATTCTTTGCAATAACTCGACATCTCTTTTTCCCCTTCCCGCACACTAACTCTCCTTGTCCCTCTGCTCTCCGTAACCACATCGAACGTTGGCCACCACGCGAGCACCTATTTCCGGTGAGTCTTTAGGGCACATTTTTTTATGTTTGGTTTTGAGTGTATGTTGAAACTGTAGTCTCTTGTAGTTGAAACTTGAAACTGTGAGTTTGAGTTGTTTGGAATGTCTCTATTTCTGGTCGTGGGTTTTGTGTTTTCTCTTGTTTTTCTTCTGCTATCATGACCTATTTCAAAATGGGAAGAAATTTAGAGTTGCTTGTAGCATGTGACATCAACAATATATTGCTCATTGGAATTCTGTTTTGTTAATTTATCTTCATCTGCTTATTTCTTTTCTGTCTTAAGAATCCTGAAAATGGTGTAAATTTGAAATAATTTTTAAATGCCTTGGATATATGATTTGTATATCTACAGAACCTATCTAGTTATGGATCGTAGTTGGATGGTTTGTAAGAGCACTAGTGCTGAGTATTTGAAGGGGGTGGGAGAATTTATAGAATTTGCTCAAAGGAATGTTCCTAATAGTAATGGAATGTTCTGTTGTCCTTGTGTCAAGTGTTTGAATACGAGGAAATGTACGGTGAAGGATATACGTACTAATTTGATTTGTGAAGGGATTTGCTTGAGTTATACTTCTGTATTTATTTTGAGTTATAACCTATGTTAATAAATATATATTGTTTCTGAACAGGCATACATATGGATCAGTCGGATAGCCCACATGCACGGGAGGACACTGTGGGGCCTACGCAGGACCCGATCGCGCCTACACCTGATTTTAGTGTAAGTTTACATGTTATATACTATCTTTAGTCCTTCTTTTTAATGTAAGTTTATAATGTTACAACCCTCTATTTTATCATTTTTTTTGTCCATATAGACATCACAGGCTCATAGGAAACGGGGTAGAGGAGCCACGTCGTTGAAGAAACTAGAGAAGGACAGGAAAAGTGGAAGCAGCACGTAAGCATCAACTACAACCACTGGAATGACGTTCCACAGAACGTTAAGGATCAGATATGGGAGGCTATCTCGGTATTTTACCTTTACATTCGTTTGATTTACATTATTAGATAATTATCCGAGTTATAATCCATCCAGTTGTTATGTATTTAATGTGTAGGTAGCTTGGACTGTGCCAAATCACGAGGATCATCGTCATAAATGTATGAAAATGGCATCAAAGCGTTGGAATGGGTTCAAACATGATCTTACCAGGTACTATGTATCTGGGAAGAAGCGGCTTGATAAAATGTTCTCGGATTATCCCTGGATTGATCAGGATACTTGGGATATGTTTGCTAGGAGTCGACAGGATGGAGAATTTCAGGTTGGTTGATTAAGTTAATTTTGTATGCTTCTTATAGATCATTTAACTGTATTTAATTATGTGTTTTTGTTTGAATAGGCTAAGGCAGATAAGGGTCGGCAGAATCAGACGAAGAACGTCCATCGCCACACCATGTCTCAGGGTGGGTACCAGACTCGGATCAAGGAGATGATGGCGGATAGGCTGAGGGTGAAGCAAGAGCACTCTGCTAGGATTGAAAGAGGGGAGGTACCTGAGGGCACACCATCAAGTCCTCCGTCAGACATCGACCGCGAGGATGTCAGGGTAGCCGGCCGCATTACAAAGACGGGATCTTTTAAAGTTGATGCCACTCGCGAAGTGGAAGATAAGATTGTAAGTAAATAATTAACTTGATTTCAATTGATATTTGTATAGATATTTTTAACACTTTTCACTTGCACGTTTTTTCATTTTTTCATTGTAGGTGGATCTTAAATCACAATCCTCCCAGGGCACATTCGTCCCTTCTGGACGGCGGGACGTCTTGATGACTGCTCTAGGCAAGAAAGACCATCCTGGTCGGGTTATCGGTGTTCCTGGTAACGTGACCATCAAAGAATATTATGGCAAGTCTGCTTCACGAAAACGGGTGGTCAATGAAGCATCAATTTTGCATGACATTACTCAGCACCTCATCTCCAACCCTGCTATTACAACACATCTGATGCAAAGCTTAATATCCAACCCAGAATTCAAGCAGGCGCTTGCCAGAGAGCTTTCCTCCGTCGGTTCATCCCAGGACACCGCAGGGCATGCCAACCCTTCACATGTGAGTACAAAAGAGAGTTATAGTAGGGCACATGTGGAGGACGATGAGTTGGCAGCTAGGGAGCGGGAGTTGGATGTCCAACGCCATGAGCATGAGTTGGAAATGAAAAGGCGTGAGCTTGAGTTAGACTTCAAACGACGTGAGCTCGAAATGTTAACAAAGGTATGCTTTCATTATTAATGTCCAAATTAGTCAAATAATTACTTGTTTTTTTTTAATTATCAACAACTTATCTATTTTATTTTTCCTAAATTGAAGGCCAAGTCGACGTCAGTGTCGCTGTCACCTGTCACTCGTTTGTTCTCACTTGGTACGGATTATGCGTTTGAGATTTTTGAATGTCCATTGGAGCACGATGGATGGGTGGCACGCCCAGATCAACAGAGGATATTTTCCTTCTGTGGTGAAGATCTCGGGAACGCCTGCAGAAATAACATCTGGATGGCCAGCACGGTTTTGAGTCTCTGGTGCACATAAGTTAATTTTAAATTTATAACTTATTTATTTTTGGTATTTTTACATTTAATAATTTATTTTAATTTCAATATATAGTATGTAATTAACATCCACACCTTTTCATATCTTAGGTATCTCCATCGTCTTCAGCTTGATAAGGGCGTTGCATCAGTTTACGGCTTCTTAGAGCCATCAGTCCTTCTGCCCCAATTCTTTGCTGGCGATGCATTTAGTAAATACATAGGGAACTTGTTGGGAGACAATCAGAAAGAATTATATCTGGCTCCCTATTGTATGAAAAACCATTGGCAGTTGTTCGTACTTCACCCGTCTAGGCATACTGTCATATTCTTATGCTCTCTTTACCAAAGTCCGCCACAGGAGGTGGTGGAAGCTGTAAATAAGTAACTAATCTTAAATTTAATTTACGTTTTAATATCAGTTGTTTTTAGTTTATTACACACATGATATATGAATTTGTTAATTGACATGATTATTTGTTTATGATAGCGCGTTGAAGGCGAGTAGCATAAGTTGCGCCAACGGGAGAAGTAGGGCTTCTAAGGCTAAAGCAAATCCTGAATGGACCTACCTCAAGGTTTGGTAGTTTATTTATCAAATAATTAATATTATAATTACTAATTTATATGTATATTCAACTGACATTGAAATTAATTTTGTTTGTAGTCTCGATTTCAAATTGACGGGTGGTCGTGCGGCTATTATGTGATGCTTCATATGTTGAACATAGTCTCCGCATCTATTATGGATGGATGGAATAAGGTAATATTTAAACAACTTGTTAAATTATATATTATAGTTTTGAAGATGACTTGCGTTAATGTTATTGTTATTATTTGAACGTGTGTAGGCATTTAACGACCAATCGCCTCTTCCAGAAGATGAGTTTAGAGACTTGAGGATGTGCTTCGCTGAATTCTTCTTCAAGTATGCGGCTGAAAAAGGAATTGACAAGTTACCTCCTCAATACTTAGATGAATAGCTTTTTTGTTAGACATTAGAAACTAATTGATAACATGTATATATATATCCTTATATTGGTAGTTTTGTTTTTAGACTTTAGAGACTAAAATATATATATATATATATATATACTTGTAAATATTATGTTTTTCCTATACATGGGTTTTGATTTTAAGTCCCCCCATTGTTCCTTTGTATATTTCTTTTCTTTTTGTTAATATTGAAATTTAAGGGTAGTGTTTGCTTCTGTAATGTGTGTGATATTCTGTGCTACTGGGATATTTACTGAATGCAGGGATAGCTGAGGGGAGTGATATTTTAAAACTGAATTTAAAAAAACATCTATTAACGTCAGTTGTATCAAAAACTGACGTTATCTGTATTTTATAAAATATATAGTACACTATTAACGTCAGTTGTATTAGGAAATTGATGTTAAAAATAAAACCTTTAACGTCAGTTCTTTAACACAACTGACGTTAGTTTTAACAATATTAACGTTAGTTGTGTTAAAGAACTGACGTTAATAGTTTTATATTTAACGTCAGTTGTTTAAGTTTAAACAACTGACGTTAAATATAAAACTATTAACGTCAGCTGTATTTACGTCAGACAATATTATGACGTATAAAATCAATTTTAACTGATGTAAAAAAGCCCTTAATGCACTAGTGATATACATGATACATACATCACATAATCATATAAGCAGTTCAATCATACATATACATAATATAACAGTGTTATATCAAAAGGTCTCAAGCCCGCAAAGTCAACCTTTGAAAATATGCATGGCACTTCAATATCAGGCTCTAACTTAATCTCATGAGATATCAACACCGTTTTCCACTGGAGAAGAATTAGAGTTGGTCAATCTCTAGCCCACCGGGCAGTTGCCTCCATACCCTCATGCATTTAAGGTCACAGGACGAGTAACGTCACATGTGCCTCTGAACTCGGTTTACATGGACAGACTCCCAGATACCACCTTGTATCTGATATGTAAGAAAGGCATGTCTGCCTGGGGAAATGCACATGAGAAAATATTTTATTTAAAAGGTTTTCTTTGTGTTCATTCTTTTTCGCTATCGCAACTCAAGCTAACGACTTAATCATCATTTCCCCATCACTTGAAAACTTAGGAACCTAAGACACATGATAAGCCTCTGGCTTATCTAGTTTTATGACTAGATGAACTAGGGTTTATGTGCCAATTTATTGAGTTCACTCACGTTTTCTCCCAAATTTGCCTTGTTTTGTTCCTAAGTTGGACTTTGACTCGTTTTGCGTCTTTTGTGTAGTTTTTAGCTTCTTTTGGATAGAATTACGCTTGTGGTTGCTTGTGTTGTTTTCAGGTCAATAAGTGAAGCTCTGAGAATTAAGGAAAGTCAAGAAATAGTGGAGATTGCCATTCTGGAGATTCTCGCCCCGCGAGAGGAAGCTCGCCTCGCGAGAGTTTGAAGACCCGGGAAGACAGAGACCATCACGGCCTAGTCGTGATGTATATCACGGCCGTGACCTAAAATCCACACAAGTCAGAGACCATCACGGCCTAGCCGTGATTCACATCACGGGCCGTGATTCACATCACGGGCCGTGAAAAGAAGGCTCGCGTCGCGAGGGTTTAAATTCCAGAAGTGCGCCAGAAACAGAAGCCGTCACGGCCTGGCCGTGATGACCATCACGGCCGTGACGCGTGGCCTCCCTATAAATAAGGCACTGCAGAACAGATTTAGAGGACTTTTGCATCAGAACTTTTCAGAGATCTTTTAGAATCCTTATTCTGGGGCTGCGTCCCTTCTTCTCTTTTCTTATTCTTAGTCTTAGGATGAGTTCCGATTGTTTGTCTATGAGCATGAGGAACTAATCCCCTCGTCCGAGGGAACGATGAAGCCACCCATGGCGATGTAAATCCAATATGATGTATGTCTTTCTCCTTTAATTCAATTCTTGTTTTCCTATTTTGATTTGAATGCTTGATCATATGTATTGCGTGATTAATCAGTTAAACGTGTTTGAGGCCGAACGGCGATTCGCGTTTTAGAACTTGAGTCGGGATCGCTAATTGAATATTGCACGGCAGTGAGTAGGATATTAATGCAACCATATAGGGAACAAGAATTAACCAAATTCGAGATTAGGATTATGAGACCTAGTAAGTAATTAATCCAATCGTCGAATACGTCCTAATGAGCACGAGAGTGGATTTAGGAGAATTTAGGGGTCCTGGTTGACATTGTAATTGAACTTAGGGAGGAATTCATCGTCACTTGGGTATGCATGTTGGGTAGGTGGATTTGTGACCTTGGACATTTTAATTTCAGATTTTTAGTTAATTAGTTTAATAGATTGTTAATTGAATTTCGATTCCATTCTCTCTTCTCTCTCTCAACCACCTTCTGTAACTTGACCAAACGTACCGGATTTCCCGCGGATTAGTTGAATTGGTAGCCCAATCCCTGAGTTCGACCTCGGTAATTACTTACCGTGTTTCTTTTATTACTTACGACGACCCGGTACACTTGCCGGCGTCACCAACAAGTTTTTGGCGCCGTTGCCGGGGATTGGCACAACCAATTTTCCTAATTTTAGGGAAGTTTGATTATTTGGTTAAGTTATTTTTATTTTTATTTTTATTTTTAATTTCTATTATTATTCTCTCTACTTCTTTGATTCCACTTGGTCTTTCCTTGTTTTGTATGCGAGGTACACGAAGGAATGCTTCCGGGTTGCGAATATTGTAATGGGAACCATGACACTTGGAGTTGTCCGCTCTACTTCCCTCAAGAATATGTGGAACCATGGCATAATGACAGCGTGCCCCAGAACAACGATCAGAGTCAGAATCAGTATTGGGGTGATATGAGTAGAGACCATCCGGATTTCGCTTGGAGTAATGCTGACGATGGTCTAGCCTGGCAACCACAACCTCAACAAAAGTGGCAACAACAACCTCAACAGAATGGTGGAAGACAACCTTGGGAGTTGGCTTTTGAGAAGTTGAGTGCGACACTTGAGAAAGTGTCAATCAATACAAACACAGCCATTGACAAGTTGGCAACTCATACAGGGATGGCACTTCAAAATCTAGAGATGCAGATTGCCCAACTCGCAAGGCAACTAAATGAGCATCCCCCAGAGACTTTCCCAGTTGATACCGAGAACGACCCTAAGAACCAATGCAATGCCACAACAACTAGAAGCAGTGGAGTGTTGGGATATGACCGGGATGTAACTAGTTCTCAGGGAGTTGAGGAAGAACTACCACATGTTGAGGAAGAGCAACCTAAGGAAGAGGAGCTGGAAAAGGACAAGGCACCGGAGCAAGGGGGTAGAGATCAAGATGCGGATAAAGTGGTAGAGGATTCCACCATGCTTGCTAAGCAACCTGAAATTAATGCATTGGATAAATACGTTGGCTTGCATGCATGTGTGGACATTGGTAAATTAGACACTCCCACTCGTCTGACACACTTCCTCGAGAAAACACCATTTGACCCGAGAGGAAGTGAGTTCATAATTACAGTGGTCAAGGGAGTTTCCATACACGGGCCAGATGGAATCAAGGATAGAGTCATACTGCTCCTACAAGGGCCACTTCACAAACCTTTTGATCCGGGTGGAGAATCGCACATGATGAGCATCTCTTGGCCTCTGTACCACAGACTATGGGATCCAGGTGGATGCTTCTTAATAAGTCAGGCTCGGGACGTTAAACAAGCGCTTCTTGGGAGGCAACCCAAGCTAGGTATCCCTCTCTTCTCCTAACCTTTGTTTTGTTTTTGTTTTGTTTTTTGTTTGTCACTCTTGAATAATTTGAGAAGATCAAGAGTTGTTGTATGAATGTCGTGTCGGCAAGCTTGTTGGATTTTGATTAAATTGAGCATAAATTGATTGCATGAATTATTTTGACCATTGATGATTTCCGCCTAGGTTCTGAAAATAGAAAAGTTTATCCCCACTTAAAAATTGAAAACTGAACTTTGAGAATTTTATTGTGATTACTTGATTTATGATAAGTTTGGGGTGAGGGGGTGCACACACTAGGAATCGTATCTCGGTCAAACAATTTGCGAAATGTCCAGGTGAGGATTTTGAGCCTCCAACTCTGTTTTTGAATGTGTGAATCACTGTTAAGTTGCACTTTCCCGAATTTGCTTGAATCTCTTTATGGTTTGCATGTTTATGTGTTGCATCAAATGATTTAGGCAATTTTCTTTGAATTAACTACTTGGCCATAAATTGAACCAACCCTGATGAATGATCCCTAGTTAGCCACATTGAGCCTTGAAGCCTATTGTTCTTGATGACCTTACATTACAAGCCGTTAACTCAGAAAAACCATGATTTTCCCCTATCCTAGGATTTAGGAGAGTATGGAATTTTAGCTTTGTGAGTGTTGTTGTGGAACTAAGTTTGGGGTGGCTACAAGTTCATGAATCAGAGTTGAGAAAAAGAAAAATGGAAGTAAGGGCCGAAGGCTTGAGAAAAGAAAAAAAAAATGGGTGATGAAAAGCATTGAATATGTGCCAAAAAGGGCAAAGAAAAATAAATATAAAAAGGAAGAGGTGTGTAGCCACCAAATGCAAGGAAGAGAATAATATGAGAGTGAATTCAATTGTTGTGATATTAGTTTCATGCTCTCATTGATCCTAGGGACTTAGCCTCTATCCTTTGAATATCTTACCTTGAGCCAGGCCTCATTACAACCTTTAAAAGACCTTCTGATGTTGCATACATGTTTTCGTGGGAACTACTTTTGAGATGAAAATCAAATTCATGGGAAGTGCTCTTGATAAGTGAAATTGAGTGAAAAAGTTGAAAGCCTTGACGAATTGAGCGAATGAGTGAAATTTTACATACCCTTGTGAGGAAGGCAATTGTTTGGAATAGGTGATCTTCCTTTGTGTGTGTCGCTTTGATCCTCAACTTAGATTAATGATTGCATGAATGATAAGTTCTCAATTGTTTAAAGTAAATGAATGTGGGGATTACATTGATGTAAGGGGGGAGGTCATTGGAGAAAAACTGTTTTGATTGCATGAAATTTGTGCGAAATCGATTGATTCCTTTAGGCTTGCCAAGTCTTGAGTCGTTTTTGAGTTTTAAGCTTGCTTGGGGACAAGCAAGGTTTAAGTTTGGGGTGTTTAATAAGCCTCTGGCTTATCTAGTTTTATGACTAGATGAACTAGGGTTTATGTGCCAATTTATTGAGTTCACTCTCGTTTTCGCCCAAATTTGCCTTGTTTTGTTCCTAAGTTGGACTTTGACTCGTTTTGCGTCTTTTGTGTAGTTTTTAGCTTCTTTTGGATAGAATTACGCTTGTGGTTGCTTGTGTTGTTTTCAGGTCAATAAGTGAAGCTCTGAGAATTAAGGAAAGTCAAGAAATAGTGGAGATTGCCATTCTGGAGATTCTCGCCCCGCGAGAGGAAGCTCGCCTCGCGAGAGTTTGAAGACCCGGGAAGACAGAGACCATCACGGCCTAGCCGTGATGTATATCACGGCCGTGACCTAAAATCCACACAAGTCAGAGACCATCACGGCCTAGCCGTGATTCATATCATGGGCCGTGAAAAGAAGGCTCGCGTCGCGAGACATCCTTCGCGTCGCGAGGGTTTAAATTCCAGAAGTGCGCCAGAAACAGAAGCCGTCACGGCCTGGCCGTGATGACCATCACGGCCGTGACGCGTGGCCTCCCTATAAATAAGGCACTGCAGAACAGATTTAGAGGACTTTTGCATCAGAACTTTTCAGAGATCTTTTAGAATCCTTATTCTGGGGCTGCGTCCCTTCTTCTCTTTTCTTATTCTTAGTCTTAGGATGAGTTCCGATTGTTTGTCTATGAGCATGAGGAACTAATCCCCTCGTCCGAGGGAACGATGAAGCCACCCATGGCGATGTAAATCCAATATGATGTATGTCTTTCTCCTTTAATTCAATTCTTGTTTTCCTATTTTGATTTGAATGCTTGATCATATGTATTGCGTGATTAATCAGTTAAACGTGTTTGAGGCCGAACGGCGATTCGCGTTTTAGAACTTGAGTCGGGATCGCTAATTGAATATTGCACGGCAGTGAGTAGGATATTAGTGCAACCATATAGGGAACAAGAATTAACCAAATTCGAGATTAGGATTATGAGACCTAGTAAGTAATTAATCCAATCGTCGAATACGTCCTAATGAGCACGAGAGTGGATTTAGGAGAATTTAGGGGTCCTGGTTGACATTGTAATTGAACTTAGGGAGGAATTCATCGTCACTTGGGTATGCATGTTGGGTAGGTGGATTTGTGACCTTGGACATTTTAATTTCAGATTTTTAGTTAATTAGTTTAATAGATTGTTAATTGAATTTCGATTCCATTCTCTCTTCTCTCTCTCAACCACCTTCTGTAACTTGACCAAACGTATCGGATTTCCCGCGGATTAGTTGAATTGGTAGCCCATTCCCTGAGTTCGACCTCGGTAATTACTTACCGTGTTTCTTTTATTACTAGCGACGACCCGGTACACTTGCCGGCGTCACCAACAACACACAGTCCGAATGCTCAATCACAACGCCCGAGACCGATGCACCAGTCCTAGGCTTGTGGTCGTAGAAAACAATATTCACCTTTAACGACGTTCATCACAACGTGGTTAGGACACACAGTCCACAACAACGTGATTAGGACACACAGTCCACAACAACGTGATTAGGACACACAGTCCACAATGTGATTAGGACACATAGTCCACAACAATGTGATTAGGACACACAGTCCACAACAATGAAATCAGAACACACTGTCCTCGATTTCGAGAATTGGACCCTCAATCCAGAACATCATGAATAGGACCCATGACCTCGAATTAACACTGATCCAAGATCACGTGCGTATAACTGAATACTAGAGGCGACGTCTCGCGTACTAGATTCTCTTTTTTAAGTACTTATTTTTCATTCAGTGAAAATCAAATTCAAAACCGAATCCTCGATAACCTATCCAGGCTATCGGAAAGTTTCTAAAACATTTAAGAGAAAAACTTTTCTTTGAAAATCTTTTATAAAGCATCCTTGAAATACTTTTGTCTTTGAAAATCCCCAATAGGATATTGCCAAATAATCTTGAAAGTTTTCACTTGAAGACACATAGTTCGAAAAGGATTTTTCTCTTGTACAAAACTTTTGATCATAAAAAGGTGGTTTCCTTCAACTTAAAATCACTTCAACATTTTTCTAAAAACAAAGATCTTATTCTCCTGAAGTAAGCACTTTAAATAAGGAACTTTTATAAGTGAACCCAAAACTTTCAAAGTTCTATTCAAGGCTTATTAAGGCTTTTAATCCTTATAGTCATTGGGCACAGACTCAAGTCCGGCTTCTCAAGCTTCAATCAACAGTAATATACTCACAACAATAATAATATCACACTTAATGACAATTAATCACAAATATATAATTCATAACACTTTAAAGCAAGAAATGTTCAACTTCAAGTAATAACCACAACAGTTCAAGTAAACAAGTTATCCAAGTATTGGCTCAACATCACAATGATATTCACAACACTCAATTACACATACACACATGCATATAGTTATTGAATATCCCTAGGAAAACTCCCCTTACCTCTGAAGACAAGTAAAGGATCCTCGTCTTAATGCTCACGCTAGTGATAAGCCTCTGGCTTATCTAGTTTTATAACTAGATGGACTGTGGTTTTTGTGCAAATTATTCGAGTTCACTCTCGTTTTCGCCCAAATTTGCCTTGTTTTGTTCCTAAGTTGGACTTTGACTCGTTCTAGGCAATTTTTGTAGTTTTTAGTCTATTTTGAGTAGAATTACGCTTTTTGTTTCTTTTTATTGTTTCAGGTTAGAAGTGAAGCTCCAAGAGTCAAGGAAGCACTTCGAATCAAGGAAACAGTGGAAATTTCCATTCTGAAGATACTCGCCCCGCGAGTAGATGCTCGCCTCGCGAGCCTGAAGATCAGCAAAACAGCAACAGTCATCAATTCTGGATCGCCACGCGAGAGGCTTCTCGCCTCGCGAGAGCCTGAAGACCCTGGAAGACAGAGACCATCACGGCCTAGCCGTGATGAAGGTCACGACTGTGATAGATTAAGGTTTGAAGACTCGCCCCGCGAACACACTCTCACCTCGCGAGAATCCAAATTGAAAGCGCGCCAAAACTAATGTTCGCCTCGCGAAAGCTTGTTCGCCCCGCGAGTGGTCGAGAACCAGAATCCCTACTTATAGGCTGTTTCAGATCAGAATTGAGGGATCCGAATCCTAGTATTTTTCCACTTGTATAGAGTAGCGTTTAGGCCAGTTTCTTGTCTCTTTGGAGCCGCGTCTCCCTTCTTCTTTTTCTTATTTTACTATGGAGGTTATGTCCGATTGTTTGTCTATGAGCATGAGGAACTAATCCCCTCGTCTGAGGGAACAATGAAGCCACCCATGGCAGTGTAGATTCGATGTGATGTTTGTCTTTCTCCCTTTTTCTCAATTAATGTTTTCCAATTCTGATTTGATTGTGTTGATCATATGCATGCGTGATTGACTTGTTAACGTTGATGAGGCTTAGTAAGCGATTCACGTTTAGAACTTGAATTGGGATCATCGATCGAATATTGCACGAGAGTGAGTAGGAGATCGGTGCAACCTTATAGGGAACAAGAATTAACAGAGTTTGATGATTAGGATTATGAGACCTAGTAAGTAATTAATCCAATCTTCGAATACGTCCTAATGAGCACGATAGTGGATTTAGGAGAATTTGGGGGTCCCGGTTGACATTGTAATTGAACTTAGGGAGGAATTCATCATCACTTGGGTATACATGATTGGGTAGGTGGATTTGTGAACGTAGACATTTTAATTCCTGATTTTTAGTTAATTAGTTTTATTAGCTTTGTTAATTGAATTTCGATCCTATTTTCTCTCCAATCTCAACCACTTTCTTTTACTTGACCAACTTATCGAACTTCTCATGAATTTAGTTGAATTGGTAGCCCAATCCCTGAGTTCGACCTCGGTAATTACTTACCGTGTTTATTTTATTACTTGCGACGATCCGGTACACTTGCCGGTGACTCAACAAGTTTTTGGCGCCGTTGCCGGGGATTGGCACAACCAATTTTCCTAATTTTAGGGAAGTTTGATTATTTGGTTAAGTTATTTTTATTTTTATTTTTATTTACTATTATCTCTCTCTACTTCTTTGATTCCACTTGGTCTTGCCTTGTTTTGTATGCGAGGTACCCTTTCACAAGAGGACCTGCTATTTGATTCGGAGATCACCAAGACCGAGAAGCGCTTAAGGAAGGAAGTCAGAGAAAGGAAAAGGCTTGAAGAGAGTAATCTTGAGAGGATGGCCGAAGAAAATCCTCCTCCTCCTCCGCCTCCTCCTCCTCGTTACAAGCCTCTCTTCGAGTACAGTCTACCCAACTTGGGTGATTGTGATTCTTCCATCGTGAGAGGCAACCTCAATACAGACTCCTTCAGAGTGGAAGGATGTGTCACAGCCTATATCCGTGAGAATCAGTTTGATGGGAGTGGCAGACAAGACCCACCGGGCACATCACCCACTTCCTTGAAGCTTGTGACTTGCAGAGGACAAGAGGTGTTTCTCAGGATGAGTTTCGCTTGCGGCTATTCCCTCTCTCTCTTAGGGATGTCGCTCGCGATTGGTTTGACAGCTTGGATAGGAACAGTATCAGAACTTGGGAGCAAATGGCACAAAAGTTCCGAACTAAGTATTTTCCTCCTCAGAAAGCGGCACAAGCAAGAGTAGCCGTTACATCTTTCAGACAGACAAAGGATGAAACTTTTAATGAAGCTTGGGAGAGGTACAATGTGCTCTTGAGAAGATGTCCTTCAGCTTTCTTTGACCCGGTCTCCAAAGTTCAACATTTCTTTAACGGGTTAAGGGGACGCTACCAGATGAATTGTGATGCCGCAGCTGGCGGGTCCTTTTCTTATTTATCAGCTGAGGATGGATGGGCATTATTGGAGAAGATGTCATATAATGATTACAACCGTGGTAGGGAAACCTCAAGTGGAATCAGTTCTGCGACAATGGAAGCCATTCTAGAGCAAAACAGACTGTTGAAGATGCATAATGAGGCTTTGTCTGGAAACAAGAAGGTTAATGCGATACACGAGGGAATGCCTCCTGGTTGTGAAAATTGTAATGGAGATCATGACACTCGGAGCTGTCCGTTCAACTTCTCTCAGGAACATGTGGACTCATGCCACAATTTCTATGACAGTGTGCCCCAGAACAACTATCAGAGGAACAGATAGAATGACTACAGTCAGAATCAGAATAGGGGGTATATGAGGAGAGACCATCCGGGTTTCACTTGGAGTAATGCTAGTGGTGGTCTAACCGGGAAACAACAACCTCAGCAGGGTCTAAGGCCAAACATTGGAATCCATCAGCATAATACCCAGCAGGCTCTTCCAGGAACTAATCGGTTGCAAATAACAGACAGTGGAAGGCAGCCTTGGGAGTTGGCTATAGAGAAGGTGAATGCAGCAGTTGAGAAGTTGTCAATAGATACAGGCACAACTTTAGAGAAGGTGAATGCGACAATTGACAAGTTGGCAACGCATACAGGGGCGGCAATTCACAATCTAGAGATGCAGGTTGCTCAGCTCGCAAGGCAACTAAATGAGCGTCTCCCAGGCACCTTCCCAGGTGATACCGAAAACAACCCTAAGAACCATTGCAATGCCATAAAAATTAGGAGCGGTAAGGTGTTGGGATCTAACAGGGGTGCAACTAGTTCTCAGGAAGACAAGGCCCCGGAACAACCACATGTTGAGGAAGAGCAACCTGAGAAAGAGGAGTTGGCAAGTGACAAGGCACCAGAGCAAGGGGGAAGGCTGAAGCTTGTGGATGAAGAGTTTCGAAAGAAGAAGTGGGTTGAACCCCAAGACCTCCCGCCCTACATGAAGGTATCGAATCCTAAAAGATTGAAGAAGCCTCAACAGGATAAGCAGTTCAACAAATTCCTTGATGTCTTCCGCAAACTTCAGATTAACATTCCATTTGCGGAAGCCTTGGAACAAATGCCATCGTATGCCCGGTTTATGAAGGAGATTCTCTCCAAGAAGCGGAGAATAGTGGATGAGGAAACAGTTGCTTTGACCGAGGAGTGTAGTGCCATTCTTCAAAGAAAACTGCCTCCAAAGTTGAAGGACCCCGGTTCTTTCTCTATACCATGCACCATTGGGGGGATGAATCTAGGGAAGGCATTGTGTGATTTAGGGGCAAGCATCAACTTGATGCCCCTCTCTATGATGAATAGGTTGGGGATCAAAGAAGTCAAGGACACATGGATGTCACTCCAACTCGCCGATCGTTCTATAAAATATCCTTATGGAGTGGTCGAAGACTTGTTAGTGAAGGTGGACAAGCTCATATTTCCAGTGGACTTTGTAGTGCTTGATATGGATGAAGACGCCGAAATCCCTCTCATATTGGGTAGGACTTTCTTGGCCACTGGGGGTGCCTTGATAGATGTGCGACAAGGGAAACTCACTCTAAGGGTACAAGATGATGAGGTAGTCTTCAATGTCTTTGAAGCAATGAAACACCCTGTTGAGAGGTCAGATGTGTATCGAGTGGATGTGGTGGAATCAACTGTAAAGGCAAAGGCAACTCGAGAAGCCCATGGTTCTTCACTTGCAAAAGTGTTGGTAAAATCCCATGATGATGATAGTGAGGAAAAAGACCCTTTGGGGGATGAGGTATATCTTGAGTGGTTAAGAGCCATGGAAGCCTTACCGAGTTCCCCAAGGGATGAATGTGCAAGGGAAGAGCGCAACAACAAGGGCATGGAAAAAGAGGATAAAGCACCGAAGTTGAAAGGTGGCACAACCGTGGTGGTCAATGAAAACAACCAGTTGATCCCAAAAGGGACCATCACGGAGTGGAGAGTATGTGCCGATTATAGAGGGCTTTTGGATTTAAATGAGTTGTCCAAGATCCGCAAGCAAGCAAACCACAAAAAGTGGACTAAGGAAAGGCAGGACAAACACATCTTGCCTAAGGAGCTTGAGCCCGGGCAAGCGTTACTTCTTGACAATTCAAGGTTGAAACTCTTTCCGGGAAAGCTAAGATCGAGGTGGTCGGGACCAATCAAGGTCCTCCAAGTTTGTCCTCACGGAACAGTAGAGTTAGAAGGGGCCTCTAGTAACTTCAAGGTGAATGGGCAAATGATAAGGCATTACCATGGGGAATCAGTCCCAATTTGCAAGCAGTTTCTTCCTCCGGATTAACCTTTAGGGGCGACTTGAGTCAGGCTCGGGACGTTAAACAAGCGCTACTTGGGAGGCAACCCAAGCTAGGTATCCTTTATTTTTAGTTTCTGTCATTTTCATTTATATAAAAAAAAGATAAAAAAAAGCTTGATTCGCCACGCGAATCCACAGTGGCGGCGCGAGACAGAAGCCCTGAATCTCAGAGGCTTGCTCACGCTTCTGTCTCGTGTCGCGAGGTCTGCTTTCGCCTCGCGATTCTGGGCATCATCATCTGTTGGAATTCCAGATTCGCCTCGCGAGATACTACTCGCCTCGCTATTCTGGAAAGTGTGAAAACAATTTTTCCAGATTCGCCTCGCGAGTGATCTCTCGCCTCGTGAATCTGCAATTAAGGTTTTAATTTGCAGGAGTTCTTCCAGGATGCTATACAACAGAAGGGAGCCTGCGAGACCAATTGGATGAGGAGGCAACCATGGAAACTTGATCAGGGAGCACCCTCTCCTCTCCTCACTTTTGTTTTTGTTTTTGTTTTTGTTTTTTTTTTTGTCACTCTTGAATAATTTGAGAAGATCAAGAGTTTGTGTATTAATATTATGTCGGCAAGCTTGTTGGATTTTAATTAAATTTAGCATAGATTGATTGCATGAATTATTTTGACCCTTGATGATTTCCCCCTAGGTTCTGAAATTAGAAAAGTTGATCCCCATGTGAAAAATTGAAAACTGAACTTTGAGAATTTTATTGTGATTACTTGATTTATGATAAGTTTGGGGTGAGGGGGTGCACACACTAGGAATTGTATCTCGGTCAAACAATTTGCAAAAATGTCCAGGTGAGGATTTGAGCCTCCAACTTTGTTTTTGATTGTGTGGATCACTTTTAAGTTGCACTTTCCCGAATTTGCTTGAATCTCTTCATGGTTTGCATGTCTATGTGTTGCATCAAATGATTTAGGCAATTTTCTTTGAATAGCTACTTGACCTAAAAAGAACCATCCCTAATGCATGTTCCCTAGTTAGCCACATTGAGCCTAATTAGCCTATTGTTTCTTGATGACCCTATACTATAAGCCAAAATCTGAAAAAACCATGTTAACCCAATCTTAGGATTAGGAGAGCATGGAAGCTTAGCAAGAGAAGGATTGTGAGAAACTAAGTTTGGGGTGGCTACAAGGTGATGTGTCATATTGGGGTGAGAAAAAGAAAAATAGAGGTTGAAACCCCAAAAAAAAATTGCCAAAAGAAAAGGGGCAAAACAGAAAAAAATTAGCAAGGAAAAGGCTGTAGTCACCCGAGGCAAAAAGAAAAATAGAAAAAGGAATTTAAGTGGAAGATGTGTCAAATGCTCATGCTCTCTTAGTTCCTAGGGACTTAAGCCTAGTATCCTTGAATATCCTACCCTCAGTCAGGCCCCATTACAACCTTTATAAGGCCTTCTGATGTTGCATGCATGTTTTCGTGGGAACTATGGTTGAGATGAAAATCAAATTCATGGGAAGTGCTCTTGATATGTGAAATTGAGTGAAAAGTTGATAGCCTAGACGAATTTGAGCGAATGAGTGAAATTTTACATACCCTTGTGAGGAAGGCAATTGTTTGAAATCGGTGATCTTCCTTTTGTGTGTGACTTTGATCCTCAACTTAGATTAATGATTGCATGAATGATGAAGTTCTCAATTGTTAAAAGTAAATGAATGTGGGGATTACATTGATGCAAAGGGGAAATCATTGGAGAAAAAATTGTTTTGATTGCATGAAATTTGTGTGAAATCGATTGATTCCTTTAGGCTTGCCAAGTCTTGAGTCCTTTTAGAGTTTCAGCTTGCTTGGGGACAAGCAAGGTTTAAGTTTGGGGTGTTTTGATAAGCCTCTGGCTTATCTAGTTTTATAACTAGATGGACTATGGTTTTTGTGCAAATTATTCGAGTTCACTCTCGTTTTCGCCCAAATTTGCCTTGTTTTGTTCCTAAGTTGGACTTTGACTCGTTCTAGGCAATTTTTGTAGTTTTTAGTCTATTTTGAATAGAATTACGCTTTTTGTTTCTTTTTATTGTTTCAGGTTAGAAATGAAGCTCCAAGAGTCAAGGAAGCACTTCGAGTCAAGGAAACAGTGGAAATTTCCATTCTGGAGATACTCGCCCCGCGAGTAAATGCTCGCCTCGCGAGCCTGAAGATCAGCAAAACAGCAACAGTCATCAATTCTGGATCGCCACACGAGAGGCTTCTCGCCTCACGAGAGCCTGAAGACCCTGGAAGACAGAGACCATCACGACCTAGCCGTGATGAAGGTCACGGCTGTGACAGATTAAGGTTTGAAGACTCGCCCCACGAACACACTCTCGCCTCGCGAGAATCCAAATTGAAAGCGCGTGATAGTGTGATTTTACATGATGTTTTCTGTACTCTTTTGCATGCATTTTGCATATAGATTAGGCATTCTTTATTTGGTTTTTATTAGATTTTCCCTTGGAACGGGTGAAGCGGTTTCTTGGTGTTGTTTTGCAGGAATTCAATGTAAAAATGATCAAAATTAGCCATGGTGGAGCTTGGATGAAATAGAGCTTGAAAAGTGAAGAATATGAGCCAAACAGAGCCCATCACGGCCTGGCCGTGATGACCATCACGGCCGTGATCAAGCAGAGCAGAAGGCAAAAGTCAGAGGCTGTCACGGCCTGCCCGTAATAGACATCACGGCCGTGACCAACCAGAAAATTAGGGTTTCGCGACGCGAAACCTAGCTCGCCTCGCGAGACTTCATTTTGTGCAAACACGCCTTGGACAGAACGCGTCACGGCCAGCCCGTGATGGCCATCACGGCCGTGACGCGCAACAGACCTATAAATAAGAACGCAGCAGACAGAACTTGGGGAGTTTTTGGGGTCCATTTGAAGGCATTTGGAGGCTGCTGCTGGGCTAGGGTTTCTACCCTAGAAGGGAGCCAAGAGGGATTGCTTTGTAGAAGAAGGAAAGCTCACATGGGGCCTCTTCTCTCCTCTTCCTTCCTATTTCTCTGGTTTGGTTTTCTTTGTTTTATGAGTAGTTAAATCCCTGTGTTGGGATTAGATGTAATCAAACCTATGTTTATGTATTTATCTTGACTGATTAATCTATGTTCATGTCTTCGTATTAGTGGTTATTTTTCTGTGCTTAATGCTTGTTATGGCTAGCACCCCCATGACATGATTTGTGTTTTGGTATGCAATGGGAACGTTCGTATCATAACCAGAATTGAATTTAATCACCTAGTAAGCCTTGTATCTAGGAATGGAACTAGGTTTATTAGTAATCACATGATCCCTAATCTTAATGCAAATTCATTAATCTAGGCCACCTAAGGAATTAGGGTCTATTAGTGGATTTAGGCTCTTGCCATCCGAGGAATCGGGGTTTGAGTAGTTTAGTGGATTGATTTTAATATCTGAAGCATGAATGGGAGGTATCTAGTCCTGATAGTGCATGAGTTAGAGGTTTGGTGAAGTCTAGTCCCAACATATCCTTTTTGCACTCCAAGTGTTTGTCAAAAGTCCCCAAAAAGACAAAAAGATTTTATTTCTTTTCTTTTGTTTGTTTTACTTTCTCTTGATCAATAGTTTAGTCTAGATAGTTGCCGAGTTTGCGAATTGGTACTTGACATCCAATCCCCGTGGATACGATAAACCGGTCTTACCACCATATTACTTGCACGACTGGGTATACTTGCCCAGATTCGTCCAACAAGTTTTTGGCACCGTTGCCGGGGATTGGTTTTGCCAATATCATTAGTAACAAAGGAGGCAACTAATTTAGACATTATTATTTCTTTTATTTTCTGTATATATTTGATCTTTTTGTTTTGAGTTCTGTTTTTGCAAGGTGGACGAAAGTCATGGAAAATTTTTATTATCCACCTGATGAGGAAGCCTCCAGTCGCGTTTTGGAAGACAACTGGTGTTTGGGAGACGTCGTGGATTTGATGGACAATGTTACTCCTGCACAAGTTGATTATATGACGGGAAGGCTAATATACAACTTCTCCGAGGAGGATTGGGAAACCTTTTGTTCCTATTTGCCACCTCCACCACCATGTATGATTCCCATAGAGCCACAAGAATCAGCATTTGAGAAAAATCTGGTTGTGGGAATGGATCAAATTGAAGATGAAGTGGTGGTGGTAAGCGAATCACAACAAGAGGAATTACCTTCCACACATCCTTGGAGAGAAACAAGTGAGAAGGCGGTGCATTTGGAAAGCACTCCCTCCACCATGCTTGCTGAATTTACTGCATTAAATAAATATGTTGGCTTGCATGCATGTGTGGATAATGGTAAGTTAGCCCCTTCCACTTGTATGTCACACTTCCTCTTGAAAATTCCACTTGACCCAAGAGGAAGTGAGTTTATAATTGCAAAGGTCAATGGATATTTCACCCAATGGCTGGGTGGAATTGAGAATAAAGTTATATTACTGTTACAATCACCACCCCAATTTCCATTTGATCCGGGAGGATGATCCAGGTGATGCTTTTTAATAAGTCAAGCTAGTGACATTAAAGAAGCGCTTATTGGGAGGCAACCCAATTTTTCTTTTCCTTTTCCTTTTTCCTGTTTGTTTAGTTAGATTTGATTTTTGATTTTAAACTCTTGAATAATTTGAGAAGATCAAGAGTTTTCTTTTACTAATAAAATTGTCAAGTGATTCCAGGGTAAGAAGGAAGGAGGGAAGAGCAAGAAGACAAGAAAGAGCAACCCAACTTTCAAGCAGTTTCTGACTGAAATGAAAGTCAGCACCCGCTACTGCCTCGGTAAGTCGTTCCAATTTTTGTTTTATTTTATAATTTTTCTCCTCTCCTCATCTTGATTGTTTACATTGGGGACAATGTAAAGTTTTAAGCTTGGGGTAGGGGTATTTTTGCATTTGTTCATATTGCATCCATGTAGTTTTGCATGATAGTTTGCATGATCACACGATTAGATTGCCCTTGCTTAGATTTTGCATCCAATTGTGAGAACTAAGTGCCCAATAATTTGAGATAGTGAATTGTTGAACTCAATTTGTTATTCTTGTGATATGGCTGCAAATGAAAATGTTTGAGATAATCTTGGATAGTTGATAATTAGCATGTGGTTCTGAAGATTTGTGTTCTCATTGATTGTTGAACTGCTAAAATTGTGAGATTTTGAGCCAAAGGGGTACTCACTAAAATTTTACCCCATTCTTTGTGTTAGAGTGTTATTCCTCTTGGTTTGCTTTCTCTAGAACTTGACTTGAAACCATTTTGAAGCTTAAAAATTTTTGAAAACATTTTTGAAAATGATTGAGGCAATAGGTATTTTCTGGCCTTCTGAGCTTTGAATGATGAAATGCTACCCCTTAGTTGCCCAATTTTGAGCCTACAAAAGAATAAAATGCTTTTCTTGGTACCCTGAAATGTTTTGATAAATATGTTTGATAGGGACCTTCTAAAGTATTACAAAAGGGTAAAAAGGTAGTTGAAAGTTTGGGAAAAGAATCAGAAAAAAAAAAATTTCTCTTGATTTGAAAAATCTCTCCTTCTCCAAATAAAAGAAAATAAAAAAAATAATAAAAAAATAAATAGAGAAGGGGATGAAAAAAAAAGAAAAAATGAGAAATAAAAAGAAAAGGAAAGAAAAGAAAGGTGGAAAGTGAATTGAAACCCAAAAGGTATTTTAGAAGGTCATGCTTTGCAAATGTTGATGTTTATGTAGCCTTTTGAAATGTCCTTTTCTTGTTATCCCCACCTAACGATTAATCTCATGGCCATGTTACAACCAAGTGAAAGACCTCTTGATTCTAAACTGTTTTCATTAATAAAGTAGAGATTTGGTTGATAGTCAAGCCTATGGTAGGATTCATTCCTTGAGGAAAATTGAGTGAAATGTCTTATCCCCTAAACACTTGAGTGAGGTTAGAAAGAGAGCCAAGCAAATGAACAAGCTTGGGGTGAGCTTCACGTGAGAAAGAGTGCCCAAATCAGTGAGAGCATGAGTCTAAGGAACCTAAGCTCTAATTGGACTTGAATTGATTGTCTCTTGCTGAATTGTTTGAATTGCCAATTGCTTGGATTATTTGCTCGGGTTCTTGGTTCACTATCCATATTCTGAGTATTTTGATCTTCTGGCCTTAGTGATTGCTTGAGGACAAGCAATTGAATAAGCTTGGGGTGATTTGATAGTGTGATTTTACATGATGTTTTCTGTACTCTTTTGCATGCATTTTGCATATAGATTAGGCATTCTTTATTTGGTTTTTATTAGATTTTCCCTTGGAACGGGTGAAGCGGTTTCTTGGTGTTGTTTTGCAGGAATTCAATGTAAAAATGATCAAAATCAGCCATGGTGGAGCTTGGATGAAATAGAGCTTGAAAAGTGAAGAATATGAGCCAAACAGAGCCCATCACGGCCTGGCCGTGATGACCATCACGGCCGTGATCAAGCAGAGCAGAAGGCAAAAGTCAGAGGCTGTCACGGCCTGCCCGTAATAGACATCACGGCCGTGACCAACCAGAAAATTAGGGTTTCGCGACGCGAAACCTAGCTCGCCTCGCGAGACTTCATTTTGTGCAAACACGCCTTGGACAGAACGCGTCACGGCCAGCCCGTGATGGCCATCACGGCCGTGACGCGCAACAGACCTATAAATAAGAATGCAGCAGATAGAACTTGGGGAGTTTTTGGGGTCCATTTGAAGGCATTTGGAGGCTGCAGCTGGGCTAGGGTTTCAACCCTAGAAGGGAGCCAAGAGGGATTGCTTTGAAGAAGAAGGAAAGCTCAAATGGGGCCTCTTCTCTCCTCTTCCTTCCTATTTCTCTGGTTTGGTTGTCTTTGTTTTATGAGTAGTTAAATCCCTGTGTTGGGATTAGATGTAATCAAACCTATGTTTATGTATTTATCTTGACTGATTAATCTATGTTCATGTCTTCGTATTAGTGGTTATTTTTCTGTGCTTAATGCTTGTTATGGCTAGCACCCCCATGACATGATTTGTGTTTTGGTATGCAATGGGAACGTTCGTATCATAACCAGAATTGAATTTAATCACCTAGTAAGCCTTGTATCTAGGAATGGAACTAGGTTTATTAGTAATCACATGATCCCTAATCTTAATGCAAATTCATTAATCTAGGCCACCTAAGGAATTAGGGTCTATTAGTGGATTTAGGCTCTTGCCATCCGAGGAATCGGGGTTTGAGTAGTTTAGTGGATTGATTTTAATATCTGAAGCATGAATGGGAGGTATCTAGTCCTGATAGTGCATGAGTTAGAGTTTTGGTGAAGTCTAGTTCCAACATATCCTTTCTGCACTCCAAGTGTTTGTCAAAAGTCCCCAAAAAGACAAAAAGATTTTATTTCTTTTCTTTTGTTTGTTTTACTTTCTCTTGATCAATAGTTTAGTCTAGATAGTTGCCGAGTTTGCGAATTGGTACTTGACATCCAATCCCCGTGGATACGATAAACCGGTCTTAGCACCGTATTACTTGCACGACTGGGTATACTTGCCCAGATTCGTCCAACAGCGCGCCAAAACTAATGTTCGCCTCGCGAAAGCTTGTTCGCCCCGCGAGCGGCCGAGAACCAGAATCCCTATTTATAGGCTGTTTCAGATTAGAATTGGGGGATCCTAATCCTAGTATTTTTCCACTTGTATAGAGTAGCGTTTAGGCCAGTTTCTTGTCTCTTTGGAGCTGCGTCTCCCTTCTTCTTTTTCTTATTTTACTATGGAGGTTATGTCCGATTGTTTGTCTATGAGCATGAGGAACTAATCCCCTCCTCTGAGGGAACAATGAAGCCACCCATGGCAGTGTAGATTTGATGTGATGTATGTCTTTCTCCCTTTTTCTCAATTAATGTTTTCCAATTCTGATTTGATTGTGTTGATCATATGCATGCGTGATTGACTTGTTAACGTTGATGAGGCTTAGTCAGCGATTCGCGTTTAGAACTTGAATTGGGATCATCGATCGAATATTGCACGAGAGTGAGTAGGAGATCGGTGCAACCTTATATGGAACAAGAATTAACAGAGTTTGATGATTAGGATTATGAGACCTAGTAAGTAATTAATCCAATCTTCGAATACGTCCTAATGAGCACGACAGTGGATTTAGGAGAATTTTGGGGTCCCGGTTGACATTGTAATTGAACTTAGGGAGGAATTCATCATCACTTGGGTATACATGATTGGGTAGGTGGATTTGTGACCTTAGACATTTTAATTCCTGATTTTTAGTTAATTAGTTTTATTAGATTTGTTAATTGAATTTCGATCCTATTTTCTCTCCAATCTCAACCACTTTCTTTTACTTGACCAACTTATCGAACTTATCACGAATTTAGTTGAATTGGTAGCCCAATCCCTGAGTTTGACCTCGGTAATTACTTACCGTGTTTATTTTATTACTTGCGACGACCCGGTACACTTGCCGGTGACTCAACAGCTAGCTCGTATCTACTCCATCAAGCAAGCATAGTCGTGTCAAACGTCTCAGAGAGGGAATCCAACAACGCGCAACAACCAGAAATCAAGAAATCAATTACACATGATCAAACACACATTCTAATTTGATCTAAACACTTAACCTTATTACCAAACAAGGTCATTTTTAAAGAAAATCTTGTTTGGAGCTTCAGCTTCACAATACCCTTTGAGGACCCTTTGTTTTGATTAAAGGATCATGAAAAAGAACTTGGGAATCATCAATTAAGAGTCCTAATTGCACTAAATCATAATTAATTTCACAAAACAGAACCAAATTCAAATAAAATCAAATTGGGGTTTAGGGCTCCTAAACACAATTTGGGGAAAACTCATTTGATCAAAGGATAACAAAATTAGTTTAATAAAAGACTAATTTATAGTCCCAATTTCTTAAAACAATGTTTAATTTCAAGATTAAAATCTGAAATCAAACGGTTAGGGTTATGGTTTCAAAATCAGATTTGGGGATTTTCAATCTAGAAGAGAATAGAGGTAAAACACTTACACATGGTGAAGAAGAGAGAACATGATGGTTGGATGGCCAACCGGCGTGGCGACTGACGGCGCTGGACGACGGCGGCAACTTCACAGAAGCATCCATGACCAAAAATAACGGTGAACCTCATAGAATGGAAGGAGGGAGGTTTAACACCACAAGACATGGACGCACCACCATTACTAGCGGCGGAGGAGCTTCCTGCGGTGGCTAGCGGAGTTACCGTGGTGGTGACCGCAACCCAAACACGAACCAAGACAGATCCACACACGTATTCACCTTCTCTCCCTCAGACGCGGCAGAACAGCGCCCAGGTGGCACATACGGCGGCAACACATGGTTGTACGTGGCTGAGCGACTGGAGGACCGCCCACAACGGCGTGCACGGTCGCGATGGTGGTCGTCACCTTTCTCCTGGCGGCGATCCGGTGACACTCGGACCAGTGGTGGACGAAGCCGTGAGCTAGGGAGGAGGAAGAGAGAGATGGAGTCAGGAGGAAGAAGAGAAAAAGAAAGAAGAAAGGAGAAAGAAGAAGAAAGAAGAAGGAAAAAAAAAAAGAAAGGGAGAAGGGGGGTTACGGGTCATAGAGAGAGAGGAGAGAGAATTTCTTATTTTTGTACTAGTGGGTACAAAATGAGTGATAGATATTAAGCCTAAAATAAAAATGATTTTACTTTTTGGAATCTAAAAATAAAGATTGATAAATATATGATTTTGAAATTCAAGATAGAGTAAATATTAATAGTTGAACTGATCAACTAAGAAAATATTCGGTCCACAATTTAATCTCCGATAAATGTCAAACCAGTTTATTTTCAACTCTAAAATTAAATATAATGAAAATATGAAAATGATTTTCTCTTAATCATATTATTTAAAACATTTTTCTGTACCGGTAATAATAGTGATTATAACATAAATTATTGTCTAGTAAGCGTGCATTCATTGAAATAAGTCAATGCTAACGCACCCAATAAAATAATTTGAAGAGAGTAATTTAATTACTCAAACTAAACCACATAACAAAATGAACATAAACATTCAAGTAAAATAATTAATCATATGTGTAAAAACTAGGGTGTTACATTACTACTCCTCTTAAAAAAATTTCGTCCGCGAAATTTCGTAGCTCGGAACTAAAAAGGATTTTGTAATCACACCTTGAGTTGCACATGATAAACTTCGCGCCAAGAACCCAAGAAATTCAATCTTCTTATTGAAATTGAATCTTACCACATCCAACATAGTCCGTTCTCTTCTTAATTCCTCTCGAATCTTTTGCCTACTTCGATTTCATATCCTTCATTTGCCTCTCATTTTTAATTTGGTTCTCAAGCCCCGTTAGTATCCCTGGTTTAAGAAATTTCCCATGCACATCTACCCTATTGCCCAAGGAAAATACACAACTCCTAACAATTCCTCCATCTAAAGACAGGGCCCTATCACTTATACAAGGAAGTGATGGTATCATATCTGCCCTTATCTTATATATTTGCAGTCGAGAAAAGAGATTATAAAACAGAGTTTCTCTGAGGCCATAACCCCTAAGAGTTGCACCAAAACAAAGCCAAGAAATCCAGGTGGACACTCCCCAATGGCAATCTTGGATTTAAAATGTCCAGTTTCCACTATGGATCATCAACCACATATTTACCAGAATAAGACCTCAAATATTATAAACATTTCGCCATAGTTTATTACACTCGAAAGACACAATCAAAACTTAATCACTTCTTGCCTCAAAATTAGTCCGCTATCAAAACTTCTTCAACACCTTATCCTCACGACGAACATCAAGTTCAACATTAACTCTACCACACATATCAACTTTCAACCCAAAGCACACAATTGTAGTCTTAGTTTCCTTTGGACTTATTCCACCACTCCAAATTTCATCACGGTTAGACCTTTCAACTCTAAAACAGAGCTCTCAAACTCTTCTCACAACTTAGTTTCTCAAGAACTTCCCTTTACTATTTCCGTTCAGCCTAAGGGAAACTACTATAGATATTTTTCCGTTAATCCTCGGACTCACGAAGTCAACATTAACCATAACGTTGATCACTACTCCAAATTCCTTTGATGATATATCTGCCTCGATCATGATAAGGTCCATTGTACTCATCTCACTCAATGATGTTGAACTTAAGGGTTCTCATAGTACCATTCGCATCTATACATTAACGAAGCTCCTATCAACTCTGGTTTGTCCTACCATAGAGATGACAAAAATTAGGTACCACACTATCTCCCAACTAACCTGCTAAGGATAGGTCATCTCATTACTTATCCATCCCACTGAGGATGATCAGTTGGACTTAGCCTCAACTTAGTCCTCAACACTTAAAGCAAACTTAACCGACACACATTGATAAACTTCCGTTTTTCATCTGAAACAACACTTGAAGATACTCCATGAAGTCTGAACAATCCTCTGATACATTATTCGGTTCACTAACACCGCATAGTGGATCTTAACTTGTAAGAAGGGCGTAGACTTCACCAGTCGATCCACGATCACTTGAATTCAAACAAGACTCCTGTAGGTCTTCAGCAAACTTATAACAAAGATTCAAGGAATGCCAATATCTTAACAAGGAAGGTCTCAATTGTTAAACTATCCCTTTTTCACTGTACTCGACCGACTTTGACATCTTGATGTGGAGATACCCAACTCATGACTGATGAGATAGGTCACACATCGATGACATTTGGAGAATACGTAGAACTAAGATGATCAACGACGAAAAGTACGTTCGAACCGCAATAAGACATGACCTTGGTGATCATAAAAGAATTTCCTAAGAAAAGAAATTTTTTTCTTGATTTCACTTTCACATAAGCATAGAAAAGAATTTCATTAATTTGAAGGATACCAGAACATCCAGTATGGAAAAAGATCCTTCCATCAGGTTCGTGAGTGTAAAAATGCATGATCAATACACATTTACAAACATGAATCTAATAAAGTTCATTCTTCCACAAGAATATTCCAGCGGATTTAAGGAATCAAATGGTGAATAACTTCTAATCCAAAGAGGATTAATTCTTATTCTTAGTACAAGGAATTTACAAAATGATGACTTTCACCTCTACCAAAAATAGAAGTGACGAAACTAAGTTTCACCAAGAAACTTCTGCTATCACGAAATTATGTGTTATAACTCAAGAAATAGTCATAACCACTTCTCTCAACAAAATGTGAAAGTATCCAGACCAATGGATTCCGTTAAATCAATTCACTCAAATGTCTAATACATCGAGGATTATTTAGAAGCGTGAGTACGACTTCTCACAACCAAAGAAATGAATAACTGGAAATTTATGGATTAGCATAACTAATTCATAAGTTCTGACAGACTGCAAATTAAAATCATAAAATATGTCTGACACATACCAACTTCACCGTTGTGATTATCTAATACAATCATAGGATTTGAGAAATAAATGTCAACTGACAAATACAAGAGAATCAAAGGATACATTGGAGGGTTCCTTAATCACGAGACACTCACCCAAGATCGAAAATCCACTCGATTCGTCTTGGTTCCAACCAACATACAAGTCTTTCTAGCCATGCCTAGTATGACCACCTTGAATTGGGTACGATCCCGGACAACTTAATCAGTCGATCAAACATACGAAGGGTTGATATTTCCTCATAAACTGAGTTGACGACACACAATCTTAGATAGGTCATCACTCCAATCAAGTAATAACTCGTCTTCAAGTCGATCTTTGAGTAGTCAACAACTCCTCGAAATAGATTTACCAAATCAACTACGCAAGTCAGAGAATACTTGTTCATAATTCGTCCTTTTACTTAGTTGTCAGAAATCCACACGGTGAGACGAGCCTTCACACAACATTGGTGTTTCACAAGGAAAACACTCGGTCTAACAAACGGTTCGAGCCAACGATCTTCCAGTTGAATCGAGTCGTCCAACCCATTTTAGTTTTGTAGGTAACACCCTACACAAAGAGACAGAGATCTAACCGAATCCATAAACTAGATCAATCTAAAATCAAAGTCCTTTGCTAACCATAAACCTAGAATATTTCCAGGGAACACTCCCGGAAAAACCCCTTTACACAAGCACCTTGTTTCGAATGTTGACACGATTCGCAAGGATAATCGAATGTCATATCCGCACCCAAGTAACATTCAAGATCTACGGTCTCCCAGGACATAAAACCCTTGGAAAACCATCAAGAAAACATATACTTGTGGATCAACACACATTGCTTCAACAAGAAACAGTTCAAACAAGAACCAACCAGAGATCACACAACAAAAACCTAACAGACATATTTCCCAAAGATCCCGAAAGACTCGACCAGCTCTGATACCTCTTTGTAACACCCCCACTAGGTATTACTTACGTAAAACATGCGGAATTTAAATTAAAAGATAATTTGCTGGTGCATTCGGAAAATAATTTATATAAGTACATAAGTGTCTGAAATTGGGTATAAAATTTTTGGTCACGACTCCACACCTAAGCCTTGATCGGCACATAGACTTACTATCATAGCCTGGTAAGCCTATTTAATTTAAAGAATATACTTGAATAAAAGCTAGTATTTTTACAAAAATTTCGACAGAGTCTCCTCTGTAATTTGGACATCCCGGGTAAAAGAATACCTGCTAAAATAATTACATTTTCATTCCAGAATTCCAGTCACACCAAATACAACCAGGCAGTAATATGCTAAAAAAAGGTTATAACAATAAGCTTTACAAGACCAAAAGGAACAACTTAGGTTGTCATTCAAAAGATATGCTCTCCGAGCCATAAACATTCCATTTTCAAATAAAGGCTCTCTGAGCCATACTCATACATACTATAAAAAATCTAAGTCTCAAACCCTAAGCTGGTCATTCTAAAAGTCATTCCTGAGGAAAACTCACGTGATCATTCCACAATCAAATACTTCATCAAATAACCAGATCTAAGTCTTTGAGTGACTTAGGAAAACTCCTCTGTACCATCTGTACTAAAGTACCCAGGGTACGATAGCGAACCAGAAGAAACCTGATATATCTGTAAGGGTGAGATACTGACAAATGGATATATCACACAACAACCATATACATGATACATACATCACATAATCATATAAGCAGTTAAATCATACATATACATAACATAACAGTGTTATATCAAAGGGTCTCAAACCCGCACAGTCAACCTTTGAAAATATGCATGGCACTTCAATATCAGGCTCTAACTTAATCTCATGAGATATTAACACCGTTTTCCACTGGAGAAGAATTAGAGTTGGTCAATCTCTAGCCCACCGGGTAGTTGCCTCCATACCCTCATGCATTTAAGGTCTCAGGGCGAGCAATGTCACATGTGCCTCTGAACTCGGTTTACATGGACAAACTCCCAGATACCACCTTGTATCTGATATGTAAGAAAGGCACGTCTGCCTCGGGAAATGCACATGAGAAAATATTTTATTTAAAAGGTTTTCTTCGTGTTCATTCTTTTTCGTTGTCGCAGCTCAAGCTAACAACTTAATTATCATTTCCCCATCACTTGAAAACTTAGGAACATAGGACACATAGTCCGAATGCTCAATCACAATGCCCGAGACCGATGCACCAGTCCTAGGCTTGTGGTCGTAGAAAACAATATTCACCTTTAACGACGTTCATCACAACGTGGTTAGGACACACAGTCCACAACAACGTGATTAGGACACACAGTCCACAACAATGTGATTAGGACACACAGTCCACAACGTGATTAGGACACACAGCCCACAACACTGTGATTTGGACACACAGTCCACAACAATTAAATCAGAACGCGTTGTCCTCGATTTCGAGAATTGGACCCTCAGTCCAGAACATCATGAATAGGACCCATGGCTCTGAATTAACACTGATCCAAGATCACGTGCGTATAACTGAATACTAGAGGCGACATCTCGCGTACTAGATTCTCTTTCTTAAGTACTTATTTTTCGTTCAGTGAAAATCAAATTCAAAACCGAATCCTCGATAACCTATCCAGGCTATCGGAAAGTTTCTAAAACATTTAGGAGAAAACATTTTCTTTGAAAATATTTTATAAAGCATCCTTGAAATACTTTTGTCTTTGAAAATCCCCGATAGGATATTGCCAAATAATCTTGAAAGTTTTCACTTGAAGACACATAGTTCGAAAATGATTTTTCTCTTATACAAAACCATTGATCATAAAAAGGTGGTTTCCTTCAACTTAAAATCACTTCAACATTTTTCTAAAAACAAAGATCTTATTCTCCTGAAGTAAGCACTTTAAATAAGGAACTTTTATAAGTGAACCCAAAACTTTCAAAGTTCTATTCAAGGCTTATTAAGGCTTTTAATCCTTATAGTCATTGGGCATAGACTCAAGTCCGGCTTCTCAAACTTCAATCAACAGTAATATATTCACAACAATAATAATATCACACTTAATGACAGTTTCAATCATAACACTTTAAAGCAAGAAATGTTCAACTTCAAGTAATAACCACAACAGTTCAAGTAAACAAGTTATCTAAGTATTGGCTCAACATCATAATAATATTCACAACACTCAATTACACATACACACATGCATATAGTTATTGAATATCCCTAGGCAAACTCCCCTTACCTTTCAAGACAAGTAAAGGATCCTAGTCTTAATGTTCACGCTAGCTCATATCTACTCCATCAAGCAAGCATAGCCGTGTCAAACGTCTCAGATAGGGAATCCAACAACGCGCAACAACCAAAAATCAAGAAATCAATTACACATGATCAAACACACATTCTAATTTGATCTAAACACTTAACCTTATTACCAAACAAGGTCATTTTTAAAGAAAATCTTGTTTGGAGCTTCAGCTGCACAATACCCTTTGAGGAAACTTTGTTTTGATTAAAGGATCATGAAAAAGAACTTGGGAATCATCAATTAAGAGTCCTAATTTCACTAAATCATAATTAATTTCACAAAACAGAACCAAATTCAAATAAAATCAAATTGGGGTTTAGGGCTTGATGTGCGCTGCGGATGCGCGCTCGTGCGATTCCGGCAAGTGTACCGGACTGCCGTCAAGTAATAAAAGATATCGAACCCACAGAGACTGTGTTCTCGAATCGCAATCGGTTTTCGAATGGATTAGATCTGGACTTTGTAGAAGGATTTTTACGTTTTGAGTGAACAGGATTTTGAATTTGAAATTAAGAGATAGATGAGCAGAAAACAATTAAAACAGAAAACAAATGTTTTTGGGATTTTCGATTTAAACGGATTCCTAGGGATTTGGGTTACCTTTGAGGCTGTTTATGTTGCTAATCTGATTTACCTTTGTTGATTACCGAAATTGCCTTGAAGGCGAGTTTATCCTCTGATAGCTTAAGCTCCCTCTCGGGTTACGAAAGCCGTGCCCAATTGACCCGACCCCTACTCTCGTGGTAGTCGATCCCAGATTAGACCCTTTGCGCTTCGTGACAACTCGTTGCTCCTCGAGGGACGGCTTCTAACTCTCGTGATTTTAGTCCCAAGTCTGACTTCTATAGGTCCGACACCTAAGTTCACCGCTAGGTTCCTCCTTATAATGTCTAAGTCATGCAAATAACCTAAGTTCACCGCTAGGTTCCTCCTTAGATCATCCACATCTCACAAACCAGTGGCCGCCGGGCTTTACGAGTGAAACACCCTAGAAATCCTAAGTTCACCGCTAGGTTCCTCCTTAGAACGTCTACGTCACGCAAATAAACGGTTGCCGAAATTTATGAGTGATTAACACACTAGAAATCAGATCTAAAACAATAACGAAATCAACAACGATTTTACATCAAATCAACAACATTTACAAAACTCGGGCAGAGCCCTAGTCCCTAGAAACTAAGCTACTACTCCAGTCTTGCCATGGAGTTGACAAGCTGGGTTGACAAAATAGTGAAAATCAGAAAAGAGAAGAGAGGACGAGAAGAGAGATCTATGCCTAAGTCCTAGTTGTTATGGATCATCCCCTTCCAATCTGTCCCCCCAGATCTGATGCCTTGATCCTTATTTATAGAAATGGGGAAGTTAGAGTCCCAAACCAACTCAAAATCTGATCTATTTCGGTTTCTTCAGGTCCAAGTAATGCGCGTCACGGCTGTGATGGCCATCACGGCCAGGCCGTGACGGTCTCTGCTTCTAGTTGCTCTGCGAAATTCCAGTCTCTCGCGAGGCGAGCCTATGCTCGCATCGCGAGCCCTCTGTTATGGCCGTGATGAATTTCACGGCTGGGCCGTGATGTGCTCTGACTTGTGGTGGTTTTGGGTCACGGCCGTGATGGCTATCACGGCCAGGCCGTGACAGACTCTGACTTCAGCCTTTCTTCTTTTTCAGTTTTGCTCGATCATGGCCGTGATGGGCATCACGGCTAGGCCGTGATAGACTCTGTTTGGCTCATTTTCTTCAGTTTTAAAGCTCCATCTTCATCCAAACTTCATCATGGTTGATCTTGAGCAATTTACCCTTGATATCTGCAAAACAACACACGAAAACCGTCTTACCCGTTCCAAAGAAAAATTAACCTAAAATCTAATAAAAATATGCCCTAACTACATGAAAATGCATGCAAAATGATGGACAAAGATGATGTGGAATCACACTCATCAAATCACCCCAAGCTTAAAACTTTGCTTGTCCTCAAGCAATTACTCAGGCCATAAGATAAATCAATCAAAGCATGGATAGTGAACCAAGAACCCTAGAAGCTAATCCAAGTGATAGGCATATTCAATAAGCATTTAAGAGACAATCAATTTCTAGTCCAATTAGAAGCTTAGGTTCTTCAAGTTCAAGTCCTCACTGATTTGGGCACTCGTCTCACCTCACTCAAGTGTTTTAGGGTTTATGACAATTCACTCCACTTCCTCAAGGAAAGTATTTTACCATAGGCTTGACTATTAACCAAATCTCCACTTTATTAATGAAAACACTTAAGAATCAAAAGGTCTTTTCCTTTGGTTGTAATGTGGCCATGGGATTTATTGTAAGGTGGGAAAATCCTGGAAAGGGAATTTCAAGAAGGCTAGACAGATTATCAAACATTACAAAGCATGACACCTTCTAAAATACCTTTTAGGGGACTTTGATTTACTTTTCCACCTTTCTTCCTTCTATTATTTTTTTTTCCTTTTTCTTTTCATTTCTCACTTTCTTTGTCATCCCCTTCTCCATTTTTTTTTTCTCGTTTATTTCATGTTATTTGTTTGGAGAAGGGGAGATTTATAGCTCAAGAGAAATTACTTTCTAACTTTTTTTTTTTCATCCCATACTTTTTCCAACTACCATTTTGCCCTTTTTGTAATACTTTAAAAGGTGCCATACCAAGCATTATTTATCAAAGTAATTCAAGGTACCAAGAAAAGTATTTTATCTTTAGGCTCAAAATTGGGCAACTAAGGGGTAGCATTTATCATTCAAAGCTCGGGAGGCCGGAAAAATACCTAGTGCCTCAATCATTTCCAAAAATGTTTTCAAAAATTTTTAAGTTTCAAAATGGTTTCAAGTCAAGTTCTAGAAAATACAGTCCAAGAGGAATTACAACACTCTATCACAAGAAATGGGGTAGATTTAGTGAATACCCCTATTTGGCTCAAAATCTTACATTTAGTAGTTCAAAAATCAGTGAGGAACACAAGTCTAAGGAACCAAATGCTAATTATCAACTATCAAATGACTATCTCAAGAATTTTTATTTTTAGCCATATCACAAGAATAATGAAAAATTGGGTTCAAAATTCACTATCTCAATTCATTTGGCTCCAAGTTCTCACAATCGGATGCATGTTCTAAGTGAGGGGCAATCTAGAGAATGTGATCATACCAATCCATGCCTATGAGAATGCAATATGAATGTAATAATGCAAATGCAAAAATAAATACCCCTACCCCAAGCTTGATTACTTACATTGTCTCCAATGTAAATAATCAGGTCGGAGAGAGGAGAAAAATGGAACAACTTACCGAATCGGTAGCGGGTGTTGGCTTCACATTCCAGTCAAAACTTGGGTGGAAATAGTATCACGGCCGTGAGGCTCATCACGGCTAGGCCGTGATCAATTCTGTCCTCAGGAGTTGCCCTGTCACGACCGTGATCTACATCACGGCTAGGCCGTGTTCCTTTCTGTGCTCTTGTTTATTTCATCACGGCCGTGACCACTGTCACGGCCAGGGCGTGATGGCCTCTGACTTTATCTTTTTTATGCTCTTCTTCTCTTTCTCAACCTGAAAACACTAGACAAACCTATTAATGATATTTTTGCCTCTTGATCTTCTCAAATTATTCAAGAGGTTAAATCAAAAACAAAAGGAAAAAGGAAAGAAAACTTGGGTTGCCTCCCAAGAAGCGCTTATTTATGGTCTTAAGCTTGACCATACTTCCTTTAATCAACCGGGGTCGGCTGGGCGTAGAAGTGCCGGCACACTTCTTTTCCAAGGAGCTCCTTCAAAAAGCCGTTTCTGCTCATACGGCCAATAACGCTTCCGCTTCGCTCTTTTCTCTCGGAGATCCTTTCTCCCGGCGGAAGTTTTGTTTCAGTATGGACAGCAACTCCAACTCCATCACTGCTGGGTGCATCATTAGCCTTGCATATCTTCGGAGTTGCTTCCATGTTAAGTTCTTTCTCTACCACTGGAGTCTTTACATCAATTCTGCACACATTGCTCTCAAAAGGAGGATTGTTACAAGAGTTAGTCAACTGAAAATTTACCCTACCTTCCCCTATATTTAGAGAGAGTTTGCCATTCCTTACGTCTATTAATGCTCCAGCGGTTGCCAAGAATGGCCTTCCTAAAATGATGGGGAATTTAGAATTCCCTTTCATGTCCAATACCAGGAAGTCGGTAGGGATGAGAATTTTCCCTACCTTTACAGGAACATTCTCTAGTATGCCTAGAGGAGTCCTAGTTGAGCCATCCGCAATTTGTAAGGGAAATTTGAATGGTCTCAACTCTTTGCTTCCCAACCTTTCCATGATAGTGAGGGACACCAAGCTCGCACTAGCCCCTAAGTCACATAAGGCTTGGTCAATTTGCACTTGTTCAATCGAGCAAGCGATGGAGAAACTACCTGGGTCTTTCAGTTTAGTAGGCATTTTAGTCTCTACATCTACTTGCTTTTTCCTAACCAACCTTTGTGGGAAAGGTATTGGGGGTTGGTACGGTGGTGGAGGGACATACTTTGGTTCTGGCTCTTCCTTTTTGCTCGTGTCCTCCTCCGGTTCCACCTCCATTTCAGCTACCCCCACCCCAAGCTTATCATCCCTTAAGTGTATGACATTGCAATGCTCATTGGGATTTGCTTCGGGTTGCCCCGGGAATGTACCCTTAGGTCTCGAGTACGTGCTGGCTTGTTGGGCAATCTGGGTTTCTAGCATCTTGTTATGAGTTGCTAAGTTGTCTACCTTAGATGCTAGCTCCTTTATTGCTTCACTCACTGCCCTTCCTTGTTGTCTAAACTCCTCATTCTGTTTTGTCTGAGTTTCAACAAAACTTTCAAATAAAGTCTCGAGTTTAGATCTTTGTACCTGAGGATACCCCGATGCTGCTCTCTTATTACCTTGACCCTCTTGGAACTCATGGTTGAGTGTGTTGCTGTAGTTGTCGTAAGAGAGGTAAGGGTTGTTCCTCCTTTGGTTGTAGGGATTTGGGGGAGCATAGTTGGGCAGCTTCGGGTTCGTATCGTAGAAGTTGTTACAAGAGTTCACTTGTTCACCCGAAGCGCCGGATCCATGTGGGCATCCCATCATGTCGTGTCCCTGCATTCCACAAATCTCACAAATAAGGTTAGTAGCACCTAATGCACTCACATTAGCTCTTTCCAGCCGATCAAAACGTTTATTAAGTGAGTCTATCTTTGACATAATAAGATCTGTGCTATTTACCTCAAACTTACCCCCCGAAATCTTGTTCGGGTTATTACCTCTTTCGGATCCCCATTGGTGGTAGTTGGTGGCGACATTCTCAATGATGTTGAATGCCTCAGTCAGAGGCCTATTCATAAACGCTCCACCGGCTGCAGAATCAAGTGACACCTTCGAAGAGTAATCCAATCCGTTATAGAAGGTGTGCACTATTAACCACCTCTCGAGTCCGTGATGTGGGCACCACTCCAGCAGTCCCTTGTAGCGATCCCAAGCTTCTGATAATGATTCTCCGTCTTTCTGGAAGAAGCCAGTGATCTGGCTTCTTTTGTAGGCTGTCTTGGATGGAGGGAAGAATTTCTCCAAGAACGCCTGCTCCAGTTGGTCCCAAGTGGTCAAAGTGTTAGCGGGGATTTGCTTAAGCCAGGCCTTCGCCTTTCCAGTGAGAGATGAGGGGAACAGTCTCAAACGTACAACATCGACTGAGGCTCCATTAATCCTGATTGCATCGGTGAACTCTAAGAATGTCTCTATATGATCGGTCGGGTCCTCCGAAGGCAATCCTCCGAATTGATGTTGCCTAATCATGTTGATTAGCATAGGTGGTATGGTATAGTTTTCCGCCTCAATCTATGGCCTTGCAATCCCAGTTCGCAAGTCTCTCGCATTTGGGGCTGCGTAATCCTTCAAAGGCTTTGTATCCGGTTGATTCGTCATGAGTGGAACGGGACTCAACCTTTCTCCCTCTCTTTGTAGTCTTCTACGTCTGTGGAAGGTCCTCTCGATTTCCGGATCAATCTCACCAAGGCTCCCAAGACTTAGGGATCTTTGCATATAACACACAGAGAGATGGATACAATAGAAGGAAAAGAAAAAATTTTTGATTAATTTTTTTTTTTAATATTTCAGAAATAAAAATAAAAAGAAAAGGTCCAGAAAAATCAATTCAAAATTTGAATTGAGATTCGAAAAGGCACAGTCCCCGGCAACGGCGCCAAAAACTTGATGTGCGCTGCGGATGCGCGCTCGTGCGATTCCGGCAAGTGTACCGGACTGCCGTCAAGTAATAAAAGATATCGAACCCACAGAGACTATGTTCTCGAATCGCAATCGGTTTTCGAATGGATTAGATCTGGACTTTGTAGAAGGATTTTTACGTTTTGAGTGAAAAGGATTTTGAATTTGAAATTAAGAGATAGATGAGCAGAAAACAATTAAAACAGAAAACAAATGTTTTTGGGATTTTCGATTTAAACGGATTCCTAGGGATTTGGGTTACCTTTGAGGCTGTTTATGTTGCTAATCTGATTTACCTTTGTTGATTACCGAAATTGCCTTGAAGGCGAGTTTATCCTCTGATAGCTTAAGCTCCCTCTCGGGTTACGAAAGCCGTGCCCAATTGACCCGACCCCTACTCTCGTGGTAGTCGATCCCAGATTAGACCCTTTGCGCTTCGTGACAACTCGTTGCTCCTCGAGGACGACCTTCTAACTCTCGTGATTTCAGTCCCAAGTCTGACTTCTATAGGTCCGACACCTAAGTTCACCGCTAGGTTCCTCCTTATAATGTCTAAGTCATGCAAATAACCTAAGTTCACCGCTAGGTTCCTCCTTAGATCATCCACATCTCACAAACCAAAGGTGGCAGGGCTTTACGAGTGAAACACCCTAGAAATCTTAAGTTCACCGCTAGGTTCCTCCTTAGAACGTCTACGTCACGCAAATAAACGGTTGCCGAAATTTATGAGTGATTAACACACTAGAAATCAGATCTAAAACAATAACGAAATCAACAACGATTTTACATCAAATCAACAACATTTACAAAACTCGGGCAGAGCCCTAGTCCCTAGAAACTAAGCTACTACTCCAGTCTTGCCATGGAGATGACAAGATGGGTTGACAACATAGTGAAAATCAGAAAAGAGAAGAGAGGAGGAGAAGAGAGATCTATGCCTAAGTCCTAGTTGTTATGGATCATCCCCTTCCAATCTGTCCCCCCAGATCTGATGCCTTGATCCTTATTTATAGAAATGGCGAAGTTAGAGTCCCAAACCAACTCAAAATCTGATCTATTTCGGTTTCTTCAGGTCCAAGTAATGCGCGTCACGGCCGTGGTGGCCATCACGGCCAGGCCGTGACGGTCTCTGCTTCTAGTTGCTCTGCGAAATTCCAGTCTCTCGCGAGGCGAGCCTATGCTCGCGTCGCGAGCCCTCTGTTATGGCCGTGATGAATTTCACGACTGGGCCGTGATGTGCTCTGACTTGTGGTGGTTTTGGGTCACGGCCGTGATGGCTATCACGGCCAGGCCGTGACAGACTCTGACTTCAGCCTTTCTTCTTTTTCAGTTTTGCTCGATCATGGCCGTGATGGACATCACGGCTAGGCCGTGATAGACTCTGTTTGGCTCATTTTCTTCAGTTTTAAAGCTCCATCTTCATCCAAACTTCATCATGGTTGATCTTGAGCAATTTACCCTTGATATCTGCAAAACAACACGCGAAAACCGCCTTACCCGTTCCAAAGGAAAATTAACCTAAAATCTAATAAAAATATGCCCTAACTACATGAAAATGCATGCAAAATGATGGACAAAGATGATGTGGAATCACACTCATCAGGGCTCCTAAACACAATTTGGGGAAAACTCATTTGATCAAAGGATAACAAAATTAGTTTAATAAAAGACTAATTTATAGTCCCAATTTCTTAAAACAATGTTTAATTTCAAGATTAAAATCTGAAATCAAAGGGTTAGGGTTTCAAAATCAGATTTGGGGATTATCAACCTAGTAGAGAATAGAGGTAAAACACTTACACATGGTGAAGAAGAGAGAACATGATGGTTGGATGGCCAACCGGCGCGGCGGCTGACGGTGCTGGACGACGGCGGAAACTTCACAGAAGCATCCATGACCAAAAATAACGGTGAACCTCATAGAATGGAAGGAGGGAGGTTTAACACCACAAGACATGGCCGCACCACCATTACTAGCGGCGGAGGAGCTTCCTGCGGTGGCTAGCGGCATTACCGTGGTGGTGACCGCAACCCAAACACGAACCAAGACAGATCCACACACGTATTCACCTTCTCTCCCTCAGACGCGGCAGAATAGCGCCCGGATGGCACCTACGGCGGCAACACATGGCTGTACGTGGCCGAGCGATTGGAGGACCGCGCACAATGCCGCACATCGTGGAGCAACTCGCACGGTCGCGATGGTGGTCGTCACCTTTCTCCTGGCGGCGATCCGGTGACACTCGGACCAGTGGTGGACGAAGCCGTGAGCTAGGGAGTTGGAAGAGAGAGATGGAGTCAGGAGGAAGAAGAGAAAAATAAAGGAGAAAGGAGAAAGGAGAAAGAAGAAGAAAGAAGAAGAAAAAGAAAAGAAAGGGAGGAGGGGGGTTACGGGTCACAGAGAAAAACGACAGAGAATTTCTTATTTTTGTACTAGTGGGTATAAAATGAGTGATAGATATTAAGCCTAAAATAAAATTGATTTTACTTTTTGGAATCTAAAAATAAAGATTGATAAATATATGATTTCGAAATTCAAATTAGAGTAAAGATTAATAGTTGAACTGATCAACAAAGAAAATACTCGGTCCAAAATTTAATCTCCGATAAATGTCAAACCAGTTTATTTTCAACTCTGAAATTAAATAGAATGAAAATATGAAAATGATTTTCACTTAATCATATTATTTAAAACATTTTTCTGTACTGATAATAATAGTGATAATAACAAAAATTATTGTCTAGTAAGCGTGCATTCACTGAACTAAGTCAGTGCTAACGCACCCAATAAAATAATTTGGAGTAATTTAATTACTCAAACTAAACCACATAACAAAATGAACATAAACATCCAAATAAAATAATTAATTATATGTGTAAAAACTAGGGTGTTACACTTTTTGGCCCAAGCGGAGGTGGTGGTTGCTTGTTTGTGATGTTGTTGCTCATGCATTCACGGATTAGAGTTGTTAGTGGGGGAAGTTCAACATAGGGGAGGTCATCCAAGATTAAGACGATCTGACCATCCACGGTGATTCATCCGAAGTTAGGTGAATCGTGGCCCCCGTGGTAGCACATCCTACAGTACGGTGTGGCGGCTATCCAAGGGGTACACCCATGGTTAGGTGAACTACCGGTGTTGGTGCATATTGGCCAATGTGGATATGTAACTCCGAAGTTACCTTCCTAAGATAGTTTGCATCCATATGCATAACGGAGTAGTGGAGTAGTGTTGTACCGCATTACATACATTGATTGAATTGTTAGGGATGATATATGTAACAGCCCGTTTTTAGTTACGCTATTTAACCGGTTAAAATATAATTACACATATGATTAATTATATTATTTGGATGTTTGTTAATTTTGTTATGTGGTTTAGTTTGATTAATTAAATTACTCTCTTCAAATTATTTTATTGGGTGTGTTAGCACTGACTTATTTCAGTGGATGCACATTTACTAGACAATAAGTTACATTATTGTCACTATTACTACCAGTACAGAAAAATATTTTAAATAATATGTTTAAGAGAAAAGCATTTTTATATTTTCATTCAATTTAATTTTAGAGTTGAAAATAAACTGGTTTGACCTTAATCGGAGATTAAATTTTGGACCGAGTATTTTCTTAGTTGATCAGTCCAACTATTAATCTTTACTCTAATTTGAATTTCGAAAACATATATCTATCAATCCTTATTTTTAGATTCCAGAAAGTAACAACATGTTTATTTTAGGCTTAATATTTTATCACTCATTTGTGTACCTATCACTAAATAATTAACTAAACAATTTTTCTTTCGGTATGAGTAGTGGCCACGGCAAATGTTGTAATAAAGACACCTCCACCTTTACAAATTGATGCGTGATTTTTAGATATATAAAGGCAAGTGCACCTCGTCGCAATCAAGTAATACCGTGGTAAGACCGGTTATCGTATCCACAGGGATCGGATGTCAATTACCAATTCACAAACTCAACAACTATCTAGACTAAACTAAAGTATGAGAGATTAAAACATAAAATAAAGAAATAAAATGTTTTTGGTCTTTTGGGAATTTTATCGAACACTTGGTATGCAAACAGAGATGTGGCTAGAATTGTCAGGGTTAGACTACACTAATCCTCCCTTAATTGCAATGAAATGGTTATCAACACAAGTCCTACTTCAATTATGACAATCAAGTCTTTTCTAAGATACTCAAGCCTAATGTCTTAGGTGCATTGAGCCTAAAACCCCAAATTAAACCCTAATGTCTTAGGTGGATTAACCTGAGATTTTGCATTAAGTCAAGACTTATAAGATTGCAAGCATCCAACACCTATGTCTAGATTCTTGAACTACTTGGCATATGATTCATGAACATGCCTTAACACCAACCTTCCAGTCATCTATCAAAGCAACATATCATTCCTATGGGTAGCTAATCCAAGGAAAGCATTAAGCACAGAATCACATACTCATAAAGAAATAGAGACTTGCATTAAAACCAAATCAAATACAAACAAGTTTAGAAAAGCTACATCTAACCCCAAAATAGGGGATTTAACTACTCATATACAAAGAAAACCAAACCAGAGAAATAGGAGAAGAGGAGAGAAGAGGCCCCATGGGAGCTTTCCTTCTTCTTCAAAGCAACCCCTCTTGGCTCCCTTCTAGGGTTGAAACCCAAGCTCAGCCACAGCCTCCAAGTGCCTCCAAATGGACCCAAAAAACTCCTTTGTTCTGTCTGCTGCGTTCTTATTTATAGGTCTGTTGCGCGTCACGGCCGTGATGGCCATCACGGCCAGGCCGTGACGCGTTCTGGAGTGGGCGTCATTTCACTTTTTAACTCTCGCGAGGCGAGCCCTGGATTCGCGACGCGAAACTTGAATTTCTGGTAGGTCACAACCGTGATGTCTGTCACGGGCAGGCCGTGACAGTCTCTGACTTTTGCCTTCTGCTCTGCTTGATCACGGCCGTGATGGTCATCACGGCCAGGCCATGATGGTCATCACGGCCAGGCCGTGATGGGCTCTGTTTGGCTCATATTCTTCACTTTTCAAGCTCTTTTTCATCCAAGCTCCACCAAGGCTGATTTTGATCATTTTTACATTGAATTCCTGCAAAACAACACCAAGAAACCGCTTCACCCGTTCCAAGGGAAAATCTAACTAAAATCAACTAAAGAATGCCTAATCTATATGAAAAATGCATGCAAATATGTACAGAAAACATGATGTAAAATCACACTATCAAATCACCCCAAGCTTATTCAATTGCTTGTCCTCAAGCAATCACTAAGGTCAGAAGAATAAACAGAACATTGATAGTGAACTAAGAACCCGAGTAAATGATCCAAGTAATAGGCAATTCAAACAATTCAGCAAGAGACAATCAATTCAAGTCCAATTAGAGGCTTAGGTTCCTTAGACTCATGTTCTCACTGATTTGGGCACTCTTTCTCACCTGAAGCTCACCCCAAGCTTGTTCATTTGCTTGGTTCTCTTTCCTCACCACTCAAGTGTTTAGGGGATAAGACATTTCACTCAATTTTCCTCAAGGAATGAATCCTACCATAGGCTTGACTATCAACCAAATCTCTACTTTATTAATGAAAACAATTTAGAATCAAGAGGTCTTTTCTTTGGTTGTAATGTGGCCATGGGATTAATCGTTAGGTGGGGAAATCAAGAAAACGATATTTCAAAAGGGCTAAACCAAGTATCAAACATTTCAACACATGACCTTCTAAAATACCTTCTTGGGTTTTCAATTCACTTTCCACCTTTCTTTTCTTTCTTTTTCTTTTTATTTCTCACTTCTTTTTGTCATCCCCTTCTCTATTTTTTTTCTTTTTTTTCTTTTTCTTTTATTTGGAGAAGGGGAAATTTTTCAAATCAAGAGAGTTATTTTTTTTTCTGATTCTTTTCCCAAACTTTTTCGACTACCTTTTTCACCCTTTTGTAATACTTTAGAAGGTCCCTTATCAAGCATCATTCAACAATAAATTTCAAGGTACCAAGAAAAGTATTTTTTTTTCTTTCAATCTCAAAATTGGGCAACTAAGGGGTAGCATTTCATCATTCAAAGCTCAGAAGGCCAGAAAAATACCTATTGCCTCCATCATTTTCAAAAATGTTTCCAAAAATTTTTAAGCTTCAAAATGGTTTCAAGTCAAGTTCTATAGAATAACATTCCAAGAGGAATAACACTCTAACACAAGGAATGGGGTAAAATTTTAGTGAGTACCCCTTTGGCTCAAAATCTCACATTTTAGTTCAGAATCAATGAAAAACACAAATCCTCAGAACCATATGCTAATTATCAACTATCCAAGATTATCTCAAACATTTTCATTTGTAGCCATATCACAAGAATAACAAATTGGGTTCAACAATTCACTATCTCAAATTATTGGGCACTTAGTTCTCACAATTGGATACAAAATCTAAGCAAGGGCAATCTAATTGTGTGATCATGCAAAACTATCATGCAAGACTATATGAATGCAACATGCAAAATGCAAATGCAAAATACCCCTACCCCAAGCTTAAGAATTTACATTGTCCCCAATGTAAACAATCAAGTTGGAGAAAGGAAAGAAAAATAAAATAAAGCAAAAAAAATTGGAACGGCTTACCGAGGCGGTAGCGAGTGTTGGTTAACATTCCAGTCAGAAACTGCCTGAGAATTGGGTGCTTTTTTCTTGTCATCTTGCTCTTCCCTTCCTCCTTTCCCTGAAATCACTTGGCAATTTTATTAGTAAAAGAAAACTCTTGACCTTCCCAAATTATTCAAGAGTTTAAAATCAAAAATCAAATCTAACTAAACAAAAAGGAAAAAAGGAAAAGGAAAAGAAAAATTGGGTTGCCTCCCAATAAGCGCTTCTTTAATGTCACTAGCTTGACTTATTGAAAAGCATTCACCTGGATCCTCCTCCCGGATCAAATGGAAATTGGGGTGGTGATTGCAACAGTAATATAAATTTATTCTCAATTCCACCCAGCCATTGGGTGGAAATTCCATTGACCTTTACAATTATAAACTCACTTCCTCTTGGGTCAAGTGGAATTTTCAAGAGGAAGTGTGACATACAAGTGGAAGGGGCTAACTTACCATTGTCCACACATGCATGCAAGCCAACATATTTATCTAGTGCAGTAAAATCAGATTGCTCAGCATGCATGGTGGAAGGAGTGCTATCTAGATGCCCTGCCTCCTCACTTGTTGTTTCCCAAGGATTTGTGGAAGGTAATTCATCTTGTTGTGGTTCACTTACCACCACCACTTCATTTTCAATTGATCCATTCCCACAACCAGATTTTTCTCAACTTCCACTTCATGTGGCTCTATGGGAATCATACATGGTGGTGGAGGTGGTAAATAAGAACAAAAGGTTTCCCAATACTCCTCGGTATATATATATATATAAGCTCACCAGTCATAGGATCGACTCGTGATGGGATGTTATGAGATAGAGAAAACTCCTCGAAGAATTCTCCCAAATTTATATCATCTTCCCAACACAAGTAGTCCTCCACAATATGACTGGAAGCTTCCTCATCAGGTGGATAATAAAAATTTTTCATGATTTTCGTCCACCTTACAAAAACAAAACTCAAAACAAAAAATGAAGTACACACAGAAAATAAAAATTAAAAAATAAAAATGTCTAAATTAGTTGCCTCATTTGTTACTAATGATATTGACAAAACCAATCCCCGGCAACGGCGCCAAAAACTTGTTGCGTGATTTTTAGATATATAAAGGCAAGTGCACCTCGTCACAATCAAGTAATACGGTGGTAAGACCGGTTATCGTATCCACAGGGATCGGATGTCAATTACCAATTCACAAACTCAACAACTATCTAGACTAAACTAAAGTATGAGAGATTAAAACATAAAATAAAGAAATAAAATGTTTTTGGTCTTTTGGGAATTTTATCGAACACTTGGTATGCAAACAGAGATGTGGCTAGAATTGTCAGGGTTAGACTACACTAATCCTCCCTTAATTGCAATGAAATGGTTATCAACACAAGTCCTACTTCAATTATGACAATCAAGTCTTTTCTAAGATACTCAAGCCTAATGTCTTAGGTGCATTGAGCCTAAAACCCCAAATTAAACCCTAATGTCTTAGGTGGATTAACCTGAGATTTTGCATTAAGTCAAGACTTATAAGATTGCAAGCATCCAACACCTATGTCTAGATTCTTGAACTACATGGCATATGATTCATGAGCATGCCTTAACAACAACCTTCCAGTCATCTATCAAAGCAACATATCATTCCTATGGGTAGCTAATCCAAGGAAAGCATTAAGCACAGAATCACATACTCATAAAGAAATAGAGACTTGCATTAAAACCAAATCAAATACAAACAAGTTTAGAAAAGCTACATCTAACCCCAAAATAGGGGATTTAACTACTCATATACAAAGAAAACCAAACCAGAGAAATAGGAGAAGAGGAGAGAAGAGGCCCCATGGGAGCTTTCCTTCTTCTTCAAAGCAACCCCTCTTGGCTCCCTTCTAGGGTTGAAACCCTAGCTCAGCCACAGCCTCCAAGTGCCTCCAAATGGACCCAAAAAACTCCTTTGTTCTGTATGCTGCGTTCTTATTTATAGGTCTGTTGCGCGTCACGGCCGTGATGGCCATCACGGCCAGGCCGTGACGCGTTCTGGAGTGGGCGTCATTTCACTTTTTAACTCTCGCGAGGCGAGCCCTGGATTCGCGACGCGAAACTTGAATTTCTGGTAGGTCACAGCCGTGATGTCTGTCACGGGCAGGCCGTGATGATCTCGACTTTTTGCCTTCTGCTTCCGCTTGATCACGGCCGTGATGGTCATCACGGCCAGGCCGTGATGGGCTCTGTTTGGCTCATATTCTTCACTTTTCAAGCTCTTTTTCATCCAAGCTCCACCAAGGCTGATTTTGATCATTTTTACATTGAATTCCTGCAAAACAACACCAAGAAACCGCTTCACCCGTTCCAAGGGAAAATCTAACTAAAATCAACTAAAGAATGCCTAATCTAAATGAAAAATGCATGCAAATATGTACAGAAAACATGATGTAAAATCATACTATCACAAATTGTGCCGCATACTAAGAACATAACACGGAGGTGCTTGCCTGGTAGAGGATAAGTTCCTTCATTTTGCACTAAATGCACCACGCCAATTTGCAGCAGCTTGTTACATGGAGAAGTTCCACGCCAAACTACATTCATCTTTCCTCCTAAATTGATTTCTTTTTCATATTGGTTTTTTAGTTAGTTTGCGTATTAAAAAGGAAAGAGAAATAGCTAGAAAGAAAGCAAGTCAGAGAGAAGGTATTAAGAAAAAGCACGAGAAAGAGAGAGAGAGAGAAGCCGTGTGAGAGAGTGAAAATTCCAGAGAGAGTTCCGGTCAATCCGTTCGTTCTATCAAAATTCTGATTATACCATTGTGATCCTCACGATGTCTACTTCATTATCCTATCTTTCTTTTCTTGATTAGGCTAAGGTAAGCCTATGTCCTTTTATGTCTAAATGTCGTCGGCGACGGTATTGAGGTTATCTTTCAATTCATTTATCGGTTTCCAATTCAGTCTTCAGATTTGGGTTACACGTAGCGTGTGCTTCACAATGATGGGTTCAGGTGAATTTTTGGAGCCCAGGAGGGTGTAGAACGGTGCGTGGCAGATTTGAGGTAAAATAGGGAGTGTCCGTTTCGTTGCCCCAGAGCTAGCCTAAGACATTCCAGGTGGGGGAAAGAAACTATTTAATGTTGGAAACGGCGCGGTACATTTAATTGGATAATGGTGTAGGGCGACCCAAACCCTACACGAGAGCGAGTAACGGACAATGTCTATACCACATTGGGGACTACTCAGTGGTACCGATGATGATATAGAAATTGTGTGTTTATCGTCGTTATGCTATAAATATATTTTATGTTATTACGTGATGATTACGTGTTTGACTGGTTGGTGTGAAATTGATACTTGTTTATACTTATTATTATTTTTATTATTATTATTAGTAGTAGTAGTATTATTATTATTATTATTATTATTATTATTATTATTATTATTATTATTATTATTATTATAAGTGATATTTTTATTGTTAGTATTATCATTTTTATTATTATCATTATTGTTGTTATTATTATGATTATTATTATTATTATTATTATTGTGATTATTATTCTTATTAGGATAATAGACTGAGTGTAATGATTGTGCTTAGAGGATTGAGTAAATCATAAGTTATATGAGACACGAGGATGTATTTGGGGATTGCATACTATATGAGATAGAAGTGCCTAACCGAGATAATTATCGTGATATGAGAACGAGAGTGATTAGATGAGATTATTTTGAGGTTATCTATGAGATTATGATGACCGGTTAGGGCACTAGGGGGTGACCTGAAACATGGTCTGTGATATGAGGGACCTGAAACATGGTCGAGTGGACCTGAAACATGGTCGAGTGGACCTGAAACATGGTCGATTGGGGTCTATGCCTCGGAGGGAAAATTCCCGGGGATAGGCTAACGGCGGACCGTCCAGAGATGATTTCATTTTAGTCGCAGCTATAGTTCATGCATTGCATGAGCATCCTGTATTGTGGTCCAGAGGTGTGCACCGGGTTGTGCGTCTATAGTGCCATTGCTTTGCGTGGGCACCCTCCAGCCGCGGACGAGGGTGTGCGCCGGGGACTCTGGGACGTGTCGATTATATTGTTGTGATATCCGGATATGGCCGATACCTGAAGAGATTATTCATACAGCATTTTCATTGCATCATGATGGAGGGTAGAGGAAAGATTATAGATGTGGATTGAGGATGATTATGTTATATATATTTATACTGGGGAGACGGATGTTTAGTGTGCCGTTATTTAATTAAATGTTACTAAAACCATTTCCACGTTCGATGTTATATGGCTTCTTATCCCCTTTTATTTTGCTGTGTGTTGTGTACATATACATTTTGTACTTCAGACTCCGACAGAACAGATGGCGCACTGGGACCACCCATGGATGACCCAGGATCCAGGGTTCCCTCTCTCGGGGACCTGTGAGGTGGAGTGCTTAGACCCGCACAGGTGGCTTGTGGACCCGGTCGCTCGTTTCGAGGTATATACGGGTTCTGCGTCTATCACTACGGGGCTTGGGCAGGGAGCACCCATCGGATTTGTTGGCACGTTTCGTTTCTGCACGACCTTCCCGTTTCCAATAGGACAGCCTGATGGACACGTACCACCGATGCTGCCTATGTTCGGAATGGCCGCTGTACCCTTCATGGTACCTCCTAATGCCTTGGTACCTGGATTTGCACCCGCACCAGCACCAGAGCCCGAGTTAGCACCCATTCCGGAGGAAGACCCAGTTGCCCCCGCTCAGGATCTACTAGTTGCCACCGCTCCGGGCCTGGCACCCCTTCCTGAGGTATCCGCACCCCCAGAGATTCGTGCTACGGTTTCCGAGTCTTCATGAGTATCTTCTAGACGACTACATCCTCGGGATAGTAGACTCTACAGGCAGAGGTTTTAAGGGCAACCGGCAAGGAGTTCTTCCAGTGATAGCGGAGGAGTGTCCGGACCCGCCGGACCTCAGGATGCAGACGAGGGTGGTAGTGTATGATGGTTAGGGCCAGTGCCATCAGTATAGGTGTGGGGTGAGGTTTTACTGTATATTTGGAGAGGGGACAAGGTGTGGAGTGCATCGGTGAGACTTTTCATTTTGGCTTTTGATGTATTTTGTTGATGTCACTAGCTTAGGAATATATTGGGATCCTACAGAGGGGAATCCCTTGACAGCAGTACTGGTATGTATGTATATAATTATAGTTATATACTATATGCATGTTTATATATGTGGTTATAATTTTAAGTATTAAATTTTACGCTGTTTTAATATACTCGCTTAACGATAATAACGAACTTAGGTATTAATATTTTGGGTTTTCTTTAATGGGACGTCGGGGCGTCTCATTTAGTGGTATCAGAGCAGTTTGATTCTGATAGGACTGCTAAAAGTTAGGGTGTTGTTATTGGCCATGTCTGGTTGAATCCACATCGGATATTGACTATGCTTAGAAATTGGGTAGAAAGTTCGTAGCTTTGTCGTTTTAAGTTTCCTAAGTAGAGTAGGGAACTGAAATGATTAATATTCTTACTCATGATAAACATGATATTTTGGGATAAGTTACTTGGGTAAGTTGTTGTATAAAAGAAAGTATCGTGGTTGATTGTGCCTTGAAAGTTAGAAAGTAAGATTTGAAATAAGTGTTAGACCATGAGTTTATTGGAAGAATTAATTCTTGTTCATAAGGTATAGTGAGCAATTAGTGGTAGAAAGAAATTGTTATTACGGGAATTTATTTTAAGTACTAGATATATTTGGTTAATGTGGGTAGTTGTTGAAGATGATAAAGAGACAACAAAATGTGTTTGGGTCTTAATTAGGATAGGATTCAATTAGTTGAATCCTTGTAGCCTTTTATGGTTGAGATGATGGTTATAGTTGTTGATTTGATTGGAAATCTAGGCTTATGAGTTTGATACTTGGTTCCGAATCTAGTGTTTAACGATGAGAAAGGAATTAGACTTAAGTTTATGAAATTAATACTTGGATGTGATGATGAACTTATTTTCTAACGATGTCTTCTAATGATGATGGGTTTGTTTAAAGAAAAGGAGATTTAAGCATATGATGTTTATAAGAGGTGTTGATTTGAGTGTGGCTTGTACATGATTAGTATTTAAGTCTTTTTGTTGAGAATAGAATTAGTTTCTAATCACTTTGATGTTATTGGAGTTTATTAAGATAAAGTGTAAACCTTAGCTTGTGATGGGATTATTCTTTAAGGTGATATTTGATTTATGAAAATAGTATTAACCCGAACTTGGTTTGAGACACAAGTTTATAAGGTAAATTTAGGGGGATTTGAAATGATTTGGAAACCTAATGAAGAAGTTTGAGTATATAGAAATGATATATATGGTTAAATCGAGGTTATTTGGAAATGTTGTGTGGACGCATGACGATTAGTAGTAGTTCAAACTAAGAGAGGTTGTTAAGTTAAGATTTTGATATAAAGAAGCACGGTAGATATGGAAATAGTGTTCTAGCATTTAGGTACATTACTAGGATATGATATTTGAAGAAGATTGTTAACAATGGTGATTCTAAGGGAAGGATATGTAGGTAAGTGCTAGTACGTATCAAGTTCATATCTAAGGATTTAATTTGTGAGTGAGGACTTGTTATTATTAAAGTAGGACTAAGAGCGGAATAACGATACTTTAGATGAGTAATATTATGGTGATTTCGGATTTGAGAAGGGATGTTTTACCTAGGCATGGTATTCTTGCTAAAATGATGGTAAAAAAGATGGAATTGCTTGAATAGTTTAGAGATTGGAACCTAAGTATGGATTTGATGGAGGATAGAATATGTTTAAGTATGATCACCATCAGTAGTGAGTTTTTGAGAGATCTTAAGATTAAGCAGGGTCAGGATGAATATTTGGTGGATGTGAATCGAGGTATAGATGAGGGTAAAGTTTCAGAGTTTAGGAGAGGATCAGATGGAGTGTTAAGGTTTAAGGATCGGATATGTGTGCCAGAGAACGTAGAGATTAGGAATATGATCTTAGAGGAGGCACATAAAAGTAAGCTGAGTTTTCACCCAGGAGCCACCAAGATGTACCAAGACTTGAAGAAGATGTTTTGGTGGACAAGGATGAAGAAAGAAGTGGCGGAATATGTTCTGTCATGTTTGGTATGTCAGAAAGCTAAGATAGAGCATCAAAAGCCCGCTGGGTTGTTGCAGTCCTTGGATATCCCAGAATGGAAATGGGATAGTATAGCGATGGACTTTGTGGTTAGATTACCACGAACTCCGAAGAGGTTTGATGCGATTTGGGTCATCATTGATAGGTTGACGAAGTGTGCTCACTTCTTACCTATTGGTGAAAGTTATAGTCTTGAAAGGTTGACCCAGATCTATATCAAGGAAGTAGTGAGGTTGCACGGTGTGCCGTCGAGTATTGTTTCCTACCGAGATCCTAGATTTACATCTAGATTTTGGAGACAGTTATACGATGCTTTGGGAACAAAGTTGAGGATGAGTTATGCTTATCATCCTCAGACGGATGGACAGTCTGAGAGGACAATTCAATCATTGGAGGATCTTTTAAGAGCTTGTGTGTTGGAACATGTTGGCAGTTGGGATGAATTCCTACCATTGATTGAGTTCACATACAATAACAGTTTCCATAGTAGCATCGGGATGGCACCGTATGAGGCTCTGTATGGGAGAAAGTGTAGGTCTCCATTATGTTGGTATGAGACTGGCGAGAGCCAAGTGTTGGGTCCTGATGTGGTGCAACAAACAACAGAACAAGTTAGGAAAATAAGAGAGAAAATGAAGGAAGTCCAGGATCGGCAGAGAAGCTACAGTAACAAGAGGAGGAGACCCTTAGAATTCCAAGAAGGTGATCACGTGTTCTTGAGAGTCACTCCGAAGACCGGAATTGGCAGAGCTATAAAGTCTAGAAAACTCACTCCCCGATTCATTGGACCATTTCAGATTCTTCGACGAATTGGTCTAGTAGCTTACCAGATAGCCTTACCTTTCCAACCTTCACGATGTATTCCATGTTTCCCAGTAGAGAAAATATTACCCTAATCCTTCTCACGTACTTGAGCCTGAATCTATACAACTCCGAGAGAATCTAGAATATGAGGCTTTACCGATTAAGATCGCAGATAGAAGGATTAAAGAACTTCGCGGTAGACAGATTCCTTTGGTTAAAGTCATTTGGGATGAGATTACTGGAGATGCTACATGGGAGTGTGAGGCGGATATACAGCAACAGTATCCACATCTTTTCGGAGGTACGTAAATTCCGAGGACGGAATTTCTTTTAAGAGGGGTAGTAATGTAACAGCCCATTTTTAGTTACGCTATTTAACCGGTTAAAATATAATTACACATATGATTAATTATATTATTTGGATGTTTGTTAATTTTGTTATGTGGTTTAGTTTGAGTAATTAAATTACTCTCTTCAAATTATTTTATTGGGTGCGTTAGCACTGACTTATTTCAGTGGATGCACATTTACTAGACAATAAGTTACATTATTGTCACTATTACTACCAGTACAGAAAAATATTTTAAATAATATGCTTAACAGAAAAGCATTTTTTATATTTTCATTTAATTTAATTTTAGAGTTGAAAATAAAATGGTTTGACCGTAATCGGAGATTAAATTTTGGACCGAGTATTTTCTTAGTTGATCAGTCCAACTATTAATCTTTACTCTAATTTGAATTTCGAAAACGTATATCTATCAATCCTTATTTTTAGATTCCAGAAAGTAACAACATGTTTATTTTAGGCTTAATATTTTATCACTCATTTGTGTACCTATCACTAAATAATTAACTAAACAATTTTTCTTTCGGTATGATTAGTGGCCACGGCAAATGCTGTAATAAAGACACCTCCACCTTTACAAATTGTGCCGCATACTAAGAACATAACACGCAGGTGCTTGCCTGGTAGAGGATAAGTTCCTTCATTTTGCACTAAATGCTCCACGCCAATTTGCAGCAGCTTGTTACATGGAGAAGTTCCATGCCAAACTACATTCATCTTTCCTCCTAAATTGATTTCTTTTTCATATTGTTTTTTTAGTTAGTTTGCGTATTAAAAAGGAAAGAGAAATAGCTAGAAAGAAAGCAAGTCAGAGAGAAGGTATTAAGAAAAAGCATGAGAAAGAGAGAGAGAGAGAGAGAGAGAGAGAGGCCGTGAGAGCGAGTGAAAATTCCGGAGAGAGTTCCGGTCAATCCGTTCGTTCTATCAAAATTCTGATTATACCGTTGTGATCCTCACGATGTCTACTTCATTATCCTATCTTTCTTTTCTTGATTAGGCTAAGGTAATCCTATGTCCTTTTTATGTCTAAATGCCGTCGGCGACGGTAATGAGGTTATCTTTCAATTCATTTATCGGTTTCCAATTCCGTCTTCAGATTTGGGTTACACGTAACGTGTGCTTCACAATGATGGGTTCAGGTGAATTTTTGGAGCCCAGGAGGGTGTAGAACGGTGCGTGGCAGATTTGAGGTAAAATAGGGAGTGTCCGTTTCGTTGCCCCAGAGCTAGCCTAAGACATTCCAGGTGGGGGAAATAAACTATTTAATGTTGGAAACGGCGCGGTACATTTAATTAGATAATGGTGTAGGGCGACCCAAACCCTACACGAGAGCGAGTAACGGACAATGTCTATACCACATTGGGGACAACTCAGTGGTACCGATGATGATATAGAAATTGTGTGTTTATCGTCGTTACGCTATAAATATATTTTATGTTATTACGTGATGATTACGTGTTTGACTGGTTGGTGTGAAATTGATACTTGTTTATACTTATTATTATTTTTTTTATTATTATTATTAGTAGTAGTAGTAGTAGTAGTAGTATTATTATTATTATTATTATTATTATTATTATTATTATTATTATAAGTAATATTTTTATTGTTAGTATTATCATTTTTATTATTATCATTATTGTTGTTGTTGTTGTTGTTATTATTATTATTATTATTATTATTATTATTATTATTATTATTATTATTATTATTATTATTATTATTATTATTATTATTAGGATAATAGACTGAGTGTAATGATTGTGCTTAGAGGATTGAGTAAATCATAAGTTATATGAGACACGAGGATGTATTTGGGGATTGCATACTATATGAGATAGCAGTGCCTAACCGAGATAATTATCGTGATATGAGAACGAGAGTGATTAGATGAGATTATTTTGAGGTTATCTATGAGATTATGATGACCGGTTAGGGCACTAGGGGGTGACCTAAAACATGGTCTGTGATATGAGGGACCTGAAACATGGTCGAGTGGACCTGAAACATGGTCGATTGGGGTCTATGCCTCGGAGGGAAAATTCCCGGGGATAGGCTAACGGCGGACCGTCCAGAGATGATTTCATTTTAGTCGCAGCTATAGTTCATGCATTGCATGAGCATCCTGGATTGTGGTCCAGAGGTGTGCACCGGGTTGTGCGTCTATAGTGCAATTGCTTTGCGTGGGCACCCTCCTGCCGCGGACGAGGGTGTGCGCCGGGGACTCTAGGACGTGTCGATTATATTGTTGTGATATCCTGATATGGCCGATACCTGAAGAGATTATTCATACTGCATTTTCATTGCATCATGATGGAGGGTAGAGGAAAGATTATAGATGTGGATTGAGGATGATTATGTTATATATATTTATACTAGGGAGACGGATGTTTAGTGTGCCGTTATTTAATTAAATGTTACTAAATCCATTTCCACGTTCGATGTTATATGGCTTCTTATCCCCTTTTATTTTGCTGTGTGTTGTGTACATATACATTTTGTACTTCAGACTCCGACAGAACAGATGGCGCACTGGGACCACCCATGGATGACCCAGGATCCAGGGTTCCCTCTATCGGGGACCTGTAAGGTGGAGTGCTTAGACCCGCACGGGTGGCTTGTGGACCCGGTCACTCGTTTCGCGGTATATACGGGTTCTGCGTCTATCACTACGGGGCTTGGGCAGGGAGCACCCATCGGATTTGTTGGCACGTTTCGTTTCTGCACGACCTTCCCGTTTCCAATAGGACAGCCTGATGGACACGTACCACCGATGCCGCCTATGTTCGGAATGGCCGCTGTACCCTTCATGGTACCTCCTAATGCCTTGGTACCCGGATTTGCACCCGCACCAGCACCGGAGCCCGAGTTAGCACCCATTCCGGAGGAAGACCCAGTTGCCCCCGCTCAGGATCTACCATTTGCTGCCGCTCCGGGCCTGGCACCCCTTCCTGAGGTATCCGCACCCCCAGAGATTCATGCTACGGTTTCCGAGTCTTCATGAGTATCTTCTAGACGACTACATCCTCGGGATAGTAGACTCTACAGGCAGAGGTTTCAAGGGCAACCGGCAAGGAGTTCTTCCAGTGATAGCGGAGGGGTGTCCGGACCCGCCGGACCTCAGGATGCAGACGAGGGTGGTAGTGTATGATGGTTAGGGCCAGTGCCATCAGTATAGGTGTGGGGTGAGGTTTTACTGTATATTTGGAGAGGGGACAAGGTGTGGAGTGCATCGGTGAGACTTTTCATTTTGGCTTTTGATGTATTTTGTTGATGTCACTAGCTTAGGAATATATTGGGATCCTATAGAGGGGAATCCCTTGACAGCAGTTCTGGTATGTATGTATATAATTATAGTTATATATTGTATGCATGTTTATATATGTGTTTATAATTTTAAGTATTAAATTTTCCGCTGTTTTAATATACTCTCTTAACGATAATAACGAACTTAGGTATTAATATTTTGGGTTTTCTTTAATGGGACGTCGGGGCGTCTCAATATAAATATGTTATGTATGTTGACTTGTGATAACATGCTATTATTATGATGTATGCTCATCTTGCTTACTACTTCCTTGCCGTTGTGTTTTATACATGTTTCTTACTCCCCGTTTTTCTGTTCTTTTGTTTGGCATGAATCTTTTATGTAGAGGACGGTGAGCGACCAGTTGAGGAGTGACTCTAAGTAGCCACTACTCGTAGTTTAGGATTTCGTAGTTTTTATTTTGTTTATCCGAGATGTTTTCGGACTTTGGTTATACCAGCTCTTTAATGTGACATCGGGGTTGGGTTTCTTTTATGGTTATGTTTTGTTATATTTCTTATAAAACTGGTTTATTTTCCGAGTTGTTTATGTTTTGTTCATCTGGTATCTTCTACCTTGGTTTTTATTTTAAATAAATGATATGTATGTGTTTATTTTATTTCTTTTTATCTCTCTTTAAATCCTGCCTATGTTGTGCTTTGTGACAAAGCTAAACATAGCCGGTCCGAAGCCCGGATAAAAGGAGAGGGTTGTGTTAGGCCATCGACAGCCAACGTAAAACTTAGTCGAATCTCTATGACATGGATCAACGACGTAATAATGCGTACAGCTATTAGACCGGTGATGTTGTATGGGACGGAGTGTTGGGCGGTAAAAAATCAACACGAGAGTAAAATCAATGTAGCAGAGATGAGAATGTTGCGCTAAATGAGCGGAAAAACTAGACGTGATAGGATTAGGAATGATATCATTAGAGAGAGAGTTGGGGTAGCACCTATTGTAGAAAAGATGGTTGAATCTCGACTTAGGTGGTTTAGGCATGTATGGAGGAGACCTTTAGATTCTGTAGTAAGGAGAGCAGACCAAGTGGAGGGCAATCCAATAGCTAGAGACAGAGGTAGGCCAAGAAAAACTATAGGAGAAACTATTAAGAAAGATTTGGAGGCCAATGATTTAACTATTAACATGATTCATGATAGAACATTGTGGCGCCGTATGATCCATGTAGCTGACCCCACCTAGTGGGATAAGGCTTGGTTGTTGTTGTTGTTGTTGTTGTTGTTATCTCTCTTTAAAGTGTTATAAATACATGTGGGGTAGATGGTGTCACAGTGTACCTAGTGATCACATGGATATTTTTAATCAATATTTTTTCATTGATTTTTAATAGTTAATTAAATTAAGTGTGGTAATTAATAGGTGTAGGTGTGGGTATGAGTACTTAGGTACCCAGCGGGTACGGATACGAGTACTTAGGTACCATTGTCATCCCTATTTGAGTTTGGATCAGTGTCATTACGGATTGTTGTTGGGTAAATTTAATGCTACTATCAAACGCAAATGAGGCGAGAGCTAGCTTACAATAGCCATGTCGATATATAGTAAAGGACAAAGATTCTCTCCTTTTTTTTCTTCTCTTATCTTTACATTCGTGTTATAAGAAAGAAGAAGAGGATCCAAAGGTACCACTATTACTTGACTCGTGCACTGAGGTGAACATCAAAATTAAAATAATAATCAATTTCAAACAATGTTATCAATGGGGGATTATGGCAGCCAGCCAAAAACCCGCCTCATAAATATGGCGTTGCGGCCTATGACAAAAGCATGGTGGATATAAAAAGCGTTGCGACCTATGACAGATGGCACATAATCAGCCATGGCGGCAATTTGACAACACTGGTTTCAAATGATTTTTTTATTTTTTTATTATGATTTTCTTATTTTTAGTTCAATCTGCCAATCTGATTTTCCTTATCATAGATGTTAAATGATATTAAAGAACATAAAATTAATCGTACCGGGTACGTTCCAAGTGCGGGTAATATTGAGTACTCATTTATAGTTACATATTAGACACATACTAATTTATTATTATTTTTTAAATTTAGATATGTGGATTGGGTATGGCTTGATGCATTCTAGATATAGATTTTTTCCAAAAATACGTCATTTGGACCGAAAAGTTAGGGATTTTTCGTTTTTTTTCTAACCACACCCGGATATGGAATTTCGCTCACTAAATTAATCACTAATTCAAAAAAAAATCAGTCACCAAATTGTTCCTCAAAATCGATGTTGGAGACCAATTTAGTGATCAATGTTTGTAAATTTTGTTATCTAGTTGTAACTCTAAAAAGGACATAGATCATTAATTTTGAAGGCACTACACTTTTTAAAAAGAAAGAATAGTCTAGCCGCAACAAAAGTACTAGAAGCTCATAAAATTCCGAAATGGTATACCCTCTCAATGAAAGTAGAAAAAGGTTGTTGGACTTCATCTCTCTATCCCTCCATCATTGTCTCTCTATCCAACTCTCTGACGCGAGCCACCACGTGGCCTCCATCACTACCACCAGCCACCATGCAGGTACATACATACATATTTTTTTCATTTTCGGATGTCTTAACTCAGGAAAAGGAACTAGCACCGCAAAACTGACCATTTTGAATAACAGCATCACAAAGTTGAAGCGGCAAATCAATATTACCCAAATGGCAAAGATTCGATTTTTAAAAGAGAGGAAGAAGCCAAGATGCAGAAAATGGATGAGGTGTGGCTGCTCGTGGTTTGGCAGCATTGGTGGTGTGGGGCAACAAAAAAAATTAAGATCTGAGGAGTTGCTGCTCGCGGTTTGGCAGCGTTGGTGGTGGGTCTCATGTGCAGTGCAGTGCAAGGCAAGGCAAGGTATAATGGTGATCTAATGCTAGCAGATTTATAGTGTTAATGTTGTTCGGATGTGAAAAGATATTTCGTTGTAGTTTTTTTACATTCTTTGGTAAAGTGATAAATTTCATTCTAGTTTATCCTATACCCACGTGCACTCAAAACCCAAAAGAAACACGTGTACACGTTTTCAAGAATTCCATATTGCTTCGAACCTGAAATCCATAACTAGTAAGTAACATTTTAATTCAAGAAAGAAGTAACATTACTAATTCCTCTAAGTTAACTTAAAAGCAAGAACTTGAGAATTTCACATTAGTAAGCAATTTCACAGTGATCAACAATCTGATACACCCAGGGAGTTATAAGGTGGTTTGGTGGTTTGGGGAGGGAGATAGGGTTTGGAGTGATAAGGTGGAGGTCATGAGTTCAACTCCCCAGCTAACATAACATATACTAACAATCTAACATTTTCCTATAAAAAAAACAATGTGATACACCCCACCCACGTTCACATTCACATTCAAATTAAAATAATAATCATATTGAATTTCAAGAGAAAGGCAATTGAAAACCGAAACACCAAATTGCAAGCAGAAACCCTTGAAGAAGGTTTGGTTTAGATAGCTAACAAAATTTCTCCTTTTAGGTGAGAACATAAATTCAATAATCAAAGCAACATGAAGTGATTGATTGAGCTCACCTTTTAGGGGCTAATGTCTTCAAGAGGCAATCAATCATTGGTGAACGAGCTTCACGTAACGCGATTGCTTCCTTTCTTCCATCTAACAAAACCAACAATTTAACAAATTATTATTAATTATGAATTATTAATTAAATTAATTAAATACAAAAGAAAGCAACATATGAAAGAGAAGGAGGTTCTGGAAAGTGAGGAGCTCTGCGATGTCATGACCCTAATTTTGTAGCCATGACCGACCGAAAGGGAAAGCTTCATCTTTCCCCTTCGCAGTCTCACAAGCATACAAAAATGTGTCTCATCCAAAATAAAAGATTATATTCATTACTTAATACATCAGAGTAACTAACAACACCAATAATTACAAAGTCCTTCTTAAATAAATAAATAACAAAAAACTAAGGGTACAACCTAGCTATCCATATGGCATCCAAGACTTCCGACAACTTCACATATACCTACAGCTGAAATGTTAAACGTGGGATGAGTCCAATGACTCAGTGACGGAGTTCCCCCAAACGCATGCAAGCTAAGAATAAAACAACAGCACACTCTCACACAAGCACACAATCATATCCATGCATAATCCATCTCAATACCACATCAATAATACATAGCAACATTCATAAAGTAAACACAACTAAAAAATACATCTCGTCCATTCCTAGAGTACTTGTGGAATGCCTTGTGCTTTATTTAATTATCATATCTCAAGTCCCTCACAAGGGATCCATATATTTCTCAAGTGTATATATTACATATCATACTAACATCGAGTCTTTGGGTATCTCAGGAGGTGGGTTCTCTGAGGACCTCCTGCCCCGACGGTTTTAATTTCGTACCTCGGAGATGCCGCACCCTCTGGCAATCATCAACATCCCTCCTCAACGCCCGGGGTATCTAAAGGGGTCCCCTCGTCCCCGACGGTGATATTTATATACCGGAGCATCCCACTCTCGGGTCGGCCTACCCAGAGATTCGCATCTAATACTTGGCAATCCATTCCACCAAGTACTTCTCTTAAGTTTCAATCACATGTATCAATCATCATTGCATCGATAAACATACACAATCAAACTCACAGAAAACATTTCATGTGTAACTTTGAGGGTTATGGGCTGACATGGAAAAAAATCGACACGTGTCTAATTGCTATTGGACAACAGTACCACAAGCACTTGTGGTACTGCAGGTAAGTTTTCTCCTAAGTTAAATTAGTAGAGTTATGCTATATTTAAAACTACCCTATTTATGCCATATGTTATTTGTCTTATTTATTAAAACACATAAAACTATAAAGTTAAAATTATTATATAATGTGTTTATTATAATCATATTCTATAAAAACAAAAACAAAATCAATCAAACTATACATTAAAAAAATTATTGCATAAATTTATGAAAGATACAATTTTTTTTGTATTAATAAAAAAACCAGGTATTACATTACCGTTAAAAGGAATTCGTCCTCGAATTCGAAGGATATCTACTAAGAATTGTAACAACAATTATAATATTTACTTACGTAGTTCATTAAGCACATAAAATAATATTCCCTAAGATACACAAACTAGTTCACCAAATAAGCCCATTATTTATAATCAACCATAAATTAAGTACCATGTTAATAAACCTTCGTGTAATTACTTTATCAACTTTACTTGTATCATTTTTTTTCCTATCATTTCATTATAATATACAAGAATACATAACCACTATAACCCTTTTACAATAAACTATCACAACATTCTCTTTATACCAAACACCGTTTATTATTTTCAAAATATCAATCTCAACACATATATATGATAACATAGTTTAATCATAACATATTTACTCTCATATTGCAGTACTCTTAAGTTTTCAAAATTATATTTCACTTGATTCATTTTAACAAATCATCAATAACGTAGTTGGTTCACAATACTATCATACTTCAATCAACATTTATGACTTACATAATTTTAACTCATGTTTCATCATTATCATATAACTTAATGTATAGTATTACTACCCAATCTATAAACACATGTGAACGCGACAATGCAAGAGATAGCACAAAAGAATTGAATGATAAACCACTTTTTTATTAAGGTAACTATGCCACCTCATATCGTCGCCTTGCTGCCATGTGGAGTCAACACTTGAAACATTTTAAAATGACAAAAGTGGAGTTAAGCCATAATAACCTTTGTCTTAGACCTCGCCTGGGTTCAAGATCTAACCACAAATGTTATCAACGCTTACTTTCCATTTTGAGGACTTTGTAACATAAGCTTTGATACCAACTTTGTCATGACCCGAATTTTGTAGCCATAACCGGCCGAAAGGGAAAGCTTCATCTTTCCCCTTCGCAGCCTCACAAGCATACATAAATTTGTCTCATCCAAAGTAAAAGATTATATTCATTACTTAATACATCATAGTCACTAACAACACCAGTAATTACAAAGTCCTTCTTAAATAAATAAATAACAAAGAAACTAAGGGTACAACCTAGCTATCCACATGGCATCCAAGACATCCGACGACTTCACAGATACCTACAGCTGAAATTTTAAATGTGGGGTGAGTCCACTGACTCGGTGAGGGAGGTCCCCCAAACACATTCAAGCTAAGAATAAAACAATATAGCACACTCTCACACAAGCACACGATCATATCCATATATAATCCATCTCAATACCACATCAATAATACATAGCAACATTCATAAAGTAAACACAACTAAAAAATACATCTCGTCCATTCCTAGAGTACTTGTGGAATGCCTTGTGCTTTATTTAATTATCATATCTCAAGTCCCTCACAAGGGATCCATATATTTCTCAAGTGTATATATTACATATCATACTAACATCGAGTCTTTGGGTATCTCAGGAGGTGGGTTCTCTGAGGACCTCATGCCCCGACGGTTTTAATTCCGTGTATCCCTCCTCAACACCCGAGGTATCTAACGGGTTCCCCTCGTCCCACTACAACAAAATAGACTTTTAATAACGCACCTTTAATAGCATTTCCGTGTGGAAATGCTATTAAAAGTGATGGGGGACTTTTAATAGCGTTTCCCTAAGGGAAACGCTATCTTAGGTATAACCTAAGATAGCGTTTCCGTGTGGAACCGCTATTAAAAGTGTCACTTAGGAAAAGATAGTGGTTCCACACGGAAACGCTATCTTAGGTGATACCTAAGATAGCGTTTCCTTCAGGAAACGCTATCTTAGGTATCACCTAAGATAGCGTTTCCTGTAGGAAACGCTATCTTAGGTCTTCCCACTAAAATTAGACGCGCGCTCGGCCTTCCCTCTCTGTTTCTTCCTCATTTTCATTTTCTTAGGTCTTCTCTTGGCTTTCTTGTTGGGTTCAGGTAACACTATTCCAAGCTTCAATTTCTTCTCTCTAAGATCGTGCAATAGACGCCTCCGCTGCCCCAACACGTCGGAGCCACCACTGCGTAGAGGTGGCCATACTCGTTTGACTCTATGCGGCGATTCCAAGCTTGATCCATTGCTTTCCAAGCTTCTTCCTATCTCAATCTCTTTTCTCTACTCACAATCCATCCAAGTCCGCAACAAGGTCAGTCAATTTCAATGCTTTCTTCATTTGTTTTCCTGATGCATGTGGATTTTGGATCAATTGATAAGCTGTCAATGTTGGGAAAGAAAGGAAAATTCTCAAACTTGGTATTAGTGTTATGGGTATGGATCATTCTTGGTATGTAGTCATTGTAAGTTAATCTCGCAGAATAATGGATATTAGTAGTATGTGTTGTGACTTTTAAGTCTAGTATTACTTACTCAAGTTATTTTACTTTATTCTTGTGATGGATTGGCATGATGCGGAATGCAATATGACTTGAGAGAAGAATGAGGATCGGGTCAGTTGCTTGTATAGCTAGTGTGAAATGTGTCAGTCATTCAAGAAACAAGACTTGAGTCATATCTTAATGTTTGAGACTCGGAATTTGAGAGTTTTCCATCTACTTTGCTTCATTCTAGGGGGCCAAGAAAGTGAAAGAAAATCCAAGAAAACTATTAGGTTTTGGTTTTATTTTACTTGCTCTTTAATTTTCGGTTTGATTGGTGTTGAATGGAATGTGACTTGTTTGTGTGTCAATCATTATTTGAAAATATGAATATGGATTGACGGAGTGATTGTATGCATTTTGAACCTAATCTTCTTGGTATCCTGTTTTGTTTTGTTTCAATGTTTTTCGGAATGTGAAGAATGGGTTCATATGTTTGTTTTTGTTGCTTCAGTTTGTTGATCCTTTCCTTTTATATATCATTTAATTTAATGTTCTGTGCTCAGATTTTGGTGGTTTTGGGTCACGGCCGTGATGGATATCACGGCCAGGCCGTGACGGTCTCTGCTTCTGGTTGCTCTGCGAAATTCCAGTCTCTCGCGAGGCGAGCCTATGCTCGCGTCGCGAGCCCTCGGTTTTGGCCGTGAAGAATTTCACGGCTGGGCCGTGATGTGGTCTGACTGGTGGTGGTTTTGGGTCACGGCCGTGATGGATATCACGGCCAGGCCGTGATAGACTCTGACTTCAGCCTTTCTTCTTTTTCAGTTTTGCTCGATCATGGCCGTGATGGGCATCACGGCTAGGCCGTGATGGACTCTGTTTGGCTCATTTTCTGCACTTTTAAAGCCCTATCTTTATCCAAACTTCATCATGGTTGATCTTGAGCATTTTACCCTTGATATCGGCAAAACAACACACGAAAACCGCATTACCCGTTCCAAAGGTATATTAACCTAAAATCTAATAAAAATATGCCTAAACTACATGAAAATGCATGCAAAATGATAGACAAAGATGATGTGGAATCACACTCATCAACAAGCTGACACTGGTTCCTTCAGCAATACTCAGCGACAATGTGTTTTGTTTGCAGCCTTTCATTCCTTTAATCTGTATACATTGCATGTAGACCTCAACCACTCTAAACTCAAAGTAAATATGTTTAATAAATATTTTTGTAGATCGGAAAAGCATGGATCGGAAATGGATGTCCGCCAATCGTTTAACGAAGGAGTATGAGGATGGGGTGAAAGAGTTCATTAGTTTTGCAGTTCGGCATGCGAAAAACCCTAATACAATCATATGTCCTTGTTTAGATTGTTGTTATGCAAGGCGAGTTAGTGCAGCCGATTTGGAAGAACATTTAGTGTGTAATGGAATCGATCAAAGTTATACATGTTGGACAAAACATGGTGAGACAAGAGCTGAGTCTAGTGAAATGAGGAATCGTGTGAGATATTCATCATACGATACCGACACAAATACTTATGAGGGCGATCGTTTTGAAGACATTGCAAATGCTGTTGAAGAGGATCTTCGGGATTGTCCACAAATGTTTGGGAGGTTGGTAAGTGATGCAGAGCAACCATTGTATGATGGATGTACTAAATTCACAAGATTGTCGGCGATGTTAAAGTTGTATAACTTGAAATCGGGCAACGGATGGACTGATAAGAGCTTTACGGACTTACTCACACTATTGAAAGACATGTTGCCGAGATGATAATGTGCTTCCTAGTCGGACATACGAGGCTAAACAAATGTTACGCTCTATTGGCATGAGCTACGAGAGGATACATGCTTGTCCTAACGATTGCATTTTATTTCGGAATGAATATGCATCGTTACAGATGTGTCCTAAATGTAATGCCTCACGATATAAGAAGAAAGAATCAGATCCAGAGAAGGTTGTGTGGTATTTTCCCATAATACCCAGATTTAGGCGCATGTACCGTAGTTCGAAGATTCACAGCACTTGACATGGCATGAGGATGAAAGGATCAAAGATGGCAAGCTGCGGCACCCGGCAGATTCTCCGCAATGGAAGAAATTTGATCATGATTATCCGGATTTTGGGCAAGATTCAAGAAACCTACGACTTGCATTGGCTACTGACGGATTTAACCCGCATGGTGTTCAAAGTAGCTCTCTCAAGACATGGCCTGTGATTTTGGTGATTTACAACCTATCCCCATGGCTATGCATGAAGCGCAAATTTATGATGTTATCTATGTTAATTTTAAGGCCCAAACAACCAGGAAATGATATAGACGTCTATTTGACTCCTTTGATTGAAGACATGAAACAACTGTGGGAGACAGGTGTGAAGGTGTATGATGGGTATAAGGAAGAAAGTTTCAATTTGAGAGCTATGTTGTTTGGGACAATTAATGATTTTCCAGCCTACGGTAATCTATCAGGATATAGCATCAAGGGTCAGTGTGCATGCCCTATATGTGAAGAGGGTGCAGTTGGATGCGGTTAGAACATTGTAAGAAGAATGTCTTTCTTGGGCATCGTAGATTTTTGCATCCAAGTCATCATTACGGTGGTGGAGAAAGGCGTTCAATGGGAACTCGGAAGAAGGTAGAGCGCCTTCACCTTTGACGGGTGATCAACTTTTTGAAAAGGTAAAGGATTTGAATATCCAATTCGGTAAACCTTTGCGAGAGATATTGTCACAAGAGGGTGGAAGAAAAGGTCGATTTTCTTTGAGTTGCCATATTGGAAATCATTATATGTAAGACATTTCCTCGATGTGATGCACGCTGAAAAAAATATACCGTGATAGTGTCATTGGTACGTTACTCAATGTGCCGGGAAGACTAAAGATGGCATCAATGCAAGGTTGGACTTGGTTAGTATGGGAATAAGAAGAGAATTGGGACCGACGAAGAAGGGTAAAAGTACATATCTTCCTCCGACTGCTTACACTCTATCTAGAAAAGAAAAAAACTGTTTTTGTAAGTTTCTTGAAGGAGTTAAGGTTCCTCGGAAGGGTACTCTTCAAACATTAGGAACCTCGTATCGATGAAAGATCTCAAGTTAAAAGGTCTAAAGTCCCACGATTGTCATGTTCTCATGGAGCAGTTGATACCCATTGGTATACGGTCTATTTTACCTAACAAAGTGCGGGGGCCTTAACTAAACTCGTTTCTTCTTCAAGGCAATTTGCAGCAAAGTGATTGACCCCGGGAAGTTGCCATCATTGCAAAGAGAAATTATTGTGACTTTATGCGAGCTTGAGATGTACTTTCCACCTTCATTCTTTGACATAATGGTTCATCTAACCATTCACCTTGTTAGAGAGACACAAACTGTGTGGGCCAGCTTATATGAGATGGATGTACCCGATTGAGCGTTATATGAAGATATTAAAAGGGTATGTGAAAAACCGATCACGACAGGAAGGTTGTATTGTTGAACGGTATATTGTCGAAGAAGCTGTTGAATTCTGCATCGAATACCTATCCAATGCTGAATCTATAGGGCTGCCAAAGTCTCGTCACACATGGAGAATGATGGGGCAAGGAATTACTGGAAATGAAATAGTGACTATAACAAGGACAGAATGGGAGCAAGCACACTTTATATGTTCTGCACAATGCCGATGAGGTTGAGCCATATGTTGAAAAACACAAGGACATGCTTAAGAGTTTGTATCCAAATAAGAATCAAAATTGGCTAACTAGAGAACACAATCGTTGTTTTATAACGTGGCTAAGAGATCACATTTATGCAGAGTTGATTGAAAATGATACTTCAGTTTCAAATAGATTGAGATGGTTAGCCAAAGGTCCAAGTTTGCATGTGTTCTCTTACCACGGTTATCAAATTAATGGGTACACATTCTATACAAAAGAACAAGATGGTGGAGTACAATGCAAAACAGTGGTGTGACTCTAGTAGCTCGATCGATGCATATCTCAAGTGCCAAAGAAGAGAAACCCGATATATGCAAATATGTCATACTTCGGCGTCATTGAACGATATGGGAGTTGGATTACACAAAGTTTAAGGTTGGTGTGTTTGGTTGCAAGTGGGTTGACAATAATAACGGTGTTCGATTGATGAGTCGGGGTTCATGCAGGTGGATCTTAATAGGGTGGGGTATAAAGATGAGCCTTTTATATTAGCATCTCAAGCTCAACAAGTGTTCTATGTCACTGATCCAGCTGATATGAAAAGGTCCATTGTTCTTTTGACTAACAAAATAATTACTAATGTTGATGATCAAGACCATCGAGATGTTGATATTGAAGATGATCCTTTCGTCGGGACATTACAATCACTTGAGATTGATCCAACTAGGGATGATGGTATGTATATGAAAGATGATCATGATGAGGGGCTTTTGGTCAATCCACCATTTCGTACTAATAAAGGACAAACAAATCTCAATCAAATGAAGAAAAGAAAAAGGTTGACTTAAACATGTATGTAGTGTTTGTGTTTAAATGAACTTTCTGATCCTTTTATATTATAGTTAGCATCTTCCAGGTAATGCTAGTGTTGATTTTGTTATTCATAGTTGTTTTATATTTTGCATCAATTAATGTTATATTAATGTCCATTGATGTTTTACTTGTATCTAATATTTTTGTAGGTAAATGGCATCTTCAAGTAATTCTAGTGATGCCAAAGCGGCGGCGTGGGCCAACAGATTATGAAGGCGGTCATCCGCGCTAGGAGTAAAGGACAAAAATTTGATGTAATTTACTTACTAATCTAAGGATTTCATAATGTTGTTTGATATCTAGATTTAATTACTTTATTATTTTTATTAGGTTGAATGGAATTCTTTGGACCAACCTATTCGTGCTAATGGTAAAATATTGAAGAGTTACATTGGGGCCGTTGTTAGGCAAACGGTCCCAATTATTTGTTCTAATTGGAAGGATGAAGCTTTGGATGGTTTCAAAGAGAGCATATGGGCTGATGTACAGGTAATTGTTAAAATTTATAAATTATATTGTAAACTATGTAAACATACTTACTTTGACACGTTGTTTATATTGTTTTGCAGATGTCTTTTAATGTTGATGAATCTAGGAAAAAATTTGTACTTCAGAAGTGGTAACCTACATAGGGCATTCAGAACTAGATGGACCAAACAATTTCTAAGAGATGCCAACGGGAATATCAATGAGGAGCCTCCATCACAATATCCACACATATCAAGGGATGAGTGGACAGATTTTATAGCAATACGCATAGGAGATGCTCAATTCCTGGTATGTTTAATATCACGTTAGTCCTTATAATTTTATAGCAATACGTACATATGACATTAACCATGTATTAATATTACTTATATGTGTCTGAATAGAAATTAAGCAATGAAAATCGCAACAGGCGTTAGATCCCGCATGCCCTTACAAAGCATCACGTAAGGGGTATGCTTGACATTGAGGATGAATTGGTATGTATATATATATATATATATATATATATATATATCTATATATATGTATATATATATATATTTAAATCAAAATGTGGTAAATATGACTATTAAAATGTTTGTTTAAATTATATTATCTCAATATACGGATACAGGAGGCGGGGCAGAAGTTAAGAAAATTAAACGCCATATTGTGTGGAGGAAAGCCCGCGAGAACAAGGCGGGTGTAATTGACAACAAAAATACGCAGACCGTGTGGAATAAATGTGTTAGTAGACTAACGATTACATTATCAATTGTTATTTTCATATGATAATATATAATAATTTTAACATTTGCATTTCACCAATAACTATGTGTCAGGAGGAACTGTCACAGTCTGCGGTAGAGGGAGAGATAGAAGACTTTGGTCGCCAGGATATTCTTGCCAAAGCCATAGGTGTGCCAGAGAACCCTGGGCGTGTTAGGGGTGTGGGTTTCGGCGTCTCACAAAAATATTACTTCCCACCCGAAGGTCGTGCAAGAAATAACTCGGAAACGAAAAAGTGGGAGACATTGGTGTCTCAACTCTCTGATAGATTGAACATTTTGGAAGAAAATCTGAAACAAAAGGATGATGAGGAGAGGCAGGCTAATTTCACAGCCCAAGCAAGCGTCAAAGATAGTTGCACTCTACCATCTGCCAGCAGGCTTCCAGAGGTAATGCATGCCTTTTTTTTTACTAGTATTGCATTCGCGGTTAAATACATTCAATTGGATGCCTTAATTCACGACTTATTAATCTATCATTGGATTAGGGCGTCAACTCATGTCAGCTATATTTATCGACCCCAAACTATCGTATGGTTGCTATGGGTAAAGTATACAATGAGTAGGGTGTTACATCGCACATCTGGACCAGTACCCTTAACCATGTGAAAGTTGGAGTTGATGTTGCAACCGAGGGGATGCGCCATTGCCGGTACCTATCGTTGATGCAGATGTGATGACGATAGGAGATGCAATAGGTACTTATGTGGCATGGCCAATTGATCTCGTGGTTGTAATTAATATGGTATGTAATTGCATTTTTCCACCTTTTCATATACGGCATATATGCATTACATTAGTTGATCACTAACTGGCATATTGAAATGCAAAATTTCCAGGCACACGCAAAAGCTAAAGGCAAGGGCAGAGTGTCTGGATATACAAAGGAGTCAATTACAACCCCAGAAAATAAAGGAGGCAACTCTGAGGCCAACCCACCTACAGCTGGTTCAACTACAACTTCTCTGGAATATTTGAATTTCCTTAAAATACATGAACGAAAGAATATGAAAAATGCTGACCAATTGTACGTAGAGATGGAACAAAATATTCTTGGTCACCATTTCATTGAGATGCTCAATACTGAAAATATCAGAGAAGTTGTAAATCATGAATGGGTATCTGCCTCCGTTATTTCCGCATATATCAGGTAATAAATCAGGTTTAAAGTGTACAATATTTTTTTAGTCTTTCCATTTAAATATTGATGTCATTGGTGTAATCCATATTTATATTTTAATTGAAGGTATTTGTATGAAGAATTGTTGCTTCCAAAGGAAATAACGAGGAGGTTTCTGTTCTTGTCCCCACACCAAACAAATACATACGGCTACTTCGGGAGGGATTCACAGACAACGTATCTAGCTGACCGGTTTGCAACTAAAGAAAGAGAATATCAGCCCTTGTTTTTAGCGCCGTGCAATGTTGGGTGAGTCGCTTATCCTTTAGGACTTAATTCACAATAATGAATTACATAAAAGTTGAGGTGCTTAGGATTTGTTATCTCAACATTTTTGTAGGAATCATTGGGTCTTTGTGCGATAAATATTGTTGAAGAGATTATTTACTATCTGGATCCCTTGTATGTTGATCCTAGGGATCGCCTGCACTAAAGAATCGTTCGATACGTAAGCATGTTTTTATATTTCTGATTTTCTATGATTCTGTTCGATACGTGAGCATGCGTGTGTTTGTGATGATTGAAAATATGTTTCTTAATGAAGTCTGTTTAATTTTGTGATTAGTGGTTTGCAAGTTTATCGCGCAAATATCGGAGCTAAGGTGCCGCGTTTAAAGGCAACCAACATTAAATGGATTCAGATACATGTATATTTGCAAAAACTTAATGCGCAATTAGATAAAAAAAACTATATTGATTTACTATTTTATTGATTATCGTGCCCAAGACAACCCAACAGTACAGATTGTGGGTACTATGTCATGCGTTTCATGAAGGAGACTATCTTGCAGAACCAAGTTAAAATACCAATGGCGGTATGTTGTTTACTTAGCTTTTAACTGTGACTGTTCAAATGTTTTTGTAATTGTAACTTAATTTATTTAATTTTTATGTCGCAGTACTTCCCTGACTTCAAATGCTCCACATACTCCACTGCTCAACTATCTGAAGTCAAGGAAGAGTGGTGTCGCTATATTGTTGAAAAGTTCGTTTGATTATGTCAAATTGATCACAGTAGTTGCAGCAATACTCATTGGTATGTGAATAATGCTTTATATTTATCAACCCCAAACTATCTATGTATTTGTTTTTCCTTGGTACATGCCTTCGAGTTGATGTGCCGCTGCTAGGAGAAAATAAGTTCAAACTTATTATTTTTGTTACACTTTGTTAATGCTTGATTTGAATTCTGTTTCTTGCTACAGTAGTATTTACCTAATTAGTCTGTTGTATCCCAATGTAACAAAGTTAGTCTTTGTGGTGGAAATGCAGTATGTATGCTCTGAGTCTTTGGATCACATTTCGACACATTACTTTGGTGTTGTCTTGGTCTCATGAAAAACAAAGAAAAGCTGTAAATGTAGATTAATTGTAGATGTATGTTGGTTTTCTGATTTTGGTTTCTTAAGGATTGAGATCTGGTATAGTTGCTGCACTTTGATTTTGTCTTACTCGTGTGAATTTGAATACTTTAGAAACAGAGTGGTGTACTTATATCTGGTTATATATATATATATATATATAGTTGCTGTATAGAGTGTTGCACTTTGATTGTATAGTTCTTGGTTTCTTTGCACAAACACATGCAGTGCTGCATTGAACACTTATATTTTGAACACATTTTGAACAATTGTGTTGACTGCAACAATTGTGGTTTTTTTGTGTAAATATGCAGGAATAATGGATGTAAAAGTTAAGAAATAAAATTTAAAAAAAAAAAAGGGGCTTTAGATAGCGTTTCCTTGTACAAACGCTATCTAAAGTCAGACTTTAGATAGCGTTTGTATAAGGAAACGCTATCTAAAGTCAGACTTTAGATAGCGTTTCCGTGTACAAACGCTATCTAAAGTCACCTATTAATAGCAGTTCCTAAATGCTATCTTTGCTAACGAGTTTTAATAGCGGTAGAATAGATAGTGGTTACAAACGCTATTAAAAGGCATACGGAAACGCTATCTAAAGTCTAATCTGTTGTAGTGTCCCCGACGGTGATATTTATATACCAGAGCTTCCCGCTCCCGGGTAGGTCTACCTAGAGATTCACATCTAATACTTGGCAATCCATTCCACTAAATACTTCTCTTAAGTTTCAATCACATGTATCAATCATCATCTCATCAATAAACATATACAATCAAACTCACAGAAAACATTTCATCATAACTTACCTCATTATCATGTTAACATAACCAAGATCTAAACAACATAGAATATCATATTGTCTAATATCATATTCATAATTCAATTAACACATATCCAACTTGAACATTCCAATCAAGTCATCACAAACATCAATTAATACTTAATATATTTCCTTAAAGAAAAAGATTCATATTTACCATTCATTAATTATAACATAAACTCATTCTAAGTCCAAATAAAGCAATATTCAAAATTAATTCCAATATCATGGAAGCAAATCACTAAAAATATAGTCTAAGGTCCAACTATTACCAAGTTTGGCTGCGAGACGATGTTATAAGCAAATCCTAAACTAACTTAAAACAAAAATTTAGAGTACTATAGAGGTCCATAAATTCTAAAAATTTAACCACAACAAGACATACATGACTACTTTCAAATGAAACTAGTTTCACATAAAAAAGAGGTCTATAACTCCATATATAAATTTTGAAGTAAAGATTTTATGAATACATCCAAGATAAATAATACTCTATTTTCCGGGTTAAACTGTTTCCTCCTCCAGTCTACTTAAATCATGAAAATTTTTCCACAACATACGTTAATATTTCAGTTTTCCTATGAAACAAGTTTCATCTCAATACAAGTTTTATAACTGAAGATATAATTTTCGGATTGCGGGCTGTCAGGATAAATTCAGGCAACAATAGCATGTTTTCAAAAATTAACTGAGAACATCTCAGATTTTCAAAATTCACGAAATTAAATTTATATACCATGTACCTCTGTGTGTCAGTTTTCAAACAAAATCAATTTCATCTCAATCCGATATATACAACTCTAGTTAAATTTTTTTGAATACAATTATGTTAGGATTCTAACCCAAAACCGAGATTCCCTTAAGAAAACATCAAACCTCAAGCTCTAACAATGGAGTTTCCTCACCCCCAATTTCTAGGGTTCAACCAAACATGTATCATAACTCACCAATAACATATAAATCAAAGAATAATCAACCTAAACATATTCCAAATGATTTTCTTGAAAGGGTTTCACCCAAAACAACTCACAAACATCATTATTTTAACCAGTACCAACCAATTTCATATCCTTCAAAAGAACCCACGAAAATTACCCAAATAAATCACAAATCCCTCATCTTAAAGCAAGCATGAACTTGTTGTCTTGAAGCAAAACGAAAATTGAAGGAGATGTGTGAATACCAAGCTTCTAGCTCTCCAATGGCTCCTTCCCTCCCAAGCTCTCCCTCTCTCTCTCCCTCTCCCTCCCTCTCCCTCCTTCTCTCTCTCTCTCTCTAAGTTCTCTATCTAGGGTTTTCAACCAAAAAGATGAATGAAGGAGAAAGCGGGGGATACCCTCCTGTAAATTAACCTTGGGCCAAAGGGTGGGTTAAGCCCACAAACCCATCAAAAGCACTAATGTCATAAGTTAAATTAGTAGTGCTATGCTAGATTTAAAACTACCCTATTTATGCCATATGTTATTTATATTGTTTACTAAAACACATAAAACAATAGAGTTAAAATTATTATATAATGTGTTTATTATAATCATATTCTATAAAAGCATTAACAAAATCAATCAAATTATACATTAAAAAAAATTATTGCATAAATTTATGAAAGACACATTTTTTTTGTATTAGAAAAAAAAAGCAGGTATTACATGTGATCTGGCTCCGAAGCTGTTAGAGAAAAAGAGAGACACGGGTTGTGGGTGTAGTTTATCAGTTGTGGAAATCGAAGAAAGTGAGAGAAAAATAGTTGATTAGTGCATAAACATGTGAACCAACCCACAGATGTTATGCTTTGTTTAATTGTGAGAAGAACGGGAGAAGAGAGAAAAATGTGAGAAAGAATATGAGTAGAGAGAAAGGGTGATAAATATAGTAGATTTGATGTGTTGTTAGATATAAGAAAAAAAGAAGAGAAAGAAATGTTTTCGCTCTCCATTTGTTTGGTTGGATAGGAAGGGAGAAGAGAGAAATGCTATTATCTTTTACGGGACAAAAACACCCTTGAATTAAAAAAACTAATTTATAATTCAATAAATTTTTGAATTAATTTTTTATTCATGTTAATTTAATTTAAATAATTTTATTGATTTAAGTTAATCTATTTTATTATTTGTATATATTAATTTTTGTTTAATTATTAATACCTTATATTTAAATTAATTGATTAATTTAACTCAATGCATTGAATGCAAGGTCCATTTAATTTAATTGTTGAATTGTTGACTTCGTGAGCTGCTCTGCTAATAACCCAAAAAATAAACAAATTAACATAGGGTCTAATTTAACATCCCAATACCTAAAACCATCAACGTCCCTACCAGAGAAGAAGAAAAAGAAAAGGCGTAATCTTGGAAGAGAAAATACCCAACTCCCTCCCTTCTGTTTCATTGATTTTCTTCGCATATGAGAGAAGAAACAAAATTGGTATGAGGCCTACCATTTTTTCTTCTCTCTTCGCCATTTCTCTACCAACCAAACAAGAGAAGTTGGCAAATTGTCTTCTTTTTTTCTCTTCTCTATTTCTCTTCAAACAAACAAAAGCTTATGTTGCATATGTTGGAAAGGTCCATATTCTAGAAGGATTTTTTTTTCTCTGGGAGAAGTTCTGTTTTGAATAAAGATTACATCTATGGGAGCAAATATGGTGCTTTTGTAAGGCAAGTAATGAAATTCCAGGACTGCTTAAGATGCAAAAGATTGATATCTAACAATTCTATGAAATTATCCAGGGAAATCAAAAGACATGGCCGTTAGGAAATTAACATGGATCAAATGCTGCTTATCAAAAAAAAAAAAAAAAATGGATCAAATGCTTTGGTGTTGTAGTTCCACGACAATAATTTTCTCAAAATAATATTCATGAAAACTCCAGCTTATCATTCATTTCAATGTCAAAGAAATCTAAAGATTCCAAGGAATTGAATGCATACAAGGATGGAGTTGCAGAAAACCTAAGGGCATGCTTGGTTTGTTTTTTTTATTTCATGTTTTAATTTCTTATTTTTAGAAATAATTACAACAAAAATGATTATAAAATTATCACATTGATTTCATTATATTTTCTGTTTCCAAATATTTGAACAGGAAACACTGAAAACAACTTTTTGTTTGTTTTCACTATTTCTTGTACAAATCTTTGGAAGACACATAGTGAAAACAAAGTAATAATTTTGTAATTATTTTTATTGTAATTATTTTTTAAATCCAGAAATGGAAACATGAAACTAAAAATAAACCAAACAGACCCTAAACTTTCAATCGGTAATGCCCATTTGTAAAAATTTATATTCATAAAACGAGGTACGAATTAGGAGTGTTCATATTCAAACCGATCTAAATAAAAAGCAAAAACCGATCCAAAAAAATCGTAAACCGAACAAAACCGATGTTTATTGGATTTTTTCGGATCTTGTTTTGTGAAAACCGAACAGATCAGATCGGATTTTGGATCTCTTTTTTAAAATCGAACCAATCCAAACCAAACCGAATATATAAAATTTAATATATGTTTATTCTATTTTTTTCATTTCTAATTTTTTATTTCTAGATTTTTTTCTAATAATACTTACTAGTTTGATTATGACGTAATTTTTATTATTTCTAATGTTTCAAACATAAAAAAGATGTTTTGGAACTAGATAATGATGATATTTATTTATTTTATACATAATTTATGAAATGCTATTATATGAATGTATCAACAAGTATATATAGGTAAGATTTTACAAGGATTTACCACCTAACCCAACTCTCTCTAACTTCAAACTCTCTCCCTTCTCTCTACACACAGTCACGTGCCGCCATTAGAGGGGGTGGTTTTGAGCCATTTTTTGGCTTGGAATCACCCCTTTACTTCATTTTTTTCCCCATTTTATCTAAATAAGTGGTTTTTCCACATAGATCTGGGATTTTTTTCTTCGTGTTTTTCATGTTTTTCATCTTCTGTGGGCGGCGGTATTGTTGTTCGTTGTCTTGGTGAGGCGTTGTTTGATTTCTCGTCCTGGTGCGGTGTTTGTTTGATTTCCCGTATTGGTGTAGTGTTCGTTTGGTTCAGATTGACAGATTTGCTTCGATCCATCACAGATTTGATCAAGAATTGGGCGTCAATGTTACAGATCCGGAGACATGGGTATTCTGGTGACTTTGATTTTGTCACTTTTGTAGGCATTTTGATTTTGCCGTGTTATGCTATTAACCTGGATACTGTGAGTGTAACATCCTAAATTTCTAACATAATTAATTTGAAAAAAAAACATAAAAATAAATAATAATAATATTAAGTTATTAAAAAGTGTAGTGCAAATAAAATATAAATGGAAGATTTAGTGTAAAGAAGTGATGGTATAAGGATTTATTGCAATTTATTAACTATTATAGAGAATACAAATATATATATATGTGTGTGTGTGTGTGTGTGTGTGTGTGTGTGTGTGAAAAAAAAGAGGATACTTGGGCGTTAAGCCCAAGCAGCCACGCTTGTAGCTAAAGAAAATTTTTGAAAAAGAACCTAAAGCAACCGTGCCTGTCATATATATATATATATATATATATATATATATATATATATATATATATATATATATATATATATGTATCTAATGAAAAGAGAAAGGAGGGGAAAAGCGTCAGGGAAATTGACGCTGGGGCTTTCGTAAGGAACGCGAACAAGGGTGCGCCGCAAGGGGTTGGCATTTTCGTCAGTTCCGTTCTTCATTGTCAGTGCAACCGTAATAACACAGATCCAAGAACACCATCAAACGGGAGAAGAATTTTTAGGGAAGAGCAAATCCTTATCATAAATAATTTTTAGAGCACATTGGAGGTCTTCGAGAGGTGAGTAACGGTACCTTTTAATAACCCTTCCATGGTACATGTGTTTGTTGTGTTGAGCGATTTACCTATGATTTTGAGAGATTTTAATTGAATGATGCATGTTATTAATAAAATAATTTTTTAGTGGTTTTGAATTAAAATAAAAATGATTATTAAATTGGGTATTTATTCTTGTTACTGATGGCATGAAATACATGATTGATATTTGAATTAGTTGAATGACGTGCTTATTGGTGTATGCTATGCCATGTGAGTTTATTTGACATGCATGATAAGATCAAATATTTATTTTTTGGTAAATGAATTGTTACACGTATGAGACATGAAATTGCGCCTTATGATGAGTTGTATGATGTTTGCCGTAATACCACCTATGATTGGGGTATCGAAAAGTAATACCACCGTAATGGGGTATCGAAAGTAACATCCCCATATAATTGGGATGATGAAAATAAGTAATACTACCTAAAAAGGAGTATCGAAAGAGGTTGGGGTGTCGAAAAAGGAGAAATACCACGATGTACACATGGGATGTATCGAAATGGAAATGTCCCCGTCAGGAGGGTGACATCGAAACACTACTCGTGAGTAGGGGTGGACAATGGGACGCCATTGTCCTGTGAAGTGTGAATTTATGGCATGCCGGCAAGAGGCCAATTTAATTAGGAGGTCTTCGGACTGTAACACCCCGATTTTCGCTGCTTCGTAATATCGGTAATAAATATATAAACATATATATTTTTATCCGAGACGTAGAAAATGATTTTGGATAAACCAAGGTCGTTTCCATGTTATACTTATTTTCATAAGTTACGGGGAAGTTTGTGGGTTGAAAATTCAGACGGAAACCGGTCTGCTGTTTTTTGTGTTTTCACTGACAGTAAAAGTTTACTGCTCAGAAAACCTAATTTTAATTCATGAACGAAAGAATTAAGGTTTTTATTTTATTTCTTACAAGAGTGTATTTTTAGAATTATTTCAGAAAAAATAAAATAATTTACGTTTTACGGGCGGAATACGTAATCGGGTAGACGACGGAGTGGATTTTGGAGTTCCCGAGAGCAGATAAAGAGTTTATCTTAGGATTTTGAGATGATTCATGGGGATGGATCATATTTTTAAGTCTAGAAGGTTTTTCAGGGTTAATTACCCTTTTGTCCCTGAGTTAGTTTCTAAGTTTTTTCAAGTGAATTGGGCTAGAATCCTTGTTCCAAATCCATAGAGGACCGTGGCTTTGAGGCCCAAATTCCTTACCCATGACTTAAGTTTCATAAAGCCCATTTGAAGCTATATAAGTTTCCTATGTCAACATAAGCTTTAAGCCTTTTTGGTGGGCCCCACAAAGATGAATTCAAGCCCATATTTATCAAGCCCATGCGCAGGCCCAAGATGGAGTGGGGGCTGCCTTAGTTTGGAAGAATCAAGTGGATTCTTGAAGTTTCCACACAATTCCACAATATTCTCCAAGATTCTCAAGTGTTCTAGGTTTTTCCAAAAAGTCTTCAAGAAAAATCAGCCAAGATGAGTAAAGATAAGACCACATTTAATGTGGCACATGGCCATCATATCAAACTATTGAAAATTTGCAAAATAGTCCTTATACTTTTGGAATCTTTGCAAAATGGTCCCTATGAGTTAATTTCACTTAAATCCTTAGAAAAATCACCTCCTTTCTACTTGGTCCTCAAAAGTGGCGCAACCCACATGCCTATAAATACCTTCTCTCACTTTTCACTTAGTTTCTATTGTCATTTGTTTAAAAACCCTAAAGTTATAAGTCTTCTAGTGTTAGATTTGTGAAGAAAGTTCTTGGATCTTCACTTTTTTTTTATCTCCAAGAGGTGAATCCTATTCTTATTCTCTAATCATGTCTATGTTCTTCAATCAATTTCTTGATTCAAAGTTTATTTCATAGTTCATCACTTTTAAGTTTCTAGATCTAGAACTTTGAAAATTCATAACTAATTCTAGAAAAATCCTTTTGACATGAAACCAATTGCTATGATCTTATAATCATCTATATTTTCATCATATAGAAGCATAATATCATGAGAAATTTCTTTCCCTAATTTCTGGACTTGACCGAACCTAGGTCAATGTTGTGTTCATAGGTTTTGTTTCATTTTCATGTCTTGATTCATGATTCAATCATCTAGTATCTTGATAGTTCTTGTATCCAAGTATATATAAGATCAAAAATCAAACTCTAACCTATTGATTTCATCAAGGCCGAAACCCTAGTTCTTGGAACTAGATGAGTTTTGTTCAAAGTTTTCATTAATGATCTTAGTAATCAAGCTATTAGTATGTATGCTTAATAAATCCAAGTTGGTTTATTAAATTAAGAACCCTAGCCCTATGAACATGTTGAGACCGAATCTAAGTATATGAGAGTTAGGAAGTTTTGAGTTTAAAATTTAGTTGTTTAGTCACTAATCCATGATCTTGGTTGATTAAGGGCCATTAATCTATGACTTAATCATGATTAGAAATTTTAAGGATTTTGAACCCTAAACGTCAGCCCTTGGCCGAAACCTAACCCTCATGAGTTAAGCATGTTGTTGTTTGATTTGATTTATTTTGGTTGCAATTCGTTTGAAGGAATCAATCGGGTTGGTTTGACCTAAAGCCGACGGAGGAAACCGGATTAAATCGGGAGGTTGTTTGAAAACGTTAGTTTGAGTCTTCAAGAGGTAATGGGAGCTTATCTGAGGTATTTTCTCAATAACTATTTGCTTTTAGTGTGGCTTATATGATTTATATGTGGTTTGTGATTAATTGTTTATGTTGTTTACGATGTGTTGTTTATCTGTGTATCGGTGATTGATCTGTTTTTCATTATCTTCAGTAGTATATTATGTTGTTATGATGCATGGTCTTCCTGGGGATATAATTATGATGATGTTGTTGAATGTTGTTTGTGAGTGTTGTTTGAGAGGCCTGACAGTGGTCAATGCACAACCGATTAAGCAGATAAAAGATTTAATAAGCTGTGAAAGTTATATTCAACGTTTTATGGGGAATGTTGGAATATAATAGTAGAGGAAAATATGATTTTGGAAAAATAATGAGTTTTGAGAAATATTATTATTTTAATGATTTATTAGTGTAAAAGAAGTTTATGAGTCACGGTGAGAGCGTAACGTGAAATTTTTTAGTAATCTTGCTAATTTTTACACAAGAAATTCCGAAATATTATAAAAAGTGATTTTGTGATATTAATATTCGAAAAAGACCTTATTTATTATATAAGAAAATTATTTTAGAAGAAATGTCAAAGTTTGACTTAAAGACGTTTTCTTTGAAAATGCTAAACGTCGGCAAGTTTCGAAATTATTTACGGTGAGAGTATAAAAACAGCAGTACTTATGTTGAGAAGAGATTTAATCTGAATTGATTTATTAGAGTTGAAGTTTCAGTAAAAAGAAGTTGTTGATGATTTGACGTTATTTTGGAAAAATGAGTTTCCAAAGGAAAAGTGGATTTTCTATGAATTGACGTTTTATAAACGAATTTCAAGTAGAAAGCATTTGCTGTAAATGAGTTTTACTTAATGACGTAAAGGATGATATAGAACTTAGTAACTGAGATGTCGGGGTACTAGTGTTCTTATGACGTTATCCTATTTTGGATTTGTTTTTCACATACAGTAAATATGTAAAAGATGTAAAACGATGTAAAAGATGTAAAATGATGTGAACGATGTAAAAGATGTAAAACGATGTAAAAGATGTAAAATGATGTGAAAGATGTAAAATGATGTGAAAGATGTAAAAGATGTATGTAAAATGATGTGAAAGATGTAAAAGATGTAAAACGATGTAAAAGATGTAAAATGATGTGAAAGATGTAATACGATGTAAAAGATGTAAAACGATGTGAAAGATGTAAAAGATGTAATATGATGTGAAAGATGTAATGCGATGTAAAAGATGTAAAATGATGTGAAAGATGTAAAAGATGTAATACGATGTAAAAGATGTAAAAGATGTAATACGATGTAAAAGATGTAAAACGATGTAAAAAGATGTACGAAGATATGGAACTTAATAACCGAGACGTCGGGGTATTAAGGTTCGTTGTGTTGTAAACTGGGTATCCATTTAAAGAAGTTAAAACGTTTTAAGTTGTTTTTAATAAAAGATGTAAAGATGTTTCAAAAGATGTTAAGTCGTAAGCTTTTGAGAGCTTTGACAAACAAAGATATAGCACAAAGAAAAGTGTTGAGAATAAAATGTTTTCTTGCATGCATTTGGCAGACGTGCCATAATCAAAAGAGGGATTACCTTGCGGCGTCAGGGTAGATCATACAAAGATGTTCTCATTGTGCCCAGGGTTTGGACAATGAGGCCCCATCTCAGATTGTTATCACTGTGCCACGATGTTGGACAGTGTGCGATGGGCGTGCCTGTGGTTGTATGCCTGTGGCAATTGAGTCTGATCAACTCATCACGAGGTTCACGAGGTTGGAGATATCTCATGAGATTAGGTATGAATGTTTAGAAGATGTATTGAAGTGTTCATGCATAGTTTTACAACGTTGATGTTTGGGGTGTGAACCCATTGATAAACGATGTGATATAATATGAATGAGTACATTGTTATAGACATGTATATGTGTATGTGCATTCTTTTGTGTTGTGCATTTAGTTATGGTGATAAATCCATATATTGGCGTCTAACCCTTACAACCATATTAGAGTCGTACGAGGGATATGATCCTTACAAGAAAACGAAGGCTGTCTAGTTCGAGGCATATGCTGTGCTATTCCTATCGGTTGTAGTGTCCGTTAGTTACGACCAGCTTAGGTAATATTATGTTTTGATAATAAAGTTGATTATGATTTATGTGAGAAAATATGAGGCAATATAGTTGGAGGACTTATATACATTATGTAGTTAAGTGTGATTTGAATATGTTGTTGTGGTTATGAGGTAAAAAGGAAAAAAAATTATCACCATATTTTGAAGAGATAAACGTTGAGAAAACATGATTTTCCGAAAGCAACCAGCAAATTAAGTTTTATTTCCGCAAACGGGTAACCATGTGATGACCCGAGATTAGGGTGTCACACGGACCGCTTGGATTAAACTAGAATTTATCTGGTATATGGAATGTGATGTATTGAGATGAGATTATTATTAATATTAAAAGTAATTTCTTTTATATAGATTATTTTGAAAAATTAGCGGGTGCCATGGACAGATTTTCCGGTTACCGCACCGGCTGAGAACAATGCTATTTTCGAAAATGTTTTTATAAAACTGTATTGTTGATCACTGGGATTTTATATCTCATTATTAAGTATTGTTTTCAGAGCACGAGGAGGACATCATTGAAACTGAAGAGGCGTGAAGACTTAGTGGATTCTATTAGTTATTCTTTCTAGTTTGGTTAGTATTTTCTTAAATAGGGAGCCGTATGTGGCTAGACACATTTATTTACTTATCGTTGGGTTTGTTAGTAGACGCCCGATATTGAGGCTTTTGATTTTTAATTATATTTATATCCACTACATGAATATTTTATTACTACGTTATTTATTATGAGGTATTTTCAAACTTTAAATATATTTTTTTAAAAAAATTTCTTTATGAGATGTATGATTTAATTAAATGTTAGAAAGGATTTTTATTGATTTTACCTTGGGATTACTAATGTAACAAAGGGCGTTACATTTATGGTATCAGAGCAGTTCGATTCTAAATCGGACTGTGGTAGTGGGGCTTTTTCTAAAACAAAACTTGGGCGCATAGGATGCTTGTTAGAGTTATAGATTCTGCATGCTATTCTTTGGGATAGTGGACCTGATCAACCCAGTATTTCATTGGTAGTAAGCAGATTTATGGCTTTTAATAGGCGAGGGACGAACATTGCACTTGCACCATCTTTGGATTGTATAGCCAGAGTTATGCAAGCGCAGGCGGAGACTCTTCGTCAACTGAATGGGAATGGAGGCCAATCACTGATGGAGTGGTGGCAACCTAGGACCCTTAGCACGTGGGACTTTCCGAATTCAAGAAAGACAACCCGCCATCATTCCGAGGCAGCTTAGATCCGAAGGAGGCTGAATTCCTTCAACTCGGAGAGGAGAAAAGTTACTCTATGGTTTGATTCGGGAGCGACACATTCATTCATTTCATTTAAATGTGTTCAATTCTTAGAGTTACCAGTTATAAACTGTCATACGATTTGTGTGTTTCTACTCCTGCTAAAGATAGATTGATTACTTTTTCTGTCTGCCTGCAATGTCCCTTATTGTTTCAAGACCTGACTTATATTGTTGATTTGATATGTTTACCTATGTGTGGTCTAGATATTATTTTGGGCATGGACTGGTTGTCTCGTAACAATGCCATTATTGATTGTGCTAGTCGAACTATTTCTTTCATTCCACAGTCCATGTCTGTTAACTCTCCTAGGACAGAACATCTTATCTCTGCTGCCTCATGTCGTAAGTGTTTGGTTGAGGGAGCTCAGGGATATATACTTCTCTTTTCTGCTAAGATAGAGGCTGAAAGTGACATAGCGGCGTTGCCTATTGTGTGTGAGTTCCCATATGTGTTTCCTAAGGATATCTCTAATTTACCTCCAGATAGAGAGATTGAGTTTACCATAGATCTAGTACGTGGGAGTGGACCTGTATCAGTAGCACCCTATAGGATGACACCTCTAGAGTTGAGCGAGCTTAAGAAACAGATAGAGGATATGTTACAAAAGGGGTTTATTAGGCCTAGTGTGTCACCTTGGGGAGCACCAGTGCTTTTAGTGAAGAAAAAGGATGGGAGCATGAGGTTGTGTGTTGATTATAGGCAACTGAATAAGGTAACCATCAAGAACAAATATCCCTTGCCTATGATAGATGATCTCTTAGATCAGTTAAGGGGAGCGTCATTGTTTTCCAAAATAGATCTAAGATCGGGATACCATCAAATTAGAGTTAGAAGCGAGGACATCCCTAAGACAGCCTTCAGGACAAGGTATGGGCACTATGAGTATGTGGTGATGCCCTTTGGTGTGACCAACTCCCCAACCGTTTTCATGGACTACATGAATTGGATCTTTAGGACCTTTTTGGACAGGTTTGTGGTGGTGTTCATAGATGATATTTTAATATACTCTAGGACGCCAGAAGAACATGGAGGACACTTAAGGTTAGTGTTGCAGATCTTGAGGGACGAGCGTCTTTATGCCAAATCGGAGAAGTGTGAGTTTTGGCTATACGAGGTAAAGTTTTTAGGACACGCAATCTCAAAGGATGGTGTAGCGGTTGATTCCTCTAAAGTTGATGCGGTGTTGGGATGGGAACAACCTAAGACAGTAACCGAAGTGAGAAGTTTCTTAGGCTTAGCTAGTTACTATAGGAAGTTCATAGAGGGGTTCTCTAGATTAGCCTTACCTTTGACCCAGTTGACTAGGAAGGGGAAACCTTTTGTGTGGGACCAGGAGTGTGAGGACGGGTTCCAAGAGCTTAAGAGGAGATTGGTGTCATCACCAGTCTTAACTATACCAGATCCTTTAGTGAGTTTTGTGGTATACTGCGACGCATCTAAGAATGGCTTGGGATGTGTCTTAATGCAGGAGGGCAAGGTGGTAGCATATGCCTCCAGGAAGCTTAGGCCACATGAGGGGAAGTACCCTACCCATGACCTAGAGCCAGCAGTTGTGGTTTTTGCCCTTAAGATTTGGAGGCATTACCTTTATGGGGCGAAGTTTGAAGTTTTTAATGACCATAAAAGCCTTAGAAATCTGTTCGACTAGAAGGAGTTGAACATGAGACAACGAAGGTGGATGGAGTTCCTTAAGGACTATGACTTCGAGTTGAAGTACCATCCAGGAAAAGCCAATGTGGTGGCTGATGCTTTGAGTAGGAAATCCCTACACGTGTCGAGCTTGATGGTGCAAGAGCTGAACCTTATGGAAGAGTTTAGGGACATGAATCTGGAGGTGTTGGATGTGTCCTTAAATGTCTTAAGTTTGAAGCTGAATAGGTTGGAAATTAATAGTGACCTTAGAGATGAGGTTAGGCGGGAACAACTTTTAGACCAAGAGTTGCAGTCTCGGTTGGGACAAGAGGGTTATGAGTTGTCTGTTGATGGGCTAGTGAAGTTTAAGAATAGGATCGTTGCTCCTAAGGAGGGGAGCCTTAGAGAGAAGATATTAGAGGAGGCTCATAAGGGAAAGTTTACCATACATCCTGGAATAACTAAGATGTACCAAGACCTTAAGAGGATGTATTGGTGGCCAGGAATGAAAAAGGATATGGCTAGCTTCGTAGCTAGGTGTTTAGTGTGCCAAAAGGTCAAGATAGAACATAAGAAGCCTTCGAGGTTGTTGCAGTCCTTAGAGATTCAAGAATGGAAGTGGGAGAGAATTTCTATGGACTTTGTGATGGGGTTACCTAAGACACGTTTGGGCTTAGACGCCATTTGGGTGATAGTGGATAGGTTGACCAAGTCTGCCCACTTCTTGCCAATTAAGGTAATCTATAGCTTAGACAAGTTGGCATACCTCTATATCAAGGAAATAGTCAAGCTTCATGGGATACCCACATCTATAGTGTCGGATAGAGACCCGAGGTTTACCTCTAGATTTTGGAGAGCTTTTCAGCAAGCCTTTGGGACTAAGTTGAACCTTAGCACGACCTATCATCCCCAAACGGATGGTCGATCGTGAGCGGACCATCTCGAGACCCTTGAGGACATGCTTAGAGCGTGTGTTTTGGATGAAGGAGGGAGTTGGGATAGGTTCCTACCTCTCATTGAGTTTGCGTATAACAATAGTTATCACGCTAGTATAGACATGGCACCCTATGAGGCCCTATATAGGAGGAAGTGTAGGTCCCCTTTACGTTGGTGGGAGGTAGGTGAGAAAACCTTGATAGGACCTGAATTGGTCCAGGAAACCTCTGGGAGAATCAAAATGATTAGGGAGGGGATGCGCACGGCACAAAGTAGACAAAAGAGCTATGCCGACAAAAGGAGAAAGCCTCTAGAATTCCAGGAAAGCGAGCATGTATTTTTGAGAGTCGCTCCTAAGACGGGGGTAGGGAGGTCGATGAACGTCCGCAAGCTAAATCCTCGTTCATGGGACCTTTCCAAATCCTTAAAAGAGTCGGGCCTGTTGCTTATCAATTGGCTCTTCCGCCACAGTTGGCGAACCTTCATGATGTTTTCCATGTGTCGCAACTCAGAGAATATGTGCCTGATGAATCTCATGTGATAGCTCCTGAGTCTGTACAATTGGAGGATAATTTGATCTATAAGCCAATACCTAGTCAAACCATGGACAAGAGCACTAAGACTCCGAGAAACAAGACGATTCCATTGGTGAAAGTGTTATGGGAAGGATTGACTCCTGAGGAAGCCACTTGGGAGATGGAGGAGGACATCGTTCGTCAATACCCAGATTTTATTATCTAAGGTATGGTACCCTTTTAGTTTCGAATATAACATATGTTACAATAGGTGTGTGTATGAGATGAATTTCGGTGACGGAATTCCTTAAGGAGGGGAGAAAATGTAACATCCTAAAATTCTAACATAATTAATTTGAAAAAAAAATATAAAAATAAATAATAATAATAATAATAATAATAATAATAATAATAACAATAATAAGTTATTAAAAAGTGTAGTGCAAATAAAATATAAATGGAAGATTTAGTGTAAAGAAGTGATGGTATAAGGATTTATTGCAATTTATTAACTATTATAGAGAATACAAAATTATATATATATATATATATATATATATATATATATATATATATATATGAAAAAAAGAGAGGATACTTGGGCGTTAAGCCCAAGCAGCCACGCTTGTGGCTAAAGAAATTTTTTGAAAAGAAACCTAAAGCAACCGTGCCTATCATATATATATATATATATATATATATATATATATATATATATATATATCTATATATATATATATATATGTGTGTGTGTATCTAATGAAAAGAGAAAGGAGGGGAAACACGTCAGGGAATTTGACGCTGGGGCTTTTGTAAGGAACGTCAACAAGGGTGCAATGCAAGGGGTTGGCATTTTCGTCAGTTCCGTTCTTCATTGTCAGTGCAACCGTAATAACACAGATCCAAGAACACCATCAAACGGGAGAAGAATTTTTAAGGAAGCGCAAATCCTTATCATAAATAATTTTTAGAGCACATTGGAGGTCTTCTAGAGGTGAGTAACAGTACCTTTTAATAACCCTTCCATGGTACATGTGTTTGTTGTGTCGAGTGATTTACCTATGATTTTGAGAGATTTTAATTGAATGATGCATGTTATTAATAAAATAATTTTTTAGGGGTTTTGAATTAAAATAAAAATGATTATTAAATTGGGTATTTATTCTTGTTACTGATGGCATGAAATACATGATTGGTATTTGAATTAGTTGAATGACGTGCTTATTGGTGTATGCTATGCCATGTGAGTTTATTTGACATGCATGATAAGATCAAATATTTAATTTTTGGTAAATGAATTGTTACACGTATGAGACATGAAATTGTGCCTTATGATGAATTGTATGATGTTTGCCGTAATATCACCTATGATAGGGGTATCGAAAAGTAATACCATCGTAATGGGGTATCGAAAGTAACATCCCCATATAATTGGGATGTCGAGAAAATAAGTAATACTACCTGAAAAGGAGTATCGAAAGAGGTTGGGGTGTCGAAAAAGGAGAAATACCACCATGTGCACATGGGAGGTATCGAAATGGAAATGTCCCCGACAGGAGGGTGACATCGAAACACTCCTCGTGAGTAGGGGTGGGCAATGGGACGCCATTGTCGTGTGATGTGTGAATTTATGGCATGCCGGCAAGAGGCCAATTTAATTAGGAGGTCTTCGGACCGCTTGGATTAAACTAGAATTTATCTGGTATATGGAATGTGATGTATTGAGATGAGATTATTATTAATATTAAAAGTAATTTCTTTTATATATATTATTTTGAAAAATTAACGGGTGCCATGGACAGATTTTCCGGTTATCACACCGGCTGAGAACAATGCTATTTTCGAAAATGTTTTTATAAAACTGTATTGTTGATCACTGGGATTTTATATCTCATTATTAAGTATTGTTTTCAGAGAACGAGGAGGACATCATTGAAACTGAAGAGGCGTGAAGACTTAGTGGATTCTATAAGTTATTATTTCTAGTTTGGTTAGTATTTTCTTAAATAGGGAGCCGTATGTGGCTAGACACCTTTATTTACTTATCGTTGGGTTTGTTAGTAGACGCCCGGTATTGAGGCTTTTGATTTTTAATTATATTTATATCCACTATATGGATATTTTATTACTACTTATTTATTATGAGGTATTTTCAGACTTTAAATATATTTTTTTAAAAAAATTATTTATGAGATGTATGTTTTAATTAAATGTTAGAAATGATTTTTATTGATTTTACCTTGGGATTACTAATGTAACAAAAGGGTGTTACAGTGAGTTTGTTCGCAGATTCATCCTTTTCAGTTTTTAGCGATGTTGGATTTGTGTTGTTCGATGTATTTTATCAATCTGAATGAATGAATATCTTTTCAGTAAAGAAAAAGTATATATAGGTTTAACATTTTGCTCTATTTAGCTTGTAATATTGATTCTTTGATGCAATATAAATATGTGATGATGCGTCAGTAAAAATTGAATCAACCAATCTAATCCAAACCGCATTTAATCGAATCAGATCGGATTTTTTCGAGGAACCGAACCAAACCGAACCGCATGTTGTTTTAATCTTTGGATCAAATGACTTTTTTGTTGGAAATTTTATTTTAAATATATTTCAAAATAATTTAAGTGATTTAAATTTACCATTTATTATTGTATTCCAACTTAAATGTTAATGTCTTTTAAATCTCCTTTAATTTATTTTATTACTTTTTGTTCTCTTTTATGATGTTAATCAATGGTCTTGATTACCCTTTGACCGGTGATATTAATTTGTTTTTAAAGATTTTAAATATATTTTTATTACAATTATTTTCCTTAAATATTTTTTAATATTTTGATTCCTTTTAATTATATTTAATTGCTTTCAACGTGTTTAATAACATTGTCTTATAAACTGACGTTGATAAGGTTTTTGACGAAATAAAATTGGGAGCTTGCAATTCACATGTTGCAAACGTTCAGTGTAACATCCCTGGCTGCTCTATGGATTGACGACTGTCCCCACAAACCAACATAGGTCTTTTCAGCGTGCTTTGTCCTCTGTTATGCACAGGATATTCTTATATTCTTTTCAGATCAATAAAATCTTTCTATATACTTTCTTGTGAAAGTAAGATCTCAGGATCTTTCGGTCTTGTCTAGCTTCGTGTCACGAAATTTTGAGGACGAAATTTTTTTAAGAGGGGTAGTCTGTAACACCCCGACTTTTCTCTGTTTTCTAATACCGGAAATTTATATAATTACGTTTATATTTTTTTTTTCTGAGACTTAGAAAATTTATTTAATTAAACCGAAACCTTATTTACACTCTACTTTACTGTAGAGAGTTACGATAAAAATTTAGGTTGAAAAGTCAAGCGAAACCCGGTCTGTGAATTTCACTGACAATATATTTATACTGCTCAGAAAACTAAATTTTGAGTCATGAACGAAAAACTTAAGGTTTTTTATTTAATTTCCTACGTTTTTGGTTATTTTGAAATATTTCACTAAAAAGTGAAATATTATATTTTATTCGGACGATATCTTAATTGGGTAAGCGATGGAGTTGAATACGGGATTTCGGGGAGCCGCTAACGGATAATACCAATGAGTCATGCAAGGTGAGTCACCCATGTGAATGCATTTATGATGCACATGGTAATGATGACTAAGTTAGGAGAAGTTGCGCCTAAGTCCTTCAACTTTCTTATATTTGCTATTTGGTCCTAAACTAATTTCTTAAGCATTTTCAAGTGTAAATGCAAATGGACTTCGGTGTTTTCCTTCAAGCCCATGCACAAGAAAGGCCAAGTCCACACTTGGGCTCATAAACTTGGATGAGTCAAGTGGCTTCTAGTTCATTCTTGTACTATCCTCACACTTCATCAAAGTTCTAGTTTGTTCTTACTTTCTCCTTGAACAAGGAAGCTTAGTTTGTGAAGGAAGTTGGTGATTTCTTGCCCATTTACAAATTACAAGAGGTGATTCATGTTCTTCATCATCTTTTAGTTGTTGTTTCTTCAAATCATTTCTTGTTTTGAAGCTTATTTCATTTTGTTCATCTTAGTGTTCTTGACTTTGTAAATTCATATAAAACCATAGAAAAATTCAATGAGGTTGAAATCAATTTATATGTTCTTGTCATCATCTATATAGTCTAAATCCAAGAGTATGTTTTAAACTAAAATTTCCTCCCCATTTATTTGATCAAGGCCGAACCTATGTAGGTGAGGTTAATTGGATGAAGATTTTGTTCATTCCTTTCATAAATAATCTTAGATATCATCTTTCTAGTATGTATCGATGTTGAATCCAAGTTGTTTCATCAAACAAAAATCTCTAGCTTCATTTACCCATCATGGCCGAACCTAGGTCTTTGGAAGTTTGGAAGTTTTTGATTCAAACTTTGTTGATTAATGACTAATCTATTGTCTTAAGTACTTAGGATCACTAATCCAATGACATAATAAATTTTAGAAATTTTTAGCCACAAAACCTTGTTGAGGCCGTGACCTATCTTTAGTGTATAGGTGATTGTATTTGTTTGATTTTGATTGGTTGATTGTGGTTGTTGAAGGCTAAGTGTGTCGGTTATACGTGAGTCGTGACACCAGAGTTTGACGTACGTTCGAGAAAAGGAAATCGGGAGATAAGTTCTTCAAGAGGTAAGGGGAGAATACCTGAGGAGTTTTTCCTATAATCATGTCTTATCTAGTTGATGTCTGTATTATTTATCTGTGGTGTTTGTTTCAGTTGTGTTATTTTTATCTGTGATGGTTTATCTGCATTTAAATTGTTTATCTACAGTTGCTTTAAGAAGCTTCAAGAGTAATATTCAGTATTTAATTGCGAAATATTGGAATATATTATGATTTAAATAATTATTTAAGAAAATAAGCAATTTTCTAAAATATTATTATTTTAATGATTTATCGGTGTAAGAGTGAACTATGAGTCACAGTGAGGACGTAACATTGAAATTATTTTTGTATTACTAATTTTTACGTAAGAAATTCTGTAATATTATAAAAAGTTATTTTATGAAATTAATTGTTGAAAATAATTTAATGATGATTTGAGAAAATTATTTAAGTGGAAAAAGCTAGGTTTTGGCTTAAATGGCTTTAAAAATGATAATTGACGGCTATTTGGAAAAGTATCGACAGCAAGTGTTTTGAAATGGCAGTACGTATTTTAAGTAAGTTTAAACCTCAAGTGACTCATCTTTGTGAAAACTAAGTTTAGTATTTAAAGGTTTTATGAAAGAATTTCCCATTTGAAAAGATTTTCCGAAATCAAGTTTAACTTAACTGTGTTAAAAGTGGTGTTGAACTTAGTAACCGAGATGTCGCGGTACTAAGGTTCGTTGTGTTATGGACTTGGGGTCCTTTGGACTTTTAGGACCTGTAGACTCGGCGCCTTTTGTATACGTGGTGTATACTGTATTTAAAAATTTAAGATGTTTTCTATTACCACGAACCTATTACTGGTGCATCGGTCTAGAGGTTTCGTGATTGAGCACTCGGACTTTGAGTCCCTGTGTTAGTAATGAAAGTTTTAAAGATGTTTAAAACTCTGTTTAGTCGTAAGCCATTTTGAGCTTCGGCAAGGAAAGATTGAACACAAAGAAAAGTGTCATGAACCAAGTGTTTTTGCATGTATGTGGCAGACGTGCCTATTATGTTATGGCTGCGTGCCTTATGTTTGGGCTGCGTGCCTATGGCTGTGTGCCTGTGCCTTGTATTGTTATAGAGCCTGATCAACTCATCACGTGTCGTGAATGTGATTATCGTTATAAACTCAAATATTGGCATCTCACCCTTATAATATATCAGGTTTTCAGGTTTTGCTACTGTACCTTGGTACATTAGTACAGATGGTGCAGAGGAGTTCACTAAGTCACTCGGGGACTTAGATTCTAGACGCTTGAGGAAGTTTTATTAGTGGGAACGACCACGGGGTCTTCCCAATAAATGTCTTGTAAGGTGACCAGCTTAGGAGTCTTTAGTTTAATTTTCTTTTATTGGAAATTTAAACTTTTAGTGTAAAAGTGTATGTCGTGAAGACACTTGTTATGAACATGATTATTTCCCTGTGTGAGGATATGTACAATATGAATGTATCTTAGCTTTCCAGAGTTTTCTCGCAGAATAAAATTTTTACACCTGAGTTTTTCGACTTGAAATAAGTAAATTTTCCGAAAGCAACCGGCAAATAACTTTTAATTTATTTCCGCACGTGTTACGAAGTAATGCCCAACGAGGGTGTTACATACAGCATGTTTTTATGGCCTTTGGGATTCTCCATGAATGCTAATTAAGTGATTGGTGCAGAGTGCAGTTTTATGAAAGGAGAAAGGAAGAGATAGAGAAGTAGAAAAAAACTTCTTATTGGAATCTTGAGTTGTTCACCCTTTTGGTTAGAGGAGATTAGAAAATGATTAGTTGTCTTTTGAGTTTCATTTTAAACAATTTTCTTTTTCCTTTTCCTTTTAATTGTATGATGAGTTTACTGTAATTCTTTTTGTTCTAGGTGCCCATAATAATATTGTTATTCTGATTATAAACTTTTATTGGTGTTCTTCACTATTTATCTATTTAATTTTTACTTCTCTACTTTATTTTATTTATATCATTTTATTTATTTATTATTTTTACAATATTTTTGCCTCAAAATTGATCCAAACCGATCCACGAACATCCCACTTCCTGTGTGTTTTGTTTTCAACTACCCAATATTTTCATTTTATTTAATATATTTTTCTTAAAATTCTTAATTAAGTCACATCAACAGCGGTTTCATATCGATTACCACCACTCGCTCTCAATTTGAAAAGAATATAGCCACCTAATGGTGTTATGGCCAAAATATTATCAAAGTCAAATGTTCTCTAATTTTCCAAAATTTAACAATGAATTTACACAAAAAAGTTAAAAGACATATATAAATAAATAAAGTTAGAAAAAAATATTAATTTTATCATTATTATATTACTATCTTTATAGAATCCCCTGAAGTCTATTATTCCCAAACAAATTAACTGGGGAAAAAAGAAACCAAATGCATACCCAACAAAAATTACTTTAAATGAAAATATCAGATGCCTCCATGGTTCCATGCATCTAAACCCATAAAAGAATATGGATATATGTTTGAGCTGTAATTTTTGTTCAAATCTTTCATTACAACACCATACATACAACTAAATGGATCATAAAAAAACATACAACTAGGAAAAATGAAAGAATGAAGTGAAGAAAGACTTAAGAGTGAGAGGCTCGAAAATATGAGGGCAAAATGGTCCAAAAATGGTTGGATCAAATTGGAATTAATAAAGAAGGCTATGGGCATAAAGGTCTTTTTACATGTAAAATTAGATATTTTACAAAAACTCATTATGACATTGGTGACTCACCTCATGACTCACTAGGTGACTCATGGGGTGAGGTATCCATCATGACTCGTCGCCTCTATCCTCTTGTATACCTCTGCAGTTCCGACCCAATTTAGGTTTTTACTCGTTTTCTTGGAAAATTCACCAAAATAAAATAAAACAATTTATTTTTTTGAGAAAAAATATTAAAAATAGATCATATCACTAAAAAAGTGATACAAATCTAAAATTACTCCGTTTTGGGTCAAATCAGGGTTTTCTGACTAATACAAATGTACTGTCAGTGAAAACGCGGACCATGTTTCGTCTGAATTTTAAACCTAAATTTTAACCATAGCCTCCTACAATATAGTAGGTTCTAGATAAGATTTTGTTTTCTCCAAAATCATTTTTCTAGGTCACAGGTAAAATATAAAAAGATTTATAATTATCGGTAATACAACAAAAATAAAAAGCAGGGTGTTACAAAGAATATAAAAATTCCAGCCCCTCCCTGCCCCACTTTAAATGGCTTTGATTTCCCCATACAATGATTGTGTAACACCCTCCCTTGGGCATTACCTTCTAAACTCTTTAATAAATAAAATTTTAAAGATAATTTGCTGGTGCTTTCGGAAAATAACTTATATAAGTACATAAGTGTCTGAAATTGGGTGTAAAAACTTTGTCACGACTCCATACCTAAACATTAATTGATCAACACACAAACTTACTATCATAGCTTGACAAGCCTATTCAATTTAAAGGATATACTTAAATACAAGATAGTAGTTTTACAAAAATTTCGACAAAGTCTCCTCTGTAATTCGGACATCCCATAAAAATAACACCTGTTAAAATAATTACATTTTAACTCCAGAATTCCAGTTACACCATATTCAACCAGGTATCAATACATAAAATAATAGTTATAGCCATGAGCTTTACAAGACCTACAAGACCAAAAGAAATAGCTTAGATTTTCATTCAAAAGATTTGCTCTCCGAGCTATAGACATTCCATTTTAAAATAAAGGCTCTCTGAGCCAAACTCGTACATACTATCAAAATAATCTAAGTCTCAACCCTAAGCTGGTCGTTCTAAAAGTTATTCCGCAAGTAATACCTCATCAAGCAAATAGATCTAAGTCTCTGAGTGACTTAGAAAAGCTTCTCCGCAACATCTGTATTAAAGTACTCAAGGTACAGTAGCGAAATAGAAGAATCCTGAAATGTTTGTAAGGGTGAGATACCGACAAATGGATATATCACACAACAACCATACACATGATACATACATCACATAATCATATAAGCATTTTAAATCATGCATATACATAACATAACAGTGTTATATCAAAGGGTCTCATACCCTAACAATCAGTTTTATAAAAAAGATGCATGACACTTCAATATTCAACTATAACACAATCTCCGGAGATCTTAACTTCCCTTCCTCGAGTATGATAGGCCGCGATATTTCCTATATCACAATTGTTTCGCGTTGGGTGGCCTCTCCATGGGTCCTTTCCCCAATTGTTCTAGGATTTCGCGCATCACCTATATAATATTTGATAGTCCCCTATTGAGTACATTCGTGCAGGGTAGCCGATTTCCACGACAAGAGGTTGCAAAGCCCCAAGCATTACGTGGAGTTCGAGCCCGAATGTCCCTAAAGACCCAAAAGCCCAAGAATATGCTTTTGGTCCGTAATTATCAAATTTATCAGTCCACCCTATGTGAAAACTGTAACTCGATAACAACAGCACGTCTGCCATATCATCTTTTCAGATATTGATTAAACCTTCAATATCAATTGAGTTTTAAACTCTCACTAAAGATTTTTCAAAATCTTTTATCAACAGACGCTAGTCCGACGTCTCGGAACTCTAGGTCCTTAACAGGAGGAAGGCTAGTCCGGCTTCACCGTAATCGGAATCTAGTCTCGAAACCTCAAAGACGTAAATCTAGTCCTTTTTCTTTTCCTTTCCACTTTCCAAAGAAAGCCAAAAATCACTTTTCTGTGTTCAAAATCTTTTATCAACGAGACACTAGTCCGACATCTCGGAACTCTAGGTCCTTAGCGAGGAGGAAGGCTAGTCCCGGCTTCATCGTAATCAGCATCTAGTCTCGAAACCTCAGACAGAAATCTAGTCCTTTTCTGTTTCCTTTCCACTTTCCAAAGAAAGCCAAAAATCATTTTTCTGTGTTCATATGTTTTCAAGTAAAATAGTTTTCCAAAACGTAAGCTATGACGTATGTCATGCCTCAACCAGTCTCAATAGTTTAATCATATAGATAAATCACACACACACATGCATATAGTTATTGAATATCCCTAGGTAACTCCCTTTACCTTTGAAGACAAGTAAAGCATCCTCGTCCTAATGCCCACGTTAGCTCATATCTACTCCATCAAACAAGCATAGCCGTGTCCAAACGTCTCAGAGAGTATATCCAACAACGCGCAACAACCAGAAATCAAGAAATCAATTATACATAATCAAACACACATTCTAACTTTATCTAAACACTTAATCTAATTACCAAACAAGGTTATTTTTAAAGAAAATCATGTTTGAAGCTCACGCTTCCCAATACCCTTTAAGTAAACTTTGGTTTGATCAAAAGATAATGAAAAAGAACTTTGGAAATCATCCATTAAGAGTCTTAATTGCACTAAATCATAATTAATTTCACAAAAACATACCCAAATTCAAATAAAATCAAATTGGGGTTTTAGGGCTCGTTATTAAAATTTAGGGGAAACTCAGAATAATGAAATTGGTTTAGGGAAACACAAACTCACAGTCCCAATCTCATAAAACAACCTTAAATTTCAAGATTAAAATCTGAAATCAAAGGGTTAGGGTTAGGGTTTCAAAAATCCATTTTGGGGTTTTGAATCTGAGACACTAGAGAGGGTTTTAACTTACCCAAGCTTGGAGACAACTTGAAGGTGGTGCTGTGGTGCTCCTTGCGGCGGCGAACGGCGGCCATGGTGGAGGACGGCGGTGGATCAAGGTTCTACAACAACCATGGACAAAAGAGATGAGAGAAAACATAAAAGAAGGAGATTCAACACTTAAGGGTGGTAGAACCACCATGAACGGCGGTTAAGGGAGCTTACCACGGCTGGGAACGGCGGTTCTGACGCGAGACAGCAGCAGCCGTGGCGAGGAACGGGTCGTCTGCTCTCGCCGTGCGGTGGCCGAACGGCGGCCTCAGGGGTGTCGCGCGACGGAGAAGAAGGAAGGAAGGAAGGTGGGTGATGAAGATGATGTGAGGAGGAAGAAGAAGAAAAGAGAAGGAAGAAAGAAAGAAGAAAAGAGAAAGAAACAGAGAAAGAAAGGAGGAACAGAGAGAGAACGTCGAGAATAAGAGAGAGAAAAGTGAGGAAACTTAGCTTTTAAGCTAATTATTCAGTGACAGGTACTAAATGAGTGATAAATATTAGTCCTAAAATAAACATGTTTTTACTTTTTAGAATCTAAAAATAAAGATTGATAAGGATATATTTTCGAAATTCAAGTTAGAGTAAAGATTAATAATTGAACTGATCCACTAAGAAAATACTCAGTCCAATATTTAATCTCCGAAAATTGCCAAACCAAAATATTCTTAACTCTAAAATTAAATAGAATAGGAATATGAAAATACTTTTCTCTTAATCATATTATTAAAAATATTTTTCTGTACTGGTTTAATAGTGACAATAACGTAATTATTGTCTAGTAAGCGTGCATTCACTGAACTAAATCAGTGCTAACGCATCCAATAAAATAATTTGAAGAGAGTAATTTAATTACTCAGACTAAACCACATAACATAATAAACTTAAACATCCAAATAAAATAATTAATCCTAAGTGTAAAAACTAGGGTGTTACATTACTACCCCTCTAAAAAAAAAAATTCGTCCTCGAAATTTCGTAACTCAAAACTAAACAAGACGTTATAATCATACCTTAACTCTAAAATCTAGCTTTGTATTTTCATCGTTTCATTCCTTTTATCTCTAACACTATAACAGAATCAATTCTTATGCCATCCTATTCATCCTCGAAACTTTTCATTACCGCATTCTCTCCACTACCTTTGATATTTCATCTTAGTCTCTTACACTTCAAAGAACAAAATCAACGCTTAATCTCTTCATTTAACTTTCTCAATACAAATCCATTAGGAACAACTTTCTCCAATATCTAACTTTCACAGCTAACATCAAACCCCACACTAACTTCACCATAACATCAATTAACCTTCTACTCAAGAGATGCAATCATAGTCTTAATCCAATTGAGCTTAGTCTACTCTTCTAGTCATATCAATTTCACACTTTTCAAGCCTCCAATCAAAACGTCGTAACATTCCTAAGTTGCACATGATAAACTTTCTCCAAGAACCTAAGAAATTCAATCTTATTGAAATTGAATCTTACCACATCCAACATAGTCCGTTCTCTTCTTAATTACTCTCGGATCTTTTGCCTACTTCGATTTCATATCCTTCATTTGCCTCTCATTTTCGATTTGGTTCTCAAGCCCCGTTAGAGTCCCTGGTTTAAGAAATTTCCCATGCACATCTACCCTATTGTCCAAGGAAATACACAACTCCTAACAATTCCTCCATCTGAAGACATATCTCTATCACTTATACAAGGAAGTGCTTGTATCCTATCTGTCCTTATCTTATATATTTGTACCCGAGAAAAATATTATAAAATAAAGTTTCTCTAAGGTCATTGCCCCTAAAAGTTGAACCAAAACAAAGACAAGAAATCCAGGTGAACACTCCCTAATGGCAAATCTTGAATTTAAGAATGTCCAATTTCTACTATGGATCATCAATCACATATTATCAGAATAAGACCTCAAAGATTATAAACATTTCATCATACTTATCACACTCGAAAGACATAATCAAAACTTAATCACTTCTTGCCTCCAAATTAGTCTGTTAACAAAACTTCTTTCACACCTTATCCTCACAACGAATATTAAATTCAACACTAATTTTACTTTGTTACAGATATCAACTTTCAACCCAAAGCACACAATTGTAGTCTTAGTTTCCTCTGAACATATTCCACCATTTCAAATTATATCATGGTCCTTCATTTTCAATCTTAGAGAATACAATTACATTTCTCCATGCAACTACAACCAAAAGGAATTACTTCAACTTGAATTATCCAAAATCATAATTCTTAAACTTTTCTAACAACTTAGTTTCACTCAAGAACTCCTGTTTACTAATTCCTTTCAACTTAAAGAAAACTACCATATGTTTTTCCATTAATTCTCGGACTCACTAAGTCAACATTAACTATAAATATTGATCACTACTCTAAATTCCTTTAATGATATATCTGCCTCGATCATAAAATCCATTGTAATCATCTCACTCAAAAATGTTGAACTTAAGGGTTCTCATAATACCATTCACATCTATACACTAACGAACTCCTATCAACTCTGGTTCGTCCTACCATAAAGATGACAAAAATTTGGATACCACACTATCTCCCAACTAACCTGCTAAGGATAGGTAATCTCATTACTCATCCATCCCACTGAGGATGTTCAGCTGGATTTAGTCTTAACTTAGCCTTCAACCCTTAAAGTAAACATAACCAATACACGTTGATAAACTTCCGTTTTTCATCTGAAACAATACTTGAATATACTCCACGTAGTCTGAACAATCTTCTTATACATTATTCGGTTCACTAACTCTGCTTGTGGGTCTTAACTCGTAAGAAGATGTAGACTTCACCATTCAATCAACGATCACTTGAATTCAAACAAAACTCATGCAGGTCTTCAGAAAACTCATAACAAAGATTGAAGGAATGCCAATATCTCAACAAGGAAGGTCTCAATTGTACATCTTGATGTGGAGATAACCAACTCACGACTGATGAGATAAGTCACACATCGACAACATTTGGAAAAATACATAGAATTAAGATGATCAATGACAACAAGAACTTTCGAACCACAATAAGACATTACCTCAGTGATTATAAAAGAATTTCTCAAGAAAAGAAATTTTTCTGGATTTCACTTTCACATTAGCATAGAACAGAATTTCATTAATTTGAAGGATATCGGAACATCCAGTATGGAAAAAGATTCTTCCATCAGGTTCGTGGATGTAAAAATGCATGATCAATACACATTTACAAACATGAATCTAATAAAGTTCATTCTTCCACAAGAATCTTCCAAAGGATTTAAACAATCAAAGAGTGAATAATGTCTAATCCCAAGAGGATTAATTATTATTCTTAGTACAAAGAATTTACAAAATGATGACTTTCACCTCTAACAAAAATAGAAGTGACGAAACTAGGTTTCACCAAGGAACTTCTGCTACCACAAAATTATCTGGGTTATAACTCAATCAATAGTCATAACCACTTCTCTCAACAAAGTGTGAAAGTATCCAGACCAATCGATTCCTTTAAACCAATTCACTCAAATGTCTAATACATCGAGGATCATTTAGAAGTGTGAATACAACTTCTCACAAACAAATAAATGTATAACTGGAAATTTATAAATCAGCATAACTAATTCATGAGTCCTGACAGATTTCAAATTAAGATCAGAAAATTTATCTGACCCCCACAAACTTCACCGTTGTGATTATCTAATACCATCACAAGATTCGAGAAATAAATGTCAACTGACAAACACAAGAGAATCAAAGAATACAATGAAGAGTTCCTTAATCAAGAAACACTCACCCAAGATCGAAAATCCACTCGATTCGTCTTGGTTCCAACCAACAACACTTCTTTCTAGCCAAGCTTAGTGTGACCACCTTGAATTGGGAACAATCCCGAACAACTTAATCAATCGATCCAACATACAAAAGGTTGATCTTTCCTCATAAACTGAGTTGACGATGCAAAACCTTAGATAGGTCATCACTCCAATCAGGTAATACCTCGTATTCAAGTCAATTTTTTTTTAGTAGATGACAACTCCTCGCAATTGATTTACCAAATCAACTACGCAAGTCAGAGAATACTTGTCCATCATTCGTCCTTTTACCTAGCTGTCATAAATCTACACAGTGACACAACCTCCACACTACAATTGGTGCTTCACAAGGAAACACTCGGTCTAACAAACGGTTCAGACCACTGATCTTTCAGTTGAATCGAGTCGTCCAACTCGCTTCAACATTGTAGGCAACATCCTACACAAAGCGACAAAGATCTGATCGAATCCAAAAACTAAATCAATCTGAAATCAATGTCCTATGCTAACTATAAACCTAGAATATTTCCAGGAAACACTCCCGGAAAAATCCTTTTACACAAGCATCTTGTTTCAAATGTCTGACACGATTCGCAAGAATAATCGAATGTCATATTCGAACCCAAGTAACATTCAAGATCTACGGTCTCTCAGGACATAAAACCCTTGGAAAAACCATCAACAAAACATATACTTGTGCGTCAACACACATTGCTTCAACAAGAAACAATTAAAACAAAATCCAACCAGAGATCACACAACAAAAACTTAACAGACCTATTCCCCAAAGATCCCGAAAGACTCGACCAGCTCTGATACCACAATGTAACACCCTCCCTTGGGCATTACCTTCTAAACTCTTTAATAAATAAAATTTTAAAGATAATTTGCTGGTGCTTTCGGAAAATAACTTATATAAGTACATAAGTGTCTGAAATTGGGTGTAAAAACTTTGTCACGACTCCATACCTAAACCTTAATTGATCAACACACAAACTTACTATCATAGCTTGACAAGCCTATTCAATTTAAAGGATATACTTAAATACAAGATAGTAGTTTTACAAAAATTTCGACAGAGTCTCCTCTGTAATTCGGACATCCCATAAAAATAACACCTGTTAAAATAATTACATTTTAACTCCAGAATTCCAATTACACCATATTCAACCAGGTATCAATACATAAAATAATAGTTATAGCCATGAGCTTTACAAGACCTACAAGACCAAAAGAAATAGCTTAGATTTTCATTCAAAAGATTTGCTCTCCGAGCTATAGACATTCCATTTTAAAATAAAGGCTCTCTGAGCCAAACTCGTACATACTATCAAAATAATCTAAGTCTCAACCCTAAGCTGGTCGTTCTAAAAGTTATTCCGCAAGTAATACCTCATCAAGCAAATAGATCTAAGTCTCTGAGTGACTTAGAAAAGCTTCTCCGCAACATCTGTATTAAAGTACTCAAGGTACAGTAGCGAAATAGAAGAATCCTGAAATGTTTGTAAGGGTGAGATACCGACAAATGGATATATCACACAACAACCATACACATGATACATACATCACATAATCATATAAGCATTTTAAATCATGCATATACATAACATAACAAGTGTTATATCAAAGGGTCTCATACCCTAACAATCAGCTTTTATAAAAAAGATGCATGACACTTCAATATTCAACTATAACACAATCTCCCGGAGATCTTAACTACCCTTCCTCGAGTATGATAGGCCGCGATATTTCCTATATCACAATTGTTTCGCGTTGGGTGGCCTCTCCATGGGTCCTTTCCCCAATTGTTCTAGGATTTCGCGCATCACCTATATAATATTTGATAGTCCCCTATTGAGTACATTCGTGCAGGGTAGCCGATTTCCACGACAAGAGGTTGCAAAGCCCCAAGCATTACGTGGAGTTCGAGCCCGAATGTCCCTAAAGACCCAAAAGCCCAAGAATATGCTTTTGGTCCGTAATTATCAAATTTATCAGTCCACCCTATGTGAAAACTGTAACTCGATAACAACAGCACGTCTGCCATATCATCTTTTCAGATATTGATTAAACCTTCAATATCAATTGAGTTTTAAACTCTCACTAAAGATTTTTCAAAATCTTTTATCAACAGACGCTAGTCCGACGTCTCGGAACTCTAGGTCCTTAACAGGAGGAAGGCTAGTCCGGCTTCACCGTAATCAGAATCTAGTCTGAAACCTCAGCACAGAAATCTAGTCCTTTTCTGTTTCCTTTCCACTTTCCAAAGAAAGCCAAAAATCACTTTTCTGTGTTCAAAATCTTTTATCAACAGACACTAGTCCGACATCTCGGAACTCTAGGTCCTTAACAGGAGGAAGGCTAGTCCGGCTTCATCGTAATCAGCATCTAGTCTGAAACCTCAGCACAGAAATCTAGTCCTTTTCTGTTTCCTTTCCACTTTCCAAAGAAAGCCAAAAATCATTTTTCTGTGTTCATATGTTTTCAGTAAAATAGTTTTCCAAAACGTAAGCTATGACGTATGTCATGCCTCAACCAGTCTCAATAGTTTAATCATATAGATAAATCACACACACACATGCATATAGTTATTGAATATCCCTAGGTAACTCCCCTTACCTTTGAGGACAAGTAAAGCATCCTCGTCCTAATGCCCACATTAGCTCATATCTACTCCATCAAACAAGCATAGCCGTGTCCAAACGTCTCAGAGAGTATATCCAACAACGCGCAACAACCAGAAATCAAGAAATCAATTATACATAATCAAACACACATTCTAACTTTATCTAAACACTTTATCTAATTACCAAACAAGGTTATTTTTAAAGAAAATCATGTTTGAAGCTCACGCTTCCCAATACCCTTTAAGTAAACTTTGGTTTGATCAAAAGATCATGAAAAAGAACTTTGGAAATCATCCATTAAGAGTCCTAATTGCACTAAATCATAATTAATTTCACAAAAACATACCCAAATTCAAATAAAATCAAATTGGGGTTTTAGGGCTCGTTATTAAAATTTAGGGGAAACTCAGAATAATGAAATTGGTTTAGGGAAACACAAACTCACAGTCCCAATCTCATAAAACAACCTTAAATTTCAAGATTAAAATCTGAAATCAAAGGGTTAGGGTTAGGGTTTCAAAAATCCATTTTGGGGTTTTGAATCTGAGACACTAGAGAGGGTTTTAACTTACCCAAGCTTGGAGACAACTTGAAGGTGGTGCTGTGGTGCTCCTTGCGGCGGCGAACGGCGGCCATGGTGGAGGATGGCGGTGGATCAAGGTTCTACAACAACCATGGACAAAAGAGATGAGAGAAAACATAAAAGAAGGAGATTCAACACTTAAGGGTGGTAGAACCACCATGAACGGCGGTTAAGGGAGCTTACCACGGCTGGGAACGGCGGTTCTGACGCGAGACAGCAGCAGCAGCGTGGCGAACGGGTCGTGCCGCTCTCGCCGTGCGGTGGCCGAACGGCGGCCTCAGGGGTGTCGCGCGACGGAGAAGAAGGAAGGAAGGAAGGTGGGTGATGAAGATGATGTGAGGAGGAAGAAGAAGAAAAGAGAAGGAAGAAAGAAAGAAGAAAAGAGAAAGAAACAGAGAAAGAAAGGAGGAACAGAGAGAGAACGTCGAGAATAAGAGAGAGAAAAGTGAGGAAACTTAGCTTTTAAGCTAATTATTCAGTGACAGGTACTAAATGAGTGATAAATATTAGTCCTAAAATAAACATGTTTTTACTTTTTAGAATCTAAAAATAAAGATTGATAAGGATATATTTTCGAAATTCAAGTTAGAGTAAAGATTAATAATTGAACTGATCCACTAAGAAAATACTCAGTCCAATATTTAATCTCCGAAAATTGCCAAACCAAAATATTCTTAACTCTAAAATTAAATAGAATAGGAATATGAAAATACTTTTCTCTTAATCATATTATTAAAAATATTTTTCTGTACTGGTTTAATAGTGACAATAACGTAATTATTGTCTAGTAAGCGTGCATTCACTGAACTAAATCAGTGCTAACGCATCCAATAAAATAATTTGAAGAGAGTAATTTAATTACTCAGACTAAACCACATAACATAATAAACTTAAACATCCAAATAAAATAATTAATCCTAAGTGTAAAAACTAGGGTGTTACATTACTACCCCTCTAAAAAAAAAAATTCGTCCTCGAAATTTCGTAACTCAAAACTAAACAAGACGTTATAATCATACCTTAACTCTAAAATCTAGCTTTGTATTTTCATCGTTTCATTCCTTTTATCTCTAACACTATAACAGAATCAATTCTTATGCCATCCTATTCATCCTCGAAACTTTTCATTACCGCATTCTCTCCACTACCTTTGATATTTCATCTTAGTCTCTTACACTTCAAAGAACAAAATCAACGCTTAATCTCTTCATTTAACTTTCTCAATACAAATCCATTAGGAACAACTTTCTCCAATATCTAACTTTCACAGCTAACATCAAACCCCACACTAACTTCACCATAACATCAATTAACCTTCTACTCAAGAGATGCAATCATAGTCTTAATCCAATTGAGCTTAGTCTACTCTTCTAGTCATATCAATTTCACACTTTTCAAGCCTCCAATCAAAACGTCGTAACATTCCTAAGTTGCACATGATAAACTTTCTCCAAGAACCTAAGAAATTCAATCTTATTGAAATTGAATCTTACCACATCCAACATAGTCCGTTCTCTTCTTAATTACTCTCGGATCTTTTGCCTACTTCGATTTCATATCCTTCATTTGCCTCTCATTTTCGATTTGGTTCTCAAGCCCCGTTAGAGTCCCTGGTTTAAGAAATTTCCCATGCACATCTACCCTATTGTCCAAGGAAATACACAACTCCTAACAATTCCTCCATCTGAAGACATATCTCTATCACTTATACAAGGAAGTGCTTGTATCCTATCTGTCCTTATCTTATATATTTGTACCCGAGAAAAATATTATAAAATAAAGTTTCTCTAAGGTCATTGCCCCTAAAAGTTGAACCAAAACAAAGACAAGAAATCCAGGTGAACACTCCCTAATGGCAAATCTTGAATTTAAGAATGTCCAATTTCTACTATGGATCATCAATCACATATTATCAGAATAAGACCTCAAAGATTATAAACATTTCATCATACTTATCACACTCGAAAGACATAATCAAAACTTAATCACTTCTTGCCTCCAAATTAGTCTGTTAACAAAACTTCTTTCACACCTTATCCTCACAACGAATATTAAATTCAACACTAATTTTACTTTGTTACAGATATCAACTTTCAACCCAAAGCACACAATTGTAGTCTTAGTTTCCTCTGAACATATTCCACCATTTCAAATTATATCATGGTCCTTCATTTTCAATCTTAGAGAATACAATTACATTTCTCCATGCAACTACAACCAAAAGGAATTACTTCAACTTGAATTATCCAAAATCATAATTCTTAAACTTTTCTAACAACTTAGTTTCACTCAAGAACTCCTGTTTACTAATTCCTTTCAACTTAAAGAAAACTACCATATGTTTTTCCATTAATTCTCGGACTCACTAAGTCAACATTAACTATAAATATTGATCACTACTCTAAATTCCTTTAATGATATATCTGCCTCGATCATAAAATCCATTGTAATCATCTCACTCAAAAATGTTGAACTTAAGGGTTCTCATAATACCATTCACATCTATACACTAACGAACTCCTATCAACTCTGGTTCGTCCTACCATAAAGATGACAAAAATTTGGGTACCACACTATCTCCCAACTAACCTGCTAAGGATAGGTAATCTCATTACTCATCCATCCCACTGAGGATGTTCAGCTGGATTTAGTCTTAACTTAGCCTTCAACCCTTAAAGTAAACATAACCAATACACGTTGATAAACTTCCGTTTTTCATCTGAAACAATACTTGAATATACTCCACGTAGTCTGAACAATCTTCTTATACATTATTCGGTTCACTAACTCTGCTTGTGGGTCTTAACTCGTAAGAAGATGTAGACTTCACCATTCAATCAACGATCACTTGAATTCAAACAAAACTCATGCAGGTCTTCAGAAAACTCATAACAAAGATTGAAGGAATGCCAATATCTCAACAAGGAAGGTCTCAATTGTACATCTTGATGTGGAGATATCCAACTCACGACTGATTAGATAAGTCACACATCGACAACATTTGGAAAAATACATAGA